>JARHVA010002044.1:1380000-1430000 GCA_037957365.1 Torreya grandis
GGAATTTAAAATGGTTTAATTAAGAATCAAAACCCTTGTTATAATATAACGGTGCTAATAGGGCTTTGCCCCTTTCTCAAAATTCAATAATATGCCAAGCATACAAAATTCCACAATAAAACAAGAACTGAATCATGCCAATAGAGTACATATGAGGAATCTTCACCCAAAATCACAATCACATAATTAGCAATTCAAGATTATTTAAGGGGATGTGAATGATTAGTTTATATAAAGTAAGGTCCAAATAATGCCTCGCATATATGTATATGTATGTATCTAATATATATATATATATATATATATATATATATATATATATATATATATATATATATATATATATATATATATATATATATATATATATATATATATATCAACAGGGTCCAACATTTAATAAAAATAAAAAGTACATGAATTCCTCTCAATTTCAAGACATTCCAAATAACCATAAGGTGTTAATCAAACCACACACACACAACCAGCTAGAAGAAAAATTCCTAGCCATAGGGTGTTTCAAATAGGGCACAAAGAAAAATTACATATAAACATAGTCCTATACATTTTGAAGGGTCCCCTATTAATTGTTTAATTCAAAGAATGCATATATATATTTATGAAAAAAGTGCATGCATGCGCACGCACGCACACACACACACACACACACACAATATCTGACAATCTATCTTAGGATTTTTTCTAACCCCCAAATTAGTTTTTAATTCAAAATAGGAAATTCTAATGATAATATAAAATATGCCTTAAGGTTAAATATACAAGTTAGTTTTTCTATGATAAACGAATATATATACATCAATAGAATTCTACCCAAATGAATTAAGGATCTAGGTCAATTTAGTTTGAATAAAAAATTATAATGACAAAGAATAATCTATGGCATTACAGGGTCAACAATCACCTATATTCAACCAATGAAAAGCAACTGTAGGTTTAATATGATGAAATAGTGGCATATACCCATTAATGGCACTACCCAACCCATCGAATAACAAGGCATTCACTAGATTAAGGGATATAATCAAAACCTTGTTTGTAATGACCATATTGCCTACTACCACAAATTTTTATACCAAAAGAATAATGGTAATATATATATATATATATATATATATATGCCTAAAATCATTCATATACATTCAAGAAGATAATGGGATGAATATTAAAGTGACTTACCCTTTCAATGCAGGTAAATGAAACTCAAATAATGTCTATCAAGTTAAAATCCAAATTAACAATACCTCCCAATAGTGTGGGTTGATCCCCAACTAGGATTCAACATCCACTTTCCAAAGTTGAGCCCCAAAACTCCAAACCCCCTGAATTCCTTTTTCTCCCCTCCCCTACATTTTTATTCCCCTTTTCATTCTTCTCATCTATGCATTCTTCCCATTATTATCCCGTATGTCTTCCTCTTCCCCCAACCCCCTATGTTTTTTTTTTCCACACTCTTATTCCTCTCCTCTTCACATCCCTCCCCTACTCTTCCATTCTTCCTTACTTCCTCAAACTCACCATACTCCCCTCCCATATTCCATTTAATGAGGAGAGAGAAATCATCTCCCCCAAATATTTTGACCCATTCTCCCTATGTGACCCCCATGTTAAACCTCATGTAAATGGTCATTAATGACCTTTCAACTCTGAGACAATAAGCCAATAAAATATTAACATAATTAATAATAATTAAAATAATAAAATGTATATTATCTAAAATGCCAGTTAAATGTTTAAATTCCACATCATGATAAAGGCAATTAATAATAATTAAAATAGTAAAATAGATATTATTTAAAATGCCTTTAAATGTTTAAAATCTCTAATGACCAATCAAATCAGCCATTAATAAGTATAAAGTCACCAAAGTAATAAATCACATACAAGGGGGTGTCATGGGGGTAGGTCTAGGTAGGTCCTTAGGAGTCTGAATTAAGCAAGGGTGATTCTACTTAAAATGGGGTGAGAGAGAGAGAGAGAGAGAGAGAGAGAGAGAGAGAGAGAGAGAGAGAGAGAGAGAGAGAGAGAGAGAGAGAGAGAGAGAGAGAAGATGAAATCAGAGTGGATGGAAATAAAACCAATCAACATGTATGGATCAATAATAACATGACATAACATAAATAGAAAAAAGTGACAAGGCATAATAAAATATGACTATACAAATGAATAACATAACTGACCAAAGGAATGACACATATTAAGAATACTAGGTTACCTATTGTAAATCATTTGATTGCTTAAAACCACTTTGCTACCTCAAAAGTTAATACCAACATCCAACCTAGCTCATAAACAATACCTACAACCACTATGTGTATATGTCACTAGTATCTGATCCTAAAAATTGATAAAATGATAAAGCAGTAATGAGCTATAATCCAATATCAATTACATCAAGTAATCCATACATCACCAATGCATAATTATAAACATGATAAATACATCACTGCAGTCAAGTATCATAGCATCGAAATCTAATAATATGATCCAACTAAGTAAGGAGGGTATAATAAAAACTATACACATGTTATATCATTATTTAAATAGTCATGTCAAGGTGCACAAGGGTGGGATCATAACATCCTCCTCCTCTTAGAGAGGAGCTATCCTGATGACCATATCGGCAACCAAGGATCTGACTATCCATAGGGATTTAATAACTCTCTTTAAAAATGTTCAACTACTTAATCATAATATTAACTAGAAAAACCATTAGTTTACATAATAGTAAAGCAAGAGGATGCAATACACCATGTAGGTAAGATACATTGCTATCTTCATCACAAATCACAATTATAGCCCTATATGTCCTTAATCTAAGACATAAGAAAGTCTTATTTACTCACGTGTCATTTTACGATACTATAAGAATAATAAGGAGCTATCATAAGTCCTTACAACATTAATGCTCATATACACCTCTCCACTTGAGATACAATTCATGTTCATGATGCATAGGTCATTTATTAATAGCCAAAATATATAATCACAATCTTGGCAAAAGGGTCTAAAAGCCCCAAATATAATATTATTTATCACAATTACCAATGGTATACTATCATTTTAACATAGTTCTAAATAAACTATTAAAATTTAGCTACTCATCATAGTCATGACTTTCCAAGTTTTAAGTCAAAACAACATTACCAGCCATGGAAATGAACTTTTCATGCTTTAACAATGCCAACAAAAGCTTTTGCTGCCTTCCAAGCACACCTTTTTTAGCTAAAATCTTGTGAAAGATAGATATATTAATAACTTTCAACTATTTAGATCAAAATTTGCTAGAGAACCAAACATTAACTAGACATCCCTCTTATCAAGAGAAGAACATACCACAAAAATATGTATCTTTTATGTCAGTAGTTATAAATATATATTCCCATTAGGATTTAACTATATATATACCAACCTAAAATAATGTCTTACCAATACACATTATGCCTTACACATAATTTAATCGACATTCATCAAAAAATGTTACTATAGGCTAGTAAATTATTTTGAAAGGTCACTTCCAAATCAAATAATTACCATTCATGGGATATCACAACATCCCACACTATCCACACTAAACAATAGGAGAAGCCAATCTAAGCCTTACATGCTACCCAAAGTTTTATCACATGCTCTCCAAACACTTTGTGAGCTCACACAATGGTTACAAGAATCATAGTCCCATCATCTTACTGCACTTAACTCATGATAATAAAAAAAATAAGAAAGAAAAAGAAATGGGTACCCAAGAATATAAAATCCACCCGATCAAGACTTACAATGTTCATTCTAAACATAAAACCAACATGTTTTTTAGTCATTCATTAAATACTACAAAAACATATGCATACCAGAATATATGTATAACAGGTATGGCAAGGCAATACCTCAATCACAACATGTTTACATGTACATACCAACACATGCATGCAATTCAAAAAGTACCTCATTACTGATTTGCATAAACATTCAAAATGTAGGACCAGTTAGTGTTTCATAAGGCTTACACAATAAAATTTTACACAGGCTATTTAACAAAAACCCCTAAGAGGTGGATAAAATATCACTAAACCATAAGGTGACCATTATGCAGGAGGGCCCCATGGCCAATATGTGGCTCTCATGGTGCACACTCTAAAAAAATTAGGATGTTACCTCGTGCAAGGGGTGGAGTGGATTTTTAGCCTATGAGCTACTCTACTCTCTATCCCATACATAGTCTACACCATTATGAAATTAGTGTCTCTTTACCCTCAACCTCATACTTGCATTGATGTTCATAGCTAGAAAAATGATGTGGGATTTTATAATACATCAAAACATTATACTATGATAGCTTAAATAAGAGATTTGTCTTCCATAATAAAAATTATAATACAAAATTTCTTGAATTCACAATTTATAGTTTATCAACATAACTAGAATACTAGGATAACAAACTGGATAGTACAAAAAGTTCACACATTTCATGTGGTGAAATAATTTCACACCTCACAAGACTTAAATAAATAACAAATAACAATGTACATGAATAAAAGAGTTGCATAAGATAGTACACATTTGGTATAGAATTAAGCCTAGGGTATTTTTCCACATTACAATAGTCAAACACACATGTTTATGAAGCACAAGGGTCCATGAATCTCCACCAGTCCACCTAATGTTTAAATGCCATGCAAAAGACCTAAAATATCCATCAATGGTATCACATAATTAGTCCCCAAAATTCTCTACTTTCTCATGCAAGTCAATCACACTCACCTGATTAGGACCTCTAGGATTGAGCCACACTCTTGGACCTCCCAATATATCATACCTCAACCTCATCAGGTAGATTAATTATACAATCAATCAATGGACATCCAAGCATTATCTTAAGATTCTAAAAATAAGCTTATATCTTGATTCAACTGATTGACTTAATCTAATCAGGTCAAAGGTTGAATGGTGATGTTTGATTATAATGCAACAACAATTTGGGAAAGGGTGAGCTTAGTCAAGGCTCAAGGAGAGTATAATACTACTATTATGGGATTCACAATTTCCACCATCAACAAGTCAATCAGAACTTAATAAACATCCTCATGGATGAAGGACGTATCCAATGTCTCTATAGACATCCTCATAGGTGTCAAAATGAAGTCAAGTTTGAATAGACATCCCCATAGGTGTATAAACTAGTGAGGATCAATCAACATACACATGGAATCGAGCATATCCATGAATAAAATATACGTCATAGATGTAAAACTAATCCATGATCACAATAAACATGCTAAAACTAGACAACTTTGCCCCTTTTTAGAGTTATGAAGCCAATTAATTCTACAACTTAACTCCAAAGAGGCCAACATGATCAGGCTTAACTTCTTTGAAATGCATAAGTTATTAGCATTGCATAATCTTATCTATTTATAGAATGCATAACAACTACCACTCAACCAACTAGGCAACATATTAGCCATAAAAACTTTTCAAGTTTGCTTAAAATTCCATAACCTTGGATGATACAATGCCTTCTAGGCATTGTCATCATAATAAAATTATTGTATTTCTACCCACAGTCACTTATAGTGACACCCAAGCTAAGCCATAATATATGGCTAATTACCACAAATGTTATCACAATATCACTACATGAAACTTTCTACATAACAATCTTGTTATAAATAGAAAAAGAGGTAGGAAAGCTTTGCTATTCATAATCAACTCACCCTATGGAGACATTTCCACTCCACTTAAAACTATCCATATTATGAACACTGAATAACACACCCATGCAAGTTCATAGGTTCTCACAGCTTAAGGTAATCCTTTTCATGAGTGGAGACCTCAAGATTTGTCATCTTACCTAAGAAATTTAGTCCTTTTTTCACCCTATCATGCCCTCCAAGTTTAGGTTGAACCCTCAGTCTTCCCTGGGCCATAATGTTCCAAGTATCTAAAGAGGGATCACTCATACAAACCAACCATAAATATGAAACATCATTCCCCTAATTCTAAGAGTAAAATCTATATCATCTAACCCACATTGACCCACCCATATAAGTCAATGGTTGATAGGTGAGACTTTCCCTGATGCAACCAAATTTGGGAAGGGTTAACCCCAACTAAGGCTAGGGCAACAAAAAAAAACATAGAATAAATTCATATTCTTTCGAATCATTTCCTCTAAGAAATGCATGAAACTTTACCTAGTAAGCATTAACAACATAACACCTTAACCTTCAACCTAAAAGGTTAAGTGTCTGGTGAACTAATTCATGATTCTACCTGATTGGGATAACTCAATGGTCACAAAGTAGTAACAATACCAATCCTAGAGTTCCTTAGAGAAGAAACACTACTTTGATATCAGATGAAAGAACCCCAATTTTTTTTAAGTTACATATTAGAGTACACATTTGGATATGTGTCAGACCCAAACCTCACTTAATAAAGTAAGTGATTCTTACTTAGTGTACTCATGTATGTACAACCAAAAAGGTTAACCTTAACCTAATATGAAATTAAGGGTTTAGAACCAATTCAGAGATAGGGGAACCAATTTATGTTGTCCTAAATGATAATTAGGCATAATATTAAACATGTTAATCATACACAACTAGCTACCAATTAGAGTGCATAGGGATTAAGATAGGCTCATAAGCATATAAAAGGAATAACATTGTGCATAGAAGGGATTACAATCAAGGAAAAAATAAAAATAAGACACCATAGGTAACTACTAGAGTGCTACTAGCTAAGGTTATCCATTCCTCATGGCTTAGGGTCACAACACCATTGCCCATGTACTAGCTTAAGTTCACACATAATTTAACAATTCAATATGATTGACACTACCTAAGCAATGGATTGATGACATTATAATAATCATCTTTATCATAAAATAGATATGGTATGGTGGCAGCCATTCAATTAAATTTCTCTTCTGATTCCATATTGGTAAATAGCCAATGTGATACAATAATCAAACTATGAATTGATACAACCCAGGAGTATAGTAAGAAAGTAATCCAAATTCCTTCTATATCATTCCAGGTATGTACCAACATAGTTGGGTAATGTATTTCTCATAAAAATGAGTACAAGGTAAACAAGCATACATCAATTTCCTAATTATAACCAACATGGTAGAGTGGTATGTTTATCATATGCACCAGTATATTTATTAAAGATTACACTAGATTACAACATGACCAATTTATAGAATAGATGAGTGTCAAAGTTCTACATAAAATAAATGCAGATACTAAACTCACACCAACATCCATGTCTATACAATTTGAAAATTTCAGCCAATAAGAGAATAGAGCAATGTGCATTTTCAACCCATAAGAGTGATGTTCACAGGCAACATTTTACCACATTTAGCTATGTAATCATATAAGCAAGGGAAGTGTTAGGATAAATTAAACCCAAATCTATCCCTAAATCACATAAAAGAGAAACTATGAAACAAATTAATCAAACATTCTGAAAATAAACATAAACATGCACATAACAGGAGATGCTAGATTTAACATTGTTCACCCAAGATGGGTTACATCCACCAAACTTGTCAAGTGCATTATTTTTAGAAATACAAGGGAGAAACAAAACCCTATAACACCTCTCTACCTTTTTTGCCTCCTCTATGTGTACAATATTTTATTATATTTTTACACTCATACATCTTAGCCATATATCAATACATTTTAGGGTGAAAAACACCTAACCATAAACTCTACCATCAAATATAGAAACCTTAAATCAATAGCATAGATTGACTATGAAATTATAATTTTAATGGGATCATTAAAACCCCCCTTGCAACCCCCTACACCATGAGGGATTCAAAGAATGAGATCTAAAACCTGATTGAAATAACATTAAAATTTTAACCTCTGATCCTGGAAGATAATCAAGTTTTACACCTAACAGGAAGGTATCATATAACATTACTAATTACTTCACATGGAAAATGGTTTAAGGTTACTCTCTTCAATCATAACTAGCAGTTTGTTCCCACATTGTAATGTACATATTCTCATGATAAGTATTATTAACAAGCTAATCAACTCATAACATATTTTAGAAATGTAATTAAATGGATATTCAAGAGATAAGAACCAATCAACAATGGAATTTATTAATAACAACATACATAGTTGTGTATGTGGACTCACAAGTCTTAGGTGTGGAAGCAAAAATTTATTTACACATTCCATAATGCATGGTAACTAACTCATCTAAACTTGTTTACATATAACACATACAAGCTGGAACATCCCATAGATCTCCATTTCTATGCACACAATTTCATTCAACTATAGGATAGTTCCATGTTCTATACTATACTAAGAGTAGTTACTATGTGTATAAAATAATTATGATCATGCATGCGCACGCACGCACTCACTCACACACACACACACACACACACACACACACACACACACACACACACACACACACATTCAAATAATTGATTAAATAACTCCCTAATATCTATCATAGAAGTTAAGATTTCAACATGCTAATAATCTAAGCTAGCATACTCAAGTATGCTCAAAATACCAAAATAAGTAAACTATTTTGCCTAAACAAATCTCAATTCAAAGTTCCATGATTATACATTTCAAGAGAATACATATGAAAACTCCATAAGAGTGTATAAGGAATATTTCTATTAGAATGGGCACAAAAATATTTTCCATATGATCCATGATGAAGATAACAAGGCAATACACTAGCATAACATTAACAATTGATAAACAACTATCAATCCAAATATAAAACACATGTATATCTAAATGATCAAACTCAAAATTTGAAAAGAAACCTTTACATGTTACCTCATGCTCAGCATTGTAACTTATACTTCTTATTCTCTAAGAATCCCTATCCAATCACGAGGTTAGCATGCCAAAAGCCAAATATAACTAAATTGAAATCAATTGAAAGTAAGTACAATTGCATCCACTAGTCATGTTATAATAAAGTAATGTAACATCTATGATAATAAAGAGAAAAATAACATGTAATAAACATTGTCAAATACATCATATCTATCTTTTAAATCATCCAATAATGGATCAATAGGAACTAAATAGATAAACCCTCCCAACCAGCCCTATGAGCCCAATCATTGGTGGCCCTTACCACCCCAACCATTAGCTAGATGGTGGTTTAGACAACATGGTTAAGGAGGAAGTTCTGAGCAAGTTGGATTCTGAACTAAAGGACATCACCATAAAATAACATATACCAACAAAAGACATGATCACCATTCCAAGGTAAGATGAGAATAAACAACACATCATCATATAAATCAGAAGTGGGGAAAACTAGTTGTAGGATACCAAAGGATATAGTAAGTGATTAACAACCAATCCATTTCTATAGTTTATGGAATAACCAACTTGGATCCCCTCCAAGTATATAGTCAGCCTGTTATCCTCTCGATTGTAAATTTATAACCCATGCATACAAACATACTAGCTAAAACCTTATTATACAAGTTTGGTCTAGGATGGTGATCCATCAAGGGTATACTCCATGTAATCATAAGGAAAAATAGAAAACACCACATATAACTTAAAAATTATACTCAACCAAGTCAAGGACCAACAAATAAAATTAGTCAAGCATGATAATTAGGAAAATCAACCATACTACATCCCCAAGGCAACAATCATTCAAGACAATATTCAAGTACAAAAATATACTCGATTCAATAATTAAACCAGTCAACATAAAACACTCAAGAAATACATTCATCTTAATCCTCAATAATTCCAAGAAATTCCATAAATGGAAACCATTAAATATGCCAGTAAGCATTTAAAATAATAAAATGTTTTAAAAATCCCATGATTGATTTAGGAGATTTGGGAGATCATCATGAGGTCTCATCACCTCATATGATACATGTATATTAAAAATCAGGTCACAAGAGTGATAGAACAATGAACTTTAAAATGATTTAATTAAGAATAAAAACCCTCATTATAATAAAACGGTGCTAATAGGGCTTCATCCCTTTCCTAAAATTCAACAACATGCCAATCATATAAAATTCCATAATAAAACTAGAGCCAAATCATGCCAAAGAGTACACACAAGGAATCTTCACCCAAAATTGCATTCATATAATTATCAATTTGAGATTATTCAAGGGGATGTGAATGATTAGTTTTTATAAAGGAAGGTACAGATAATACCTCATGCACACACACACACACACATACACATATATATGGAGAGATGAAGCCCATGGATTGGGTTGAGCCATTGAGCTAAGGACATATGAGAGGATGGAAAGTCATGAAAAAGAACCCAGGCAGAGATCTATTTCTAGGTCACCACATATCAATATTCTATTGATGAAAATATCTGTAGATAATGCATAAATTTTAAAGGTAGAGATCAGTGAATAGACAATGTTAGGTTTATTTTGGAGCACCATGTGGGGAAAATGATCATCATTGAGAGAAAAATGAGTCTAGGTCACCACATAGTAGGATGGATCTCAAATGATATGTAAAACCCTTCGATGTAATGTTGAAAAGAGGGAAGTGAGCCAAATGAGACACTATTGGAGGAAGCTCTATTGATAACATCCTAATATATGTAGGTCAATCCAAGAGTAGTGGTTATATTTGTCATGGATCATGTAATATATTGTTGTGAAGAGGATGCCAAAGGAGATCCTAGGATTCTATTCAAAATTGTTGTGCAAGATTATTCAAACCTATATTTTCAAAAAGATCTAATTGTAAAAATATATGCTTGTATAAATTTTTAAATATATATATATATATATATATATATATATATATATATGATGAAAAAAATATGCAGAGTCAAGGGGATCCACAGATGAAGGAGGGAGATACACAAGCATCCATATTAGACAACAGGGCTACTACACAGGGTTCTTTAGATACATATACACTAGATGCCTGCATCGATATACTTGGATCAACAAAGTCTGGCCATGGATAAGATACTTAACAACATCATTAGTTAGGGACAAAAATGGATCATATTCTTCTTTCTCCCTTGCTAGAGATTAGCACTGTATCCGGTAGACATTTGAGCACTCCATTCACTAGGTCAATCAAACATGTTGGAATTATACTTGAGTCTACATTATCAGACATTTCTTCTACCCCTCATATGAATCCTGACCTTCATCCTTTGGGTAAGCACATCAGAAAGAGAAAGTAAAAGTGTATACAAATAAACACACAATGTTACAAGGTGGTCATTTATCTTTCACAATTTCATGATAGGGTTATTCTCTACATAAAACAAGCATTCATAGGGCACTTTCATGGATGTATCTATAAGGCACCAGATCTACATTGGTGGATCCAATAATCTTGGCTACCGATTCTAGGATATAATCCTACAACATAAATGGGTGATAGAAGTTATATTACTTTTCTTTTCCACTCTATTGAGGACCACCAAAAGAGTGAATTTATAGGGCCATGGTTTTGGGGATATGTAGCCCTTACCATGTACAAATGGCATGCAATATTTGACCCTTTCTAAGAACACATTCACACTCTTTCTCTATGAGTAAAACTACCTAGACTTCCCATCAAACTCTACAACAAATAGATCTTTGAGCTCACTAGAAATACCCTAAGGATATTCCTCAAGATCGGTGTAGACACAACCAACCTACAGAACATAGTTTTTATTCTTATTTGTATGGAAATGGATATTTCATTTGGATTACCTTATTTTTTGGAGATCAACACTAGGGATCTTATCCTAAAGCAAACATTATACTACAAAAATATCTCATTCAAATATATGTAGTACAAAGCATATGGTCATCTTAAGGATAATGGTTCAAAAAAATAGAGGTTATTTACTATAACATGTATACAATAGGATCAAGATACCTATGGGACATCACTTGGAGGACACTTGGATGTTTTAGATACAACACCTAAGACTTTACACATAGATTAGATTGCTACTAGAGGTTTTGAGGAGGTAATGGTGTTGAATATATCTAGAGTAGATATTAACCTAGTAGAGAACACCATTGTTCTCAAACCCCTGATGGAGCTACATAGATGCATGCACTCATTGAATCTCCTACCTTCCCAGGGATTAGATCTATATATTAATTATGGTATTCCATATTTCTTATCTCCATCTCATTTTCATGATAATGATTTTGTATGGGAGAAAACTTTTGGAATTGTGGTTCCCAATGAACCATTTATTGAATTGGACATTCCATTGCATAATGCTATTGGATAGATAGAGTTGTTAAATATCAATATTAGGTAAACCTAAAATGAAACACAAACTCCATCTGGACCCATTTCCTTACTCGTCCTTGATAACCACTATCAGATCAACAACTAGACTTTGGCTTTTTCTCTTGTGCAGATTAGTATAGGTGAATATACTCTATATATACACTCTCCATCTATATGGGCATTAATGAAGGAAAGTGATTTGGGGGTTTTACATGTTGAGACACACTACTCTCCTATCCTCTCTTCCTTGTTTACTCCTAACATAGGAAGGAGACACCTCACTAGATCACATACTAGTAAGATAAAGCAACACTACAGTGACTTACATGACATTAGTGGGTTGGAGGTTACTCAGACTTCATAGAAGACAAATAGGGGTAAACCTACACAAAGGAAAAATGAGTTATCCTAGATGGAAAACAACTTACTATCACTTGGGTCCTTAAAGGAGCAGACCCAAAGAGGTTGGCCAGATGATCATTACATCTCATAACATTAGAGGTATTGGGATGGCCTCAAAAAAATTATCTCTCAAGAGACTTGTACAAAAATAGAAGTTGAGTATCATATTTATATAGGAAACCATGTGCATCAATTTGGAGGCTAAAAGACATCTTCAAAAATGACTTCCCTCTTGGATTTTTTTGAATGTCACCTCTTTTGGGCACTCAAGAGGTCTGGCCATTGGATGGGATGAATCCATGATTTTGAAGAACACCATTACAAACCCTCATTACATTATTAGATCCTTATTCTCAAAGTAACTTAATATGGATATATACTTTCTCAATATTTATGCTCCTTCACACAATAGGAAAGTTTTATGGTTAGATCTTGAGAACACTAGCATTCTGAATATGCCACATCTCATACTCGGTGGAGACCTCAAATTTACCACACACCACACTAAGGTTTGGGGTTAAATTTCTAAATCAAACACACTTTTTAATTACTTCCTAGACTATATGGTACAACACTATCTAGTGGATGTTGCTCCTATTCTCATTGAACCTACATGGACAAATCATATAATTAGTTTTCAAGTTATATCAAAGAGATTGGATCATTTCTTGATAAAATAAACCCTTCTTCACATATGTGCCTAAAAATCTATTACTTTAAAACATTTCACTTCTGATCATAATCCTATCCAATTGGATTTATCTATGGGTTTTTGACATTCTCCCTTAACTTTTAAATTCAACTCCCATTAGCTGGCATATGATGATTTCAAGGAGTCTATCAAGTCATATTGGATTACCTACTCTACTACATAGGGTGAACTAGCTATGATATGCCTATAAAATAATCTCATTAGGGCTAAGGCAGCTACCAAGAGTTGGGCTTATCGTAGATTTCATGATAGTGATAGGTTACTCATTAAGGTGCAAAGAAAGATCAAGGAATGATTAGACACTTTTCATGAGTAAGACTTTAGAGCTGATACATTGTTGGAACTTGACAAGATGGAGACTAAAAAGAACAAACTACTTGCATGGGATGAAGCAAAGTCGAGGATGAAGAGTAGGGCTACCTAATTATTTGAAGGGTATGACAACATAATATTTTCACTGACATGATATGGATAGGAGGACAAAAACACCATCTAGATTATTAAATACCACAATAGTATAGAATGTATGGATTTTGATTTTATTTCACGTGTTTCTATCACACATTACAAATCTATCTTTTCAAAGCCTCCAGGAGAGAATATCAGGGATATTATGGTATTGTCCACTTTATTTGATGGATGGGTTGACAAACAATATAATACATCCCTTCTTTGACCGATCACTTTGGTAGAACTGCACAAAGCCTTACTCACCTTTCAACATGGGAAAGCACCTAGTCTAAAGGGGTGGACCATTACATTCTATATTGGACTTTGAGAATATATTACTTTTGACATGCTTATGGATATGGAGGAATCACATATCTTTTCTAAGATACATGCACCTTTTTCATCCACTTTTATTGTGAATATCCCAAAACAAGATAACTTGTCCTACTTTGAACACTATAGAGCCATCTCCTTATGCAATGTTATGTACAAGATCATTTCAAATATTATTGCTGCTCATCTGAAGCCCATATTATCTTCTCATATATCACCTAAACAATTTGGATTTCTAGATAACCCACATGTACATGATTCTATTGGAAAAACATAAGAGGCATTACACACTATCAAATCCAAGTATTGTGTCACTTTATTTTTAAAACTTGACCTTTCAAAAGCATTTGACATTACCAATTGGCTATATATCGGGCTTATCCTCACTCAGGTTGCGTTTATTCCCCTTTTCATAAATTATATTAAGGACTACTATCAATCTATTTCCTATCTAGTTTTGATAAATGGATCTGCTTCTCATTTTTTCCCCCTCTAGGGACCTCAGACAAGGCTACCCCCTTTCACCTCTCCTCTTTCTAGTTATTGTTAAGGCTTTGAGCCAACACACTTCTCATGAACGCTTTACTAGAAATATTATGGGGATTAAGATTATTGTAGATACTTCCTTCTCACATATACTATTTGTGGATGACATTCTCCTCTTTGGGAATGATATCATTAATGAGGCAAAGTGATTAGATAGTATTCTAAAACTTTTCACTTATGTTATCTGGATGGAGATCAACATGCATAAATATGCCATCTAATTTTATAATATTATACTAGCTACTTAGCATCTCATCCTCTTGATGTTTCCCTTTCCTAGTATTGCTTCTAATGGGTGTGTAAAATACTTGGGTTTCTTTCTCAAACTAAATGCCTACCGTAATAAGGACTAGCTCTGGCTAATTGATAAGCTGAAATGATGCATTAATCTTTGGTGCCATCATAGGATATTTATGGATAGTAGATTGACACTTATTAAGTTTACACTTAAATCCATTTTGGTATATTATATGTCCCTCACCATCCTTCCATTCATGATTATCAACAACATCAAGAAAATCCATTTGCATTTTCTTTGGTCAGGAAACAAGGATCACAAGTGCATGCCCCTAGTCAGATGTAACTTATTTCTCAACTAAAGGTAGTGGGTAGATGGGACTTAAAGGATATCAATTTATTATTGATGGCACTAGTGGCAAAGGGTAACTAAGATTTGATCAATAAATAGGGTCTCTGGTAGAAGTTATTACTCAGAAAGTACATCCACCCTCTCTCACTGATGGATTGGATCCATTCGAGACCCAAGTGACATATGGGTGCTTCTATTTTATATGATTCATTAGTATAGAGTTTTCATATTATATAAATTTCATTAGCTTGGGATCCTAGGGATGGTTTAGATATCCAAATTAGGAGTGATGTTATTATTAGTATTTTGAATGACTTGCATTTCCCACCTTCAATACTGGACACATTACACCAAAAGCATATACACTTCCTTGTAGATGTGTTTGAATCTACATTACATGATAGATGGAACTTGAGATGGATTTTGGCTGAGGCTTTGCATCTCAATATTGAGGAGACTCTAATCTAGGAATGTTATCTATCTAGTCCCAATACTTCCATTTTTATACTCTTTGACTTGTCAGGTGAGCTACGATGGGCAAATAACCTAGATGGTGGCACTTATTTAGTTAGATTGGGGTTCACTTCACTTAGTAATTTTCCACTCGCCAATACTCTCATGTGGTGGCATGGATTATGGATTATAAATGCTTATTTTAAGACAAAATTACACTTTTAGCTGGCTCTACATGATTGACTTCTCACTTGGGACAACTTGATGCATAGGGGATGGATCAGATCGAGTTTTTTTTCACTCTATCAGGAATATTCTAAATCCATAGACCACCTATTCCTTTTTTTATAAATTCTCTCAAGTTGTGTGGGATGTGGCCACTTAACATCATGACTGTCTTATGTGGGAAGGTGAAAATTTGATCGATGGTTGGAACAGATGGCATACAGAGGTGGGATTGAATTCCACATATATTACTCTCCCTCTTCTTCTTTGTTGAAGCATATAGATTTATATAAATGAAGTTATTTTCAAATATATTCAACCCACCTCCCTTTTGAATCTCTTTAAATACTGATACTCATCGATGATATTACCTTTTGAGCACATTCCCAAGTTACGTATCATTTCTATGCTTTAGGTGGATCACTCCTTACCATATTGCATCTGTGATGGTGCCTCATAGGGGAATCCTAGGTGTAATGGGATGGGGGGTATTATATACTTTATACATAAGGTTATCACTTTCCAATAGGGAATGGGGCATCATACTAATAATTATTTTGAGTTATAGGCCTTGATTACGGTACTCACCATTACTTTGGATTTTACGATCACTACATTTACTATGTAATCTGATTTAAATCTTGCATGTGATTAGTTGAATGGTTGGGCTAGATGAAAACACCTTATCTTAACTCACCTCATCAATATAACTATGAACATGGAAACACATTTGCATACCCATACTTTCAACCATATTTACAGAGAGTATAACACTAGATCTGATGGACTGGTAAAGGGGACTTATAATTTGGAGGTAAGTAATGTTTACTTACATATTCTTAATGATGATGGTACTTTAATTGTGAGGGAGATCCCCTTAAATTAATGGTTTGAATAACTCTTATTGGGGTTTATATTTTATGTATCGAGATATACACTATAGTTACACTTTTCTAGGTTGAGGCTCTTGGCTTCCTTGGATACATGATATCCTTGCAAATGCATGTTTGGGTTCTCCCATTTATGAGTAACATCACTCATAATTTATACTACCATAAAATTGGTTCCTTTTGGTTTTATATTTTTCAAAATTGGAATAATAGATACCAACTTATATATATATATCAATGGGGTCCAACATTTAATAATAATAAAAAGTACATGAATTCCTCTTAATTCTGAGACATTCCAAATAACTAGAAGGTGTTATTCAAACCACACACACACAACCAGGCAGAGGAAAAATTCCAGCCATAGGGCATTTCAAACAAGGCACAAATAAAAATGACATATAAACATAGTCCTATACAATTTAAAGGGTACCCTGTTAATTATTAAATTCAAAGAATGTATATATATATATATATATATATATATATATATATATATATATATATATATATATATATATATATATATATATTTGAACTTAAAACACACACACACACACACACACATTGCATCTGATGATTTGTCTTTGGATTTCTCTAACCCCCAAATTAGTTTTTAATCCAAAACAAGAAATTATAATGATATTATAAAATCTACCTTAAGGTTAAATATACCCCAGGTCAGTTTTTCTATGATTGAAGGACACACACACACACACACACACACACACACACACACACACACACACACACACACACACACATCAACATAATTCTACCCAAATGAATTGAGGATCTAAGTTGATTTGGTTTGAATCAAAAAATTATAATGACAAAGAATAATCTACCTCAAGGAATTAAATAAATCCAAGTCACTTTCCCCTTTTTAACCACAAATCTAAATATTTTACATACATAGCCAAAATAATAGGTATGAAGACCCATCAAGAGTACACAAGTTAAATAATTCATAAAAACATAGTAGCTTGAATTGTTGTCATTAAAAATGTAGGGTTTATTGAAATTTAATCCATTCATTGAATGGTAACAAAAAATAAGTCACTCATCCAGTCTTACGACATTGCAAGCTCAACAATCAGCCATATTCAACCAATGAAATGTAGATATAGGTTTAATAAGGTAAACCCATGGCATATACCCATTAATGAAATTATCTAGCCCATCAAATAACAAGGCATTCACCAGATCAAGGGATATAACCAAAACCATGTTTGTAATGACCAAATTGCCTACTTCAACTTCCTTACCATAAATTTTTATACCAAATGAGTAATGATGTGTGTGTGTGTGTGTGTGTGTGTGTGTGTGTGTGTGTGTGACTAAAATCATTCATATACATTCAAGAAGATAATGGACTAAAAGAAAAGAAACTTACCCATTAATGTAGGGAAATAAAAATCATATAATGTCCATTATGTTAAAATCTAAATCAATAATCTTCCTTACAGTGTGGGTCGATTTCCAACTAGGATTTAATGCCTAGTTTCCAAAGCTGATCCCCAAAACTCCAAACCCCCTGCATTCCTTTTCTCCACTCCCCTAATTTTTTTCCCCCCCTTGCCATTCATCTCCTTTATGAGTTCCTCCTATTTTTCTCCCCTATGCCTTCCTTTTCCCCCAACCCCCTACATTTTTTTCCACACTCTTCTTCCTCTCCTCTCTACATCCCTCCCCTACTCTTCCCTTCTTCTTTACTTCCTCATACTCGCCATACTCCCCTCCCATACACCATTCAATAAGGAGAGAGAAATTATCTCCCCCAAATGCATCAACCCATTCCCCTTGTGTGACCCCCATGTTAAACCTCATGGCAATGGTCATTAATGACCTTTCAACTCCGAGACAATACGCCAATAGAATATTAACATAATTAGTAACAATTTAAATAATAAAATATATATTATTTAAAATTCTAGTTAAATGTTTAAAGGCCACATCATGATAATGGTAATTAATAATAATTAAAATAATAAAATAGATATTATTTAAAAATGCTTTAAAAATGTTTAAAATCTCCAATGACCAATCAACCTAGTCATTAATAATTGTAAAGTCACCAGGGTAATAAGTCATGTAGAAGGGGGTGTCATGGGGGTAGGTCTAGGTCAGTCTTTAGGGATTCTAATTTAAGTGAGGGTGAGTCCAATTAAGACATGGTGGCAAGGTGTACATGAGAGAGAGAGAGAGAGAGAGAGAGAGAGAGAGAGAGAGAGAGAGAGAGAGAGAGAGAGAGAGAGAGAGAGAGAGAGAGAGAGAGAGAGAGAGAGAGAGAGAGAGAGAGAGAGAGAGAGAGAGAGAGAGAGAGAGAGAGATGAAATCTAAGTGGATAGAAATAATGCCAATCAACATATAGGGATCAACAATAACATGACATGACATAAAAAGTGAAAAGCAACAATGCATAATGAAATATGACTTTACAAATGAATAACAAAACTAACCAAAGGCACAACATAAATCAAGAATACCATGTAACCTATTGAAACTCATCTGACTACTCAAAACCACTCCACTACCCCAAAATATGATGCCAACATTTAGCCTAGCTCATAAGCAGCACCTACAAGCACTGAGTGTATACATCAATAATATATTATCCAAAAAATTGATAAAATGATAAATCAATAATGAACTGTAATCCATACATCACCCAATGCAAAATTATAAACATGATAAATACATTACTAGAGTGAAATATCATAACATCAGAATCTAAAAATACAATCCATCTAAGTAAGGGGGATGCAAAAACAACTATACACATGCTATATAAACATTTAAAAAGTCATGTTAGGGTGTACAAGGGTGGGATTATAACAACATTCCACATTGTTTTAAAGCCTTCACATGTTTTTTGGAAATTAGAGACATGTTTGAGCTAGTATGGAATCTAATCCTTATATTAATATTAGGAGGGCATTAGATACCATCAATATTATCATCTCTAGCATTCACACTTTGGCACAAAGTGATATGGAGGATAATTTAAACAAGGCTTATGAGTTATCTCGATGTTCTTCCATGATTGGATGCCCCTTGACTTTTATGTACCCATAATAGAGGTATAAATTTATAGTTAATTTTATAATTAACACAATATTCTCTTTAAAAAATTATATTTATATGATTTGATAATTATAGGTCTAATAGTTATAGGGGCTTGTAAGATCCAAATAATAGAGATGTCATGTTCATAAAATTGGGCATCCCTTGACCTCTAGGGACTTAACACAAAGATATAAATTTATATATTTTTAATGAAAAAATATTATTTTCATCAAACAATTATAATACAACTTGATTATGATAGGTTTACTTCCCATATGGATCAACGAGAGCATGTGGGAGCTTGGAGTAGTAGATGTCCTTCATTTGATACTAGGAACTCACTAGATAGGTATAGATTTCTTTTTTTCATTTAAATTGGTTTTAATTAATTGAGTTATAAACTCCTATAATTGTATTTCTAGTCCATGTCAAATGCAATATTCTTTCGTTCATCTCATACTTGATAATAAATCCAGGACCCAAAAGGAAAATGTTTATCCCACTTAGCCTTGATGACATACTCCCAAAAGGATTAATGGGGGACAGTGTTAATGTAGTGCTAACTTTGCTAGCATGATACATTGATAAACCCTCTCATCTTAATTATGATACTTATAGACACTGAGTGTCAAGGTTACTCAAAATGGAGATGTATGTAGATGATACCATGAATATATTAATGGATGTTTGGGGAAAGTAAATATTTTAATATATTTTATTTGAGTATTTTAATTTATTCATTTATAGTGATTGATCAAAGTAAAATATATTTAAATTTAAATATTTTTGGGTTCCAAGTATTTCAAGACAAGAATAGTTGACTGAGGTCAAAAATTATTTTGTTCACATTGCCATCTAGAGTGGTCTAAAATACCAATTGACAAACAAAAAAACTAGTTGTTATAGGTTAGGATGAGTTCGAAAGTTCTCATTACAAATATTTTAATTGAACAATATGCATATAAAGAGGAAATGAGGATGATAACATTTTGTAAATACAACATTTTTTATAGATGTTCTAGTCTTTTAGTAAATTCATATCTATAATTTCTAGGTTCAATACTATGTAAACACTGATGAAGAGAGGATAACTCTTCCACCTCTCATAATAGATAAAGATGCTTAAAATGGTTTGTACAAAAAATTGTTAGTAGAGGACAATGATAAGGCTACATGTTAGTTAACTAAATTAATGAGATATCAAAATTTAATTTTATTTATTTATTTATTTATTTTTTAAATATTATAGTTAATGCAGGGAAATAAATGAAACAACGAGAGTGTTACAAGATGAGAGTGTAAAAAGGGATATGTGTGACTCATCACATGGGATGAAAAAACAAAGATGAGCTCACTAATTTTTTTAAATTTATATATATGTTATTAAGCCATTTTTTTTTAAAATTCTTTTATTTAAATTTTTAATCGATGACTTTAACATATAACTATTTTTGTAGGAAGTGCACTATGACCAACATAAACTAAAGGAAGGGTGTGTAGGCATTAAAAACCATGGGATGGGAAACATATGCCTTCAACAATTAGGTCCATGATACACACGATGTTCCAGTAAGGCATATAGTATTTAATAAGTCATGAGTTATGTACATTATAAATTGAAACACATATTTTTATCACTATGTATTTTCAAATCAAAATATTTTTTATCATTATTGACGGTCTTGATATTTGGGATAAGGATGAGGAGGACAAAGACGACGATGAGTAAACTTAGGATGTAGCTTTATATTTATTTGTTTTGTAATTTGGAAGGGAGTTTTTATTAATCCATTGGGATGGGAGCATTATATGTTAAATATTGTCTTCTTTGATTATTCAATTATAACTTTTATATATTGAAAAAAAATCATTTTACATTAATGTTATAGATTTATATATTCAAAGCCTAAAATATTAAATATATAATAATATAATATAATAATATATAATATATATTATTATGTAAGATAATATAAAAATAAATTATATTTTCATTCATTTTAAAATACATTAATTGTATGTAATATATTTATAAATAATTAAAAATAAATGTAATATAACTATTTTTAATTACAAAAAATCATTTGTAATTACAAATAATTATGCTATATTTTATTTTTGATAAATTAAAATTATTTTTTATCCTTCTTTGCCTCATTTATGGGTGGTGCAAATGCCATGAAAAAATAGTGCTAATGTCGTGCAAAGGTGGCATAAATATGGTGCAACTAAAAATACTTAGTTTCTTCCTTTTTGACCCAACTTTGTGCCACCAAAAATGACATAAATTCATCAAGGTTTCACCATAAATATTAATCAATTTGCAATGCAAATTTGATCGTAATGGTGGCACAAATTACAATTTATGTATTATTGGTTGTGTAGAGTATGAGTGTTATACCTTTTTCATATGAAAATATTTATCATATTAAGTAGAAATGTACTATAGGCATCTCATTATTTTGTTTTGTTGTTGAACTATGGCAGTGATATTATTTTTGCATTGTTTTTTTATTTTTGTTATTGTTCTATTATATGTGAAAAAATCTATTGTTTTTATCCAAATCCTTATTTTTCCATGCCTATGTTTTTACCATACCATTTGATGTGAAAAAATTGTTTGTTGCTTATAAATTTATGTAAAAATCAACCATGGTTACAAGGACTTGGTCCAATGCCCTTAAAAAACCTTTGTGTTTGTTATCCTCCAAGCTATTATCACAAAATATCACAAACAAAACTTTACAATGACACCTGAATAAGCTCTTTGAGGATTTGCACTAGATATTAAATATTATGAAATTAATTTCTTTGAGGATTTATCCTCTTTTCCAATAATGGTTCAAAAAAAAATGGTGAAAAATATATAAAATAATTTTGTATGTTTCAAACCATATAATACAAGTAAATATTAATCAATTTGCAATGCAAATTTGATCGTAATGGTGGCACAAATTACAATTTATGTATTATTGGTTGTGTAGAGTATGAGTGTTATACCTTTTTCATATGAAAATATTTATCATATTAAGTAGAAATGTACTATAGGCATCTCATTATTTTGTTTTGTTGTTGAACTATGGCAGTGATATTATTTTTGCATTGTTTTGTTATTTTTGTTATTGTTCTATTATATGTGAAAAAATCTATTGTTTTTATCCAAATCCTTATTTTTCCATGCCTATGTTTTTACCATACCATTTGATGTGAAAAAATTGTTTGTTGCTTATAAATTTATGTAAAAATCAACCATGGTTACAAGGACTTGGTCCAATGCCCTTAAAAAACCTTTGTGTTTGTTATCCTCCAAGCTATTATCACAAAATATCACAAACAAAACTTTACAATGACACCTGAATAAGCTCTTTGAGGATTTGCACTAGATATTAAATATTATGAAATTAATTTCTTTGAGGATTTATCCTCTTTTCCAATAATGGTTCAAAAAAAAATGGTGAAAAATATATAAAATAATTTTGTATGTTTCAAACCATATAATACAAGTGTCAAATATTTAGGATTGATAATAAATATAATTACAATAATTGATGAGGTGGCATGCATACAATATAATTGATCTAATGATGAAGAATTTTTTATGCATATATGAATACACATTAGATTATGACAAAATTTATTATCCTTGAAGATTAATTCTAAATTTATATGTATGTTAATCTACATTTAATCAACCTAGATAATAATTGTTAATATGAATAGCCCATATTATAATTTATCTATAAATTATAAAGTCACTAATGTCTTCAAAATAAATTTTAGACAATAAAACCATAATAAGCATGGTAGTACACATCAAATTTGAGCAATGGAAAACAATATAATTTAGTTTCACATATGTAATCATTTTCATAATGTCAAAACCCTACATTTATCATATTTTAATCCAACTTTAGGATGACTTTAAGTCATCTTTATGTCACCTTCATGACATGTTTCAATGGGTTGTTTAATTTATTTTTATGTATTATTTACATTATGTAGGTGCCATAAATTTGTTGTAAACCCATTATATGTATGCATTTTAAGTAACAACACTTTTAAAATGCCTTTAAAATACCCAAAAACTATAGATTTTCATTTTACTATCATAAAATTATAGCTGATCTATCATAATCATGTCATAAAAAAATTTGTGATCATGTTTCTAATGTGTCATAAATGTGTTGTAGATAATCATTATATATTTTTTTGTTTTGTCTTTCATGTGTTTTAAAATCATCACAATATCTTCAATACTTTCAACATGATTTTATGTCTTAATGGAGACATAAATTGAAGAAGATAACATTTTTTTTTTAATTTACTATTTAAATTATCATCTAATTAATTAATTATAAATAGTAATTAATTATATAATAGTAAATGATAAATTAAAATAATTAAATATTAAATTATTTTAAAATTAAAATAAATTATTATTTTTTATCAGTAAAATGAGATTTTGGGTTTCCTTCACCAATTCATTAATATAAAATAAGATTCCATACACAAGTTTTTGTCTGCCTTTTAGTAAGACATATGAATAAATGCTTCTAAAAAACTATTAAAAAGAACCAACATAAATTATATTATATATCTAAGAGCTAAGATTTATAAGGCTTGTAAGCTAAGAAAAAAAAGTCCTAAATCTTGTTATAAAAAAAGAGTGGCTCAAACTAACCTACAAAAAGCTAAAAACATAAATTACACAACCAAAGATCCTCAACATAATTACTCTAGATTCCACAATACTAATTTGGTTGCATGGAAATAATAATAGATATCATCGATACCAAAATTTTATATCTTTAAATGATAATATAAAAATTCCAATCACAAGAAGGATTTACACATTCAAATATTAAAATGTAACTAATCTAAAAATCCATATAAAAAATCCACTAGACCCATTTTCCCCAAAAAAAGCAACTAAAGCTCTGCAACACAAATCAAATTGTCTTCATAATTGTAACATAAGATTCACATAAAAAATATTTCAATATAAGATATATATATATATATATATATATATATATATATGTAATATAAGATCTACAATAAAGTTATACACCCAACTTATTTTAATGAGATCTAAGAACTATATGGTTAATAACTTTCTTTTTCAAAATTATTTTTTTATTTTTTTACTATTATCCATTCTTGAGATTCATCAAGAATGGAGGACTAACTAAAAGACCATGTCAATGAAGTTGATGGACCATCCAAATGAAGATTACTCCCAACCACACTCATAGTAGTAAGTACAACTTTCTTAGCTAGAAAGGTCAATGTATTTAATCAAATATTGATTCATGGGTAGTAACATAACCAATAGGGGAGGAGGTAGATTTAATACGAGAGACAATAGTCATTTCTCTTGGAGAGACATCTAGAGTTAGTGAAGCTGAGATGTCTAAATCCTTATATTTATTATAAGGAACTTCCATAGATTAATTAATGGAATCAAACCCAACATGTTTTTGGAGTGAATCTTCCCCTTTCCATTAGGTGGCACGCCTAAACTTCTTAAGCCTATTTTCCAATAAGGAAAATTTATTCTTTGGGAAAGAAGCCACTATATCCCCCCACCCTTCCGCCCAAAAAAAAAGCATGGTTTGCATCTTCACGCCACCCACTCATAATCCAATTATTGTTGAAGGATTAAAATCATGTAACACATGTTTCACACAAAGAGTAGATAAATATCATGATCAAATACATTAATTTAAAATATTCTCTCTATCCTTATCCAAACTATATACCATAATAAAAAATCCTCTGGTGTATGGGTAAATGAAAAGTTCCCTAGACAAATAGTTTCTAATTTTTTTATATCTAATAGTGCAGATTAGTAAGAGAAGCCCAAAACTTTTAGAATATACTAATAGGTCCAAGATAACATTATATTCCTCTTCCTCTAACACATTTACCATAATCTCTAAAGCATGTTTCAAATTAGACTCATAGATGAATGGTGGAGAAGTAGAGCATGAAAAGGTGTTTAACAACAAAAATAACAATATATGTGCTCATATAAATACTGATTACACAAAACAATGTCTATATAATATTTAAAGGTATTTAAAATAATATTAATATAAATGGTATTAGTATGAATAATTTCATCAGTGTACAATAAACAAACATTAGCATAAAGGTCATAGGTATTACAAGTGCTTAGGGTGGGTATATAAATATAATGGCTGTGGGAGGGGTAAAATAAACTAATGCCATTGATACTATCACCATCCATTTCAACATATTTTACCTCCTTACCATCCTCATGTTCCTCAACTAAATGATTGTCTTGAACCTCGTTACCCAAGTGACCCTCTTGTATCTCCCCATCCTCATTTGATACGTATATTACTAATATGAATACTATAAAAATAAATATATTTCAAACATAAACACTAATAAAATATTTAAAAATTACAAAAATAAATTAAACATAATAAAATTTATATATATTACTTCATGTACCCACTCATTGTCATCATCCTTTTCTCAGTCGTCTTCTCTTCACTAGGGCCTTTATTATAGTAAAACTAATCATATTTACTTTATATCCTCAATTATAAATCATAAAAAATGTTAAATAAATTAAGCACAAAATAATATAACTAAAATGTATTTATTAACAATAACTTACTTCCTCCATATTTTTAATATATCTATGTAACCTTTGTTATTAGATTATAAATTTCACATAAGGAGTAATTACGCTACTAGTATCCCTCTCAAGGTTAATTTTAAGAGACCATATCAAAAAACCCCTTAGGTTTATTTAGGTTAATATGATTCATATCCTTGGTGAATATGAAAATTTCAAAAAAAAATTGCCTTCTTAAGTTTTCCGTACAGCTGTCCATCTACACAGTTAAAACATATAGGTTATGGGATAAATTTAAAAAGAATATTTAAAAAATTATTAAAATTTAATATTATTGCTTATTTTGATTAATTTATAAGATATATACAATTTTAAAAAAAAAATCATCCTAAATTGAGTCTGTATGTAAACGTTATGGCCTCTAGAACTTGGTGCTCATTTGCATCATATCATGTCATCGGGCGACGACACTATGTTTCTAGGTAGTGCTATGTTATGTGAAAATAATATGTCAAATTATATAATTATAAAAATTTGGATTATTATTTAAAATATATACAATTTCAAAAAAAAGGTCTTAAATTGAGTTCATATGAAAAAGTTATAGCCTCCAAAAGTTGGTGTTCAATTGCATCGTATCATGCCATCGGGAGATATCACTATGTCACTCGATAACACTATGTCACTTGGTAGGACTATACCACCTGGTATCATAATAAAATTTGGATTCTTCTAAAAAAAATATACAATTTTAAAAAAAAAATCCTCAAACCAAGTTCATATGCAAAAGTTATGACCTCCAAAAGTTGTTCAATTTCATCGTAGCATGCCACCAAATGATAGCATGTTACCGAGCGGCAACAGGATACCAAGTGGTAGCATGATTATAAGTGTTAGCATGATATATAATTATATCATGATTCTAATTGACAACATCATGATGTTTCTAGGTGACAACACCATGATGTAGTTGGGTGGCACTGAACACCAACTTTTCAAGGTTGTAACTTTTATATACAAACTCAGATTGAGATGATTTTTTTATAAATTGCATATATATTCAAGATGAGTTCAAATATAAAATAATATTAAGGTTTATGAAAGCTTTTACAACTCTTTTTTATTTATCCCACAACCTATCTATCAGGTGACCTTAATATTCAACATGGCAGTGAGGTAAAAAATGAGACTTGGATGGTAACCCCTGTGAACATATGTACTATATATATAAGGAAAATCATATGGATTCCACCATAATTATTATAAATTATTGATTAGATGACCCCTAAAAAAATTTACATCCTAAAAATTTAAGCGAATGGGTCCTATGTACTACTAAAAAATCGTCAAATATAATTTACCAAAAAGTGAATATTCATGAATTAACAAATATTTGTTACTAAAATTTATCCTGATCCCTCTTTTATAAATTGAATTGTGTAAATAAATATAATATTATAAAAAATTATTTAATCATCAATTATATATTAATTGTAAAAAAAATACTTACATATTTAATAAAAAGATATTATAACCACTCTTCCTAATTTTATGGTCCATGCATTTATATTTTATTATTCTCTCATTTGTATACTTTTTATTTTATGTGTTGTTTGCCTTTAGCCTTACTTAAAATTAATGTGTGAGTGTGGTCATCAAACCATCCCATGGAGACCATGTATATCATCAAACCATCCCATGGAGACCAAGGAAATTATTAGCACTTTTTCTTTTGATTATCTCTCTCCTCAAAATAACTTTTTCCAATGGTTAATGACTTTGTCATTCAAACCTTCACCCCATAAATCCTTCACGTAATTTACTAAATAATTCTTCTTAATTTCTAACCAATCATCATATAACATTTTAAAACTATCTTTAGCCACTTTTGTTGTTAGTACATGCCAAGGACTGTACTGAAGACTTGTGTATATTATTTATTTTGACATGCATTGATAGACAATGGGAAGTGGATGTCTATTATAAATGTAATTGAGTTTCTAATGTTTATGAAATGTTACCAATAAATTATTATTTTTACTAGTTATCATTAACTAGTAAATAATATTTATAACTTACGATTAATTAAATTAATGCATTTTAGTTATTAGTCTTGAAGGGCTACTATTGCATTCCTTTAGCTTTAAACGGTGATTATTCCATATATGTTTGACCAATAATAGGTGAGTGTTTTTTTTTTTGGAAAATGTTTAAACTTTTTACAAGTAAAGTAACAAGTTTATTAATATTATAAATAAAACACATTATTTGCCAGATTTTGATTGGTGCAAAAAATAACATGTTATGACATGTTTTGTATCTCTCAAAACTTTGAAATCATCTCCTCTGCTAGAAGGGTGTCTGTGAAAGTCATGTGATAGTTTTTATGGATAGGAAGGGCAGTGAGGAGGTAAGTATAATGACTTGAGTATTCCCCATGTAGATGATGGTAATCCCTATAAGTAGCAACAAATAGGTTCTATCATGCATGGCTCCTATTTAACTCTTGGATTTATATAGTAAGCCTTACTAGGTTGTTTCAGTTATCCATGTGCCTTGTCTTGAGCTGCATCTCATGTAGTTGGTCAGAGAATCTCAAATTTAAAGAGTTAGTAGTAGTGGACCTCACGGTGAAGACGTGACATCATTGCAAAATTTGAAAATTATAGAAGACAAGATTTTATTAGTAGATAGTGGGTCTCCAGAGAAGTTCAGTGAGTCTATTTTGCCATTAGCTAATGAGGAGGAGGTTTGTCCTACGTTCATATATGTGTAGCTCATTTTTATACTCTTTTACGTATAAAAACTAATGCATTAAATTCATTTTTAAAAAGTTATATATTCACTTCTCTTTCTTTATTTTTCTACTAATTTACCCTTAAAATCTTATGCATAAAAATTCAATCAAAAAAAATTTCAATTGATTTCTCCATGATTTTTTTCCTATAATTTTTGGTGTAAAGTTCAAATTTTTTTCATGTGGTGTATGATCTCACTGAGCTCCTAAATATTTCTAAAACATACCCATTTTGATAATCAAGGTTAAAGTGAAAAAATACATGTTAGCTTTAGCCTTGTAACCTACAACATTGCTCCTCTTGGAGATGCAAAAATGCATGGCCATCTTGTATAGGATGGTGTTCACACTAATGGTCATTAGTTACTAGAATGTTGGCTTGCTTATAAATTTTTTTTTGCCTAACCAAATTTAGCTTAAAAACCCTAAATTATTGCCACAGTCAACTTTTTATTTATTGAAACTTGGTAAATATTTGTAGAAGTTACAAGAATCAAACTTGAATGTATTCCCTAATGGCTATACCACAATTTATCCACATATTGATTTGATCAGTGGGTTACATGAGTCATCTCCTACAAAACCCTCCTTGGAGACAATGATTAAAGACATGTTTTTTCTCTCTATTTTTAATGGTTCCACTATTTTGGATCATTTTGACTTATTTTGGAAAAATCCTATGTTGCTACGTCGGGGTGGCTTTCACAAATAATTATTTTTTTCTTGGATGGATGTAATTTAAGAATTCCAACAATAGATGATTGATTGTCATTTAAGGTTGTTTGGTACTATTTTCTAATTTTTTGGGTCTGGTTATTGGATAAAAATTTGGCAATTACATTCTTAATATTATTCTATTGGAAGCATGATTTATAATTTGTTTTTCTAGTGTCTTATTATAAATTTTACTATGGCATTTACAAAATAAAAATTTAGTTTTATCTAATTATTGCATTATAATTTGCCTAACTTGTTAATTTTTATAATTTTGAGTTTTACTTATTCTTGAGGATGGTGTGGCATTAATTGAGAGAATCTGTCTATGTGCAAGCAAGTTTTGTGTTTAGAAAAATCTTTCACAGTTGCTTGTTTTTTCCTTATGATGATTGAAGATCAAAATCATTGATAACATGTAATCACAAACTTATATTGAATTTTCATATTATATTAAATCCTTGATTTAATGTAAACATGTTCGTTATTGAAATTGGATTCAACATCCTTATCTTTTGCATTAAACTTTGTACTTGACTTCAACTCCTACTTTATACTTATATGATTTGTAGTTTATACCCAAAAAAATATTTTAGGTAGTCAATAATCTATGAAGATAATGTAGATGGTTCTAAATTTATTTTAAAACAAATATGTCATTCATTCAATTAGATGTCAATGCAACATATCCACTAGAGTTAGTTTGTGGCCCATCATGACTGGATATTGACATTGCAAATTTTGAACTTCTTGTGTATACTAAAATTCTTATTGGACTGATGTATGATAAGTTCTGACAATTGGAATCAGAATTGCCCATCATGTTCAGTGTCAAGCCTTTCACAAAGAATATCGGCTACATGGAACATTGTGAACACAAACTATTAGGAGTTTCATGGTGGAGGTAAATGGAATTTTATCTTATAAACTAAAGTTATGATGGACACTTAAAATATACTCTTGGAAAATTAGCTCTGGTGAGATGTAAAATATGTTTATAATCTTGGAAAATTAACTCTGGTGAAATGTAAAATATTTTTAGAGGTAATCACATCATCTATTAGCTCAACATAATTTCTCTCTCTTTCTCTTTATGTTTGTTTCTCTCTATTTTTATTTCTATGTTGGAACTTTGGAACAAAATAGTACGTGTATGAAAATTGGATGGGCTAGGATTAAAACTCCAAACCATACCCTAGCCAAGGGGTTGCTTTATCACTTGGCTACTTGCCCTTGCTTTAAAAACATTCTTTTTTCAGAGTGTGTATTGGTCCCTTCAACACAAGTCTCAACCAGATGATCCTTAAAACATTTTTTTCTTTAAAGATGGAAAAATAATAGGTAAGATTACTTTGTCCCTATTATAATATGTGTATTTTCCCATTGCAAATGTCAAGAGCAAAAGATCAAACATATGTAGTTTCAGTGCTCATACTCTTAAGTTGATAAAGGTTATCTTAGTTTTCTTTGTAACTATTTCTGTTTCGAGTAGACATAATAAAACTATCTTTAAATTCAAATTTGTATAAATTTTTAAAACTAATACCCTATAGGGACTTGGCACTTTATGCCCGTTGTTTTATAATGTTTTGAGAAAGCTTGTAATAATTTATTTTTTTCTTATCTTTGTGTTATGCATGTGCTCTCAAGGGGGCAACTGTCATTAAAATCAATAATTTATTTTTTTCATATCTTTGTGTTATGCATGTGCTCACAAGTGGGAAACTATCATTAAAAAAATTATCATGAGCAAGTGTTTGCTATGAAATCTTATTTTTCAAAGCAAATATAGTTGTCTCATATTGTTTCCAACAACTCCTAATCATGAAAACACAACAAATATTATTACATGACAAACACATAGAGGATGACCTACTAAAAAGTATTGATTATTGCCTACCAGGCACAGGCTAATGTTTGATCTTAAAAACAACCTTTTATTCCCAGTAAAGTTTATATTGGAATTGTATTCAATTAGTTGATAACTACTTGTTATGGTCTAATTTTTTAATATTTTATAATTAGAGTAAAATATGTCTATCTGATTCAAATTTGAACAAGCTTATTCAAATCTCAAATAGCTGTGATCTAGAGGTAATTAACCATATAAAATATTGATCTACCATATATTAAGTTAGCTAGGGGAGAAGACAAAGGAATGGGTAACCAACATCATCATCAGATTCAACCTTTGACTTGATTATAGATAGGGTATGTAGACTAATATTTTCCAAGTTACTCTTGAATCTCAACAAAATATTTTGTTTCTTTGTATGTGCATGTTGGTTATTATAAGTTAATGGTGTCCTTATTCATCTTTTAGCAAGTATTATGTTTCTTTAATTTGTATATATCATCATTTTATAGGATTAATGACAACCAATAAATAGTTATTATATTGCATATTTCTATGTCAATTGTTATTTTAATAATTTTATGGTTTAATGAGCTACAATTCTTGGAACCTTTGGGCACTTTCTTTGTACATACTAAATACATCACTAGATCCTCACTTGAAATTATATTTAAAAGGATATGCAATCATCATCTATGGCATTTCATGGTTACCAAGGTTAGATGTATATCTTTTGGTTTTTTGACATGTGTAGAGTTCATTTATATGAAATGCAGTGTTCTATTTTGAAAATAAATTAGATTTGATTCTTGTAGAACAATTACAATGAGTCTCAAACATGTTTTGGTTACAATCTAGAGTCTAACCATTTGAAAATAAAATAATAAGATTATATATTGAAGGCCTTGGAATAAACCTCAAGAAAATAAAAAAATCTCAAACTACCAATAAAAGATAGGCATTAAACTTTAGGTATTGTATCCTTTCCATGCTAACCCTATCTATTTTTATTTTTCAATTTTGATTTCTTCATATCACATTGGTAGATGGACACCTTTATTTCACTTGAATTTAATTCAATGATAAAGAAGGTATTTCATAACATTGAAAAATCTATAGATTGCATTACATCACATGGTACCACATATGAAATTTTGGTCTTACCTGAAGGTTCATTGAGTATGTGGTCAAATGTTAATATGCATCGATGAAAATAATCACACTACCCTAGTTTCTTTATGTAACAAACAATCTCAAAATATTTGATGCCATTGGAGCACTTGAAAATGTGGCTCAAGTGGTATGCATGTTGGTGACTCATTCAGTGACATAAGTTGGAAGCGAGAAACCTTACAATATGCACCATGACATTGCTTTATCAATGGACTAACTACTATTTTGAAATGAACATCTGGATTCTTATATTTCACAAAATCATTCATGGTTTTTGATTGTTATTCGTGTCTCACTAGAATTCCAATTGAAGTATGTATGTTTTTTGTTTTAATAAAAGTAATAATTTACTGATCTCATTTTTCAGATTTTTATTACGTTACCTAGATCTGCTTCATCTTCCTTTTGTTTATAAATATTTTTTTATTACATCTAAAACATAATTCTTGCAAGTCTTTCATTTCTTAATCTTTGTGAAATTTCAATATGCACATAATAAATAGTGCAGTGACCAAGTACCAAGCAAAACTAGCAAATACGATATTAGATCTAAATCATTTTTTTAAGGTTTTAGACAATTGCTAAAGTTAATCTTAAACTATTTGTAATTAAATAAATGTCAAATTTAATAAAATTGATTATAAAAATTAGGAAAAACATTTCTACAACATATCTTCTAACTGTTATATTGTTTCACATCAAACCATACAATATGGGTATTATAGTTACATCATAACTCTTGTTTTCATTGAAATTATTATTTTGTAATCTTTCCTATTTGTATCCATAAAATTTTTAACTACCTAAATCATTTTATGATGGCATTATAAACTCCTGTGAATCATTATATCATATTCATCCATGATAAGTATGAAATCTTAAGCACAATGTATTCTAGGCCTTGAGGGCGAGGTATGCCCTAAGCTTGCTAACATAAATTATTAACAAAAAAATTAAATAAATAAAAGAATTAAACTATATTTATTTATTAAATTCATTTAATAATACTTAAATGTAAATACTTATAGGTAGTGATGATGCATGTGTCAATTACATGATTAATTAGGCATGATAACATGTACATATCTTTCATTTTAAGGTACAATCAGCTACCATAGAGGATCATCATCGATGAACTCCATTCTTAGTTTAAATAAATAATAATTAAATAATAGTTTTATATTATAATATAATTTTACAAAATATATAATGACACTCAACTAACATAAAAACAAATAGGTAGAAAATATATAGTGATGCATCACCATAAGCCTGCCAATGTCTCAAAAAATCAAATTAGTCACTTGTGTTATACATTAGAAACCTAAAAAAAAAAATTCCCTTTAGAGAATAAAGCTAGGAGAATCGAGGATATGTCCATTTCTAGCAACCACAAGTCCTCTATTCTAAATAAAACTAACTTCAAGACTCTTGTTATTAGCCTTAAGTCCATTTTTATCAATACCATAGATTTCAAGCCCGTTATTATTATCATTAAGTCCCTTATGATTCTTCCCATTTAAATTTTTTAAATATCATTTCTTCATAATATTAATCTTCCTCTAAGTATATTTAACTTGATCATAGACACTGATCTAGGAGGATCTAGGCCACTAAATATTACCATAGTTTACCACTTTTACATATCCATCCTTTCTTAAATTTTAGTAGCATCAGTATTAGGTTTGAAATCTACATGCCAATACCTAATATCTAACTCCACTTTTGTGCTACTACATAAATCCTGTAGTATTTATACTATAGACCACAACTCATTAGTAATGACAGTTAGTGATTCCATGTAATTCATTAGCTATGAAGTAGTTGTTACCATCTCTTATAATAGTTTAATCAAAACTTCATCTCCCTCAATACTATATTGATTTACACTTCCATTATATTTATTTATTTACATAGACAAGAATGAGTTAGGGAGCACATAAACACCACATATATGATCTCTCAAATATTGTACATAACATAGCATAATAAAAAATTTATATTATAATTATCTTCTCTTATTTCCTTGTAATTTAATGCATTTCACCTTCATTTCCTCTATCATTCATAATATATTTATGTTCATAACCCCCTTAAATTAGTTTAAGTAGATTGTCCATTACATATCCTCATGTGCCTTGGATTAGTGGTATCAGAGCATACACACTTCATATCATTTCTAAGTGGTATCTTGGTGTATCTAAACTTCATACATATTTATATGCCCAATTATGTGAGGTTTAGTTACATGAAGTTAGGGATTGATACTCGTGACCCTTCATCATACCATACTTCATTTCCTCAAATACGTTACAAATATTCTACGACGCCAAATTTTAATATCTTCAATAATATTATATAGGATGTTTTACAAAGACAATGGGAAGATTCAATAGAATGTCATGCATGTTGGCTAGAAAATAGCATTGATAATTTATTTCTAGTTCTCAATCATCACACTCCTTATAATACCTCTTATTCTCATTGGTCGTTTGGTGGTCAAACACCATACGCAATATAAGTCAATCTATACATCCATATGTTTTAAGGGAAAATATATACAAATGTAATAGATATCAGGCTCAACCTAATATGTTCACATTACATGGTTAATCAATTATCTAACTAATAAAATATTACATTTTATCTTTTGAAAGTTTATTTATCAGTAAATAAATTGTGGGAAAATTAATACACTTTACATGAAAATCATGAAAATAAAGTTCACTTAGACACATATGTAGACACATTGAATGGTTTCATAGAATCACTCAAGGAAACCTATTATTTTTTTGGAAACCATGATGACTAGTACATCAAGTTATCTTAGTTGTGCCAAGGCAAACAATAATTTTTGTAGCAATACATAAATACATTTCATACCCTAGTGTCCAAAATTTAGATTCAAGATTTAGTACAAAATCTTGTTTTGAAGTATAGGTCAGGATTTTGGAAAATACATATCATAGATGTACCTTCTACTTTTATACTTTCTTATTGTTGAAAGGCTCACATACACTATCTCTCTATGCCAAATTAATTATATCTTAGTAAAACTAGTGTTATTTTGATGACCTAAGCCTTCTATCATGCTTAAAGTGTTGTAAACCTACTTATCTTCTATCTTTACAATTTTGGGACTTGTGCCTATTTTCTATCTTCCTAAACACTTGTGTCTTAGTCATATGCTTACATCAATGCAAGTGTCTTATTCTAACACAAGTGTCTAGTACCCTATATGCATCAAATTTACAAATGAAACATATACATATGGTTATCCTAGGTGGTTTAATATGAGATATTTACAATATATATATATATATATATATATATATATATATAGAGAGAGAGAGAGAGAGAGAGAGTATAAACCCTCATTCATTCTGTTGGGTGAATATTTTATCAATCAGTGTACTAATCAACAAAATAGGTCTGATCAACCACAACAGGAAGATTGCTCGGCTAGGTGTGCAGCTTTACTACATCAACCAAAGACAAATCTCTCCTCTCATCAAGGGGAGGTTCCCTATAGATACGTAGGAGCTATATATAATATAAATAAGAAAAAAATAACATGTGGGGGTAGAATAAACCATCCATCTCTCTTCTTTCAGAGATGATGCACACAGATAAAGAAGAAAATCCTGGTGTAAACACTGAAGGCACTTCTCTTCTTTCATAAGTGTTCTTACAGGAAACAACAGGAGTTACTTTCAGATAATAAAGTAACCAGTAACCAAAGGGCATAGTAACAATAGGATGAAATAGAACATAAAGTTTCCACCTAAACTTCCCAAAGAGTATATCACAAAGGATAATGGGGGCACAAAGTCATCCCAGAATCCTCAACACAAAAAGAAAAGAAAAACATAGACTGAAAACAATTGTGAAAGCACAAAGTCTTCCCACATTTGGTTTCAGGACACTTCCTTATTACTTTCACTAATTCTACTTACCAAATTAAATGAATAAGAACACCTTCAAAAGATAGACGTAAGAATGATCTCCCAAAGTGATACAAGCCAAAACAACACAAAGTCTGTAAACAACCTGCTTTCTCATTCAGATAAAAAATAAATTAGAATTTGAGCTCAAAGTCTCAGTCTTCTTTCAAAATGGGCAGAGTTTCACTTCTTGTAAAAATTAAAAGTCTCCCTCCCATCTAAAAATGAGAGAATTAACAAACTTATAGCCACTATGCAAGGATTGGCACATTTTTCCATAAGACGGCCCATGCTACAGTCAATGTCTTCAATGCGTCTCTAGTTTTGTCTAGAGAGACCATGCTGAGAACAGTGTGCTACCATAACTATGGCATGTCCCTTCATCTAATATGTCTCTTCCTTGGTATGGACCATTTGGTCCTTCTCTAATTTGTCTTTACTTCATGGAAGAAAAATAAGCTGCATCCTTAGTTTGATGTGCTCAGAAGTCTACTCGCTCCACTATTTCACCTACTGGAAATAACTCTTTCAAAGATAATTTTGGTCCTTTGCATCATTTTTCTCTTCCCTTCAGCAATTTGAGTCTTCAGTCTCTCTTTTCAGTCGATCGCTTGATTCATGTTGAACCTTGAACCCATTGAACCACTGAAAGTTCATTGGTTCAATCACTTCTTCGCTCCTTAGTTGAACCATCCATTGAACCACTTGTTTGTTGTTTCTCTCTTGACTGCGGCTACCTTTGAACTTTTGAACCTATGAACCATTGAAATTTGAACTCTTTCAGTTTAAAGTTTAATCGATTCATTGGTTTATTCTGTGTCTTGCTCAAACACTGCTTCTTTTATCTTTCTAAGCTCTGGTTGAACCTTTAAACCTTGAACCTTTTGGTTCAATGGTTCAACCAATTCATTCAGTTCAATTAGTTCATCTTTTGAAGCCCATTTTTGTCTAAGTCTATGAAAGTTTCTTTCTACATCTTTATTCGGGCTTTTAAAATGGTACTTTCTATGTCACCAAGTGCCCCCCCCCACAAGGGTACTTATCCTTCAGGCTTCAACTTCCTCGGCAGGTTCTTACTTCTTCGGTGAGCTTTTTTCATTGGGCAAAAATCTTGAAAGAATTCCTTCAGACAAAATGTCTGAAGGAAAGTTTCTTGTTACTTGGCCATTTGTTCTTTCCTGTTTCTTCAGACTTTTTCTCCAGGTGAATTCCTTTGGACAAAAAGTCTGAAAGAATTTTGCCTTAACATTTTTTTAAGAAAATCTTCCCATAAGTATTCTTTCGACCCCTTGGACTTAGCCATTTCCATCAGACAAAAAGTCCAAAATAATTGTTCCTTTTGGGCCTTTGAACAAATTTGAAGGAATTTTGTATTTTCTTTGACCTTCAAACCAATGCTTCCTACCCTCCGCAAGGGCATCCCTCTTTGACACGTGGTAGTATCCATCACTTCTTGGCAAGGACACATGGAGTCTTCTGTTTCATCATGTTGAAACCCTCCATTGTCGACACCTGTCACTTTCCACTATCAGGCTTTTGCAAAACCATAGAAATGCTTGGGGCTCAATTAGGCTCTCGTGGACAATGACACTTGTCGGCCTTCACCGATCTCTACCAGGGGCACGTGGCACAGTCTGTTTCTCTTAGAAAATCATAATGAAGCTTTCTACAGTTGCCACTTGTCACCCTTCATAGAACTCTGGAGGAAGCTTTGTCGAAAGGAACCCTATAGCTTATAAGGAACTTTAAGAAGTGAACGCCAACATGTGTTGTGTTTTGCTGAGTTACAATGCCAACATGTGGCATGGTCCAAATATTTTTAGCAATCACGTGAATGAAGACATGTGGCAGCTTCCGATGAGTTTTCAAAAGGGACACATCACACCTTCTGCCACTTCTTCAAAACAAAGCATAAAGGGGCTTCACCAATGACACTTGGCAGTATCCACCTGACTCTTTCTTTTGCGCTTATCTCTTTTCTTAATTGAGGCAACCTTTGAACCCATGCATTGAACCAATAGAATGTTGAACCCATTGAACTGATGAACCAAAATGGTTCAAGGTTCAACGGTTCAAGCTTTTGAGACTTGTTAAGTGATCAGGGCCATAGAACCTTGAAATGATCAAACTTTGAACCTCTACCAAAGCACTTAGCTCTTGTTGATGGCATTTAATGGTTCAATCCTTGTTTTGATGCTTGCCAATAGACCCTTTGAACCGGTTGAACCTACTAATCCTTTTACCAAAAAGTTGAGAAAATGATGAAATTGAATGTTCAGAACAAATTTTTGGAAAGGGGAGGGGTAATTTTGGCCATGCAGGACCAAAAAGTCATATGTTGTCTGAAAAATGAGGAGTTATTTTTTGAGGACAACAGTTGGCTCCACTTGGGGAACTACCTTTAGTTGGAAACTTGAAACATAGCTGAGAGGAGTAAAAACTAGAATCCCTAGTGCCTTGAAGTGTGCCATTGGGCTATGGAGTCACACTACCCAAGAAGAAAGGCTCCAAAAATGAAAACAAAATGAGAAAAATAGAACAAAAGACTATACAAATATACATATATACAGGGGAACTCATCCAATACTGCAAGAGTTGAAGTGCTTTAGATGTTGCCCATTATGAAGTAGAGAAAAGAGAGTGCCATCTTGATACTTCAATAGGAAACTATTTTTACCATTGACCTGATAAATAGTAAAAGGGCCCCTCCATAGGGAATCAAACTTTCCATGCATCCCCTTTGGTTCTCTTCTCTTGTCCCACAGTAGGACTTGATCTTTGATCTGGAAATCGTGATTCTTTGCTTTTTGGTCGAAGAGCTTCTTCACCAGACTTTGATGGGTGGTAATTCAGTCCACCATCGTAGTTCTCTGCTCATTCAAATCATCAAGGCACATGATCCTCTTCTCAAGTGAGCTCTCATACGTCTGATCTTCAATTTCCTTAGCCAATTTCAATGCTGGCAATTCCAAGGTGATTGGTATCTCAGCATTGACACCATACAAAATTTGGAAGGGAGACATACCAATTGCTCTCTTTGGTGTAATTTTGTCTACCCATAGAGCATCAACCAATGCCTTATGCCAAGTCCTTTGGTTGTCATCCACCAACTTCTTGATGATAGTCACCAGGTTCTTATTGCTTGATTCAGCTTGTCCATTCCCTTGTGGAAAGTAATCAGAGGAGTGGGAGAGTGTAATTCCATAGTAGAAGTAGAATTGAGTAATCTTCTGAGAAGTGAAATAGGCTACATTTTCAGTGACAATTTTGACTGGGACCCCAAATCTAGACATGATATTCTCTTTGAGGAAATTGCATACTACTTTTGAAGTAGCATGTTTGGTTGGAATTGCTTCCAACCCTTTGGTGACGTAGTCTGTTGCCATGAGGACATAGTTATGTCCAGCACTTGATGATGGGTTTACAAATCCAATAAAATCAATTCCCCATTTTTGGAATGGCTCCTCTATGATCATTGGTTTGAGGGGCAGGGCAGCTAGTTTGGGCCTTCCAACAAACTACTGGCACAGTTCACATCCCTTGACCCACTATATGCATCTTGAAAGAGAGTTGGCCAATAGTACCTAGCTCATAGGATCTTATGGGTAGTCACAGGGGTAGAAAAATGTCCTCCACAAGCTGAATTATGGAAGGACTTCAGAAGTCAGCTTTGTTGCTCCTTATCCACATAGCGAAGGAATGTTCCATCAAGGCTCCTCTTGTACAGGCCGTTGTCCCAGAGGACAAAATTAGCAGCTTTTAGCTTGATGGTTCTCCTTTTTTTATAAGATAGGTTTGCAGGACATTCACCATAAGTAAGAAAATGAGCAATACCTGAGTACCACTCATTCATGGTGGAGACAAAGAGGACTATTGGTGTGTCATCCTCATCTACTTTTGGTTCTTCATGCTCTATTCCTCTTGGCTTGTTATCAACAATTAGTTGGCATAGCCCCTTTCCACGTACCAACTTTGTTGTCTTGATGATTAGATCAAACTCTTGGATCTTTGCAACCCAATTTGCTCTTTTCATCCCAAACTCCTACTGAGTCAGTATATATTTCACTGTGGTGTCAGGGACCAAGGCAGTAACTCAAGAATTGAGGATGTAAAAATGAAAATGTTTTACGGCCTTCACCACTACATAAGCGTGCTTCTCCATATTTGAGTACTTCAGCTCATGAGATTTGAGGGGATAGCTCATGAAGGAAATGGGAGATTCCATACCTTCTTTATTTTATTAAACCAAAATTGCTGAAAGCGTATGTTCTGAAGCATAGCTATAAATGGTGAACTCTTTGCTATAGTTTGGACAAGCCAAAATTGGAGCATGAGCAATGGTAGTATTGATATCCTCAAAAGCTGACTTGCCTTCTTCAATCCAGCTGAAGGTGTCCTTTCCCTTCATCATGTTGACAATGTGCCTGGTATTCTCAACAAATTTGGGGATGAATCTTCATAAGAAATTCACCTTTCTAAATAAAGAGTGAACAACAGTCTTGCTTGTGGGCAAGGAAAGTTTTTGGATAGACTTGACTTTGTCTAAGTCAATCTTTATGCCTCTTTTGGACACAACATGTCTGAGAAGTTTCCCCTCTGTTACTCTAAAAACTGACTTCTTAGGGTTTAAGGAAATGCCATTATGATGGAAACATTTCAACACTTGTTGCAAATGGCTCATATGATCTGGTCGATGCTTAGAGAAGATAGTCAAGTCATCAAGATAAACTATGATGAACTTACCCATTTCATCCTTGAAGGCAAGGTCCATTTCTCTTTGGAAGGTGGTGCCAGCATTTATCAAGCCAAAAGGCATTATTCTATATGCAAACATGCCCCAGGGTGTGGTGAAAGTAGTCTTATATTGGTCTGCTTCACTGAATTCGACCTGATTATATTTTGAGAAGCCATCTAGAATTGATAACATCTCTGAGCCTATCACTATCTGCAGCACTTGATCCATGATTGGCAAAGGATAATTATCCTTCAAGGATGCCTGATTCAAATTCCTAAAATCCACACAAAGGCAAATTTCACCATTCTTCTTTCTTATAGGCACTATATTGGCAATCCATGTGGAATGATGGATTGGGAAGATTATCCTAGCATTTAGCATTTTTTGTATCTTAGATAAAATAGTACCTGATATTTTTAGATTATAATGCTTGGACTTTTGCTTGTAAGGTGTTGAATCAGCCTTGAGAGGGATGTTGTGTCAAATTTCATCAGGCCAGAGTGATTTCAAGTCAGCATAGGAGTATGCTAGAACATCCATGTATTCATTGAGCAAAGAGGTGAACTCAAAATGCTCTTCAGGAGTACAACATTTCCCAATGTTCACCATCTTGAGGTCTTCCTTGGTTCCTAGATTTACTTGATCAAACTCTTGAGATGAGCTTGAATCCATTGGTTGTTGTCTGATGAATCTATCATGCTTATCAAACAGCTTCTCAAGGGAAACCACGCCTTTGGGAATCTTATTCCCTTTTAGTTGTAAGAACTCCTCACCTGTGTTTGCATTTGATTCAAGAGTTGTTTCACACTTTTAAGGTTCATTGTCTTCAAAATGCAGTCATTCAAAGCTATCTTTTTTCTCCAAGAAGGCAATGATTTGGTCATCATTGTTAAAAGCTTGCCAATGACTGGCATTATCAGGTACACTAGGTCGAAAGACCAGCTCAATCATGTACTTGTCTCCTTTGAAATCGGGGTGGGGGACCAAGAGAGTAGCTGAAATAGCCAATGCATCTGCTTGGTCATTGAATTCTCTAAGAACTATAGAGATGTTGAAAGCATCAAAGTCTTCAAGCTGGTCCCAGACTAGATTGTGGTAATGATGCAATCTTTCATTCTTGGTTTGATACAAGTTCCTCACCTAAAAAACCACTAGTTTGTCATCTCCTTTAGCATGAAGGAGCTTGATGCCTTTGTCTTGAGCGGCTCTCAATCCAAGCAATAGAGACTCATATTCAATTGTGTTATTCGTGTTGCTAAATTACAATTTATAAGATAAGGGAAAAATATCTCCTTGAGGAGATATTAACACAACCCTGGCTCCTGAACCAGTGGAAGAGTAGCTGCTATCAAATTCAAGAATCCATACCTCATTTGATACTAATTTTCTTTTGGATTCTTCTTCATTCAGGGGTGGAGATACTTCCACACTTGCCTTCTTCTCAGCTAATTCCTCTGCTATTCCAGCTGAATGTATTTCCAGGCTGTCATCTGCAAGAGCTTCATCAGATATCTCATGAACTCCATCCGTGTACAAAAAGTAGTTACCCATGCCTAAAGACTCAAACAAAATTTGAGCTTTAGGTGTTGAGGTCTGGGTAACCACATATTTCACTTCCTTCTCAGGGAGCAGCCTCTTCATAACACCTTTGACTAGAATCCTCACCTCTAATAAATCCATGATCAATTCACCACCAACATCCTTGCAGAAATTCTACCTGAGAAGGATGTCATATGATGCTGGGACGTCTGCTACCAAGATAGTCATCTTGAATCTTTTGTCTGGAAAGTCAGCAAATGCAAATTGGGCATCTTTAATTTGTCCTAGCAAAATCACTTGTTTGTTCTCCATGGAAAAGCATCTACCAAAGGTTTTGGTCAATGTGAGGTCAAGGGATTCAGCCACTTTAGCAGGCATGACATTGTCTGAAGCTCTAGAATCAATGATACAATTATTCAACTGATATCCATTTATTAGCAATGAGATAAAAAGGTTTAGTCCTACCAGGAGCAGTAGGGGGAGCAGTGACAAGGTTATTCCTGGTGGGTGCATTTTTGGCAAGATCATGTGTCACTTTGGGAATTGCTTGTTCAACAGGGATGTTCTGGTTTTTAACACATTGAACTAGTCCGTCTAATTGCTCAGGATGGGACTGTAGAAATTCAAATTCAAACATTTGAATTTTGGTTCTCTTTATACGGTCAATGATATCAAATGTCTGGAATGAGCTAGGAGCAAAGGATGGGAGTTCATCCTTTTTATTTTTGAAAGGGGGAGGACTAGACTGCGAATTTGAAGTAGAAGGCATAGGGGCATTTGGGGTACTAACCTTTCTAGAAATCACTGGGTCCTTTTACTAGAAAGGAAGAGTAGATCCCCACTTAGCAATTGAAACTAATAGTTGAGGTCGCTCCTCTACTTTCTCCTTATCAGCTTGTTGAGCTAATTGATTCTTGGAGTAGGTGAATACAATGTATGACCCCTTAGCCACATTACCTTCACTTCTAGGTTCATCCCAATAGTCCAGGAAACCAATATGGGAGTCGCCAGCTAATTCTTCTTCTTCCTCAATGAAGAGATTAGCATCATCTTTAAGATTCAACTCAGGTTAGACTAATAAATTTGCTAGGTTTTGTACCATTGGGTCAGTGGTGACTATAGGGGAATACTCAGAAAATGAAGAGAATTTACCTTTATTAGGGTCTCTCCTTATCTTTCCTGCTAAGATAAGGTCATCTTCTACCTCAGTAGCCAAGTCCTGAGCAACAATAAGGTCTATGTGTCTGGCCCATCTCAATAAGAAACTCACTTCAGGTAGTTGTGAGTTGATGAAGAAGCATTTGAGGTTTTGAGGTATCGACTGGGTGACCATGGGAATCTTGTGCCTCCGCTTGTCGAACCTAGCAATAAAATCCCTCATAGGCTCATGAGGCTCTTTCTTCATCTGAGTGAGCTAGGCTAGCAAGGCATGTGCATCTTCTACAGGGTTGAACTTGGCTTCAAATTTGTCTTTTAGAGTGTCCCAATCAGTCATTGATCTAACTTGTAGGTGGTAGAACCAGTCTACAGCAGTGCCTTGTAGTGTCTCCATGAATAGCCTGATTGCTATGTCTTCAAATTCCACCCCTATTACATCGTAGGATATGCTGAAAGCTATAATGTGTTCATTAGGATGAACCTTCTTATCACCAAATAATTTGGGGAAATTCTTCCTTAAACTACATGGATGCTCATGCAGAGGTGGAGTCAAATTCAGGGGACCGAAAGAATTACCCCAGGTGCCTTGAGCCATGATTTGATTATGAAAAAGTGGGATCACTAATCCAAGTGGAGCGTGGATAGGTAAAGCTTGGCCAATAGTAGAAAAAGAAGCTCTACCTTGTGTTGGTGTCCTGGTAGGGCTAGGAGGAAGACTCCTAGTTCATCCAAGGTGAGGTTGTGGAAGAAACACCTCAAAATTACTCTGCTACACCAACTCAAAAGCAAGGTCAACAACACCTTGAGATTTTTGGCCTCTAGTATAATGTGGAGTTGCCAGATTGTAGAACAAAAAATGGAAAAGAGTAGGATCTACTTCAGCTTGAAGTTTGAGACTTCAAACTACGTGCTCCTCCCCAATGGAGTTGCCAAAAAACTATTGGGTGAATATTTTATCAATCAGCATACTGATCAACAAAATAGGTCTGATCAACCACATCAAGAAGATTGGTTGGCCAGGTGTGCAGCTTTACTACATCAACCAGAGACAAATCTCTCCTCTCATCAAGGGGAGGTTCCTTATAGATACGTAGGAGCTATATATAATATAAATAAGTAGAAAATAACACGTGGGGGCAGAATAAACCATCCATCTCTCTTCTTTTAGATATGATGCACACAGACAAAGGAGAAAATATTGGTGTAAACACTGAAGGCACTTCGCTTCTTTCAGAAGTGTTCTTACAGGAAATAGTAAGAGTTTCTTTCAGATAGTAAAGTAACTAGTAACCAAAGGGTGTAGTAATAGCAGGATGAAACTAAATGCAAAGTTTCCACCTCAACTACCCAAAGAGTATATCACAAAAGATAATGAGGGCACAAAGTCATCCCAAAATCCTCAACACAAAAAGAAAAGAAAAACACAGACTGAAAATAATTGTGAAAGCATAAAGTCTTCCCACAATTGGTTTCAGGACCCTTCCCTATTAATTTCACTAATTATGCTTACCAAATTAAATGAATAAGAACACCTTTAGAAGACAGACGTAAGAATGATTTCCCAAAGTGATACAAGCCAAAATAGCACAAGTCTATAAACAACCTACTTTCTCATTTAGATAAAAATAAAATTACAATCTAAGCTCAAAGTCTCGGTCTTCTTCTTTCAAAATGGGTAGAATTTCACTTCTTGTAAAAATAAAAAGTTTCCCTCCCATCTACAAATGAGAGAATTAACAAACTTATTGCCACTATGCAAGGATTGCACCTTTTTCCATGGGATGGCCCATGCTGCAGTCAATGTCTTCAATGCATCTCTAGTTTTGTTTGGAGAGACCATGCTGAGAACAGTGCGTTGCCATAACTATGGCGTGTCCCTTCATCTAATATGTCTCTTCCTTGGTATGGACCATTTGGTCCTTCTCCAATTTGACTTTACTTCATGGAAGAAAAATAGGCTGCATCCTTGGTTTAATGCTCAGAAGTCTACTCGCTCCACGGTTTCACCTATTGGAAATAACTCTTTCAAAGATAATTCTGGTCCTTTGCATTGATCTTCTCTTCCCTTCAACAATTTGAGTCTTCAGGCTCTCATTTCAATCAATCTCTTAATTCATGTTGAACCACTGAAATTTCATCGGTTCATTGGTTTAATCGCTTCTTCACTCCTTGGTTGAACCATATATTGAACCACTTGCTTGCTACTTCTCTCTTAACTGAGGCCACCTTTAAGCTTTTGAATCTATGAACCATTAAACTTTGAACTCTTTCAGTTCAAAGTTCAATCAGTTCATTGGTTTATTCTGTGTCTCACTCAAACACTGCCTCCTTTATCTTTCTGAGCTCTGGTTGAACCTTTGAACCTTGAACCCGTTGAACCTTTTGGTTCAACGGTTCAATGGTTCAACTAGTTCATTCAGTTCATTTAGTTCATCCTTTAAAGCCCCTTTTTGTCTAAGTATGTGAAAGTTCCTTTCTACATCTTTGTTTGGGATTTTAAAATGGTCCTTTCTCTGTCACCAAGTGCCCCCCTACAAGGGTACTTGTCCTTTAGGCTTCAACTTCCCTGGTGGGTTCTTACTTCTTCGGTGGGCTTTTTCCATTGGGCAAAAAGCCTGAAAGAATTCCTTCGAACAAAATGTCTGAAGGAAAGTTTCTTGTTACTTGGCCATTCGTTCTTTCTTGTTTCTTCAAAAAAATTCTTTGGGTGAATTCCTTCAAACAAAAAGTCTAAATGAATTTTGCCTTAACATTTTTTTGAGAAAATCTTCTCGAAAGTATTTTTTTGGCCTCTTGGACTTAGCCATTTCCATCAGACAAAAAGTCTAAAAGAATTGTTCCTTTTGGGCCTTTGAACAAATCTGAAGGAATTCTATCTTTTCTTTGACCTTCAAACCAATGTTGCCTACCCTCTACAAGGGCATCCCTCTTTGACACGTGGCAGTATCCATCACTTCTTGCTAAGGACACGTGGAGTCTTCCGCTGCATCGTGTTGAAACCCTCTGCCATCAACACCTAGCGATTTCAGCTATCGGGCTTTTGCAAAACCATAGAAATGCTTGGGGCTTAGTTGGGCTCTCATGGATGATAATCCTTTCGTGGTTTCCACTTGTCGCCCTCCATGGAACTCTAGAGGAAGCTTTGTCTAAAGGAACCCTGCAGCTTATAAGGAACTTTGAGAAGTGAATGCCATCACGTGTTGCATTCCACTGAGTTACAACACTGACATGTCTGAATATTTTTAGCAATCATGCAGATGTGGACATGTAGTGGCTTTTGACAATTTTTCAAAAGGGACACATGGCACCTTTCGCCACTTCTCTGAAATAAAACATAAAGGGGATCGACTGATGACACTTGGTAGCATCCACTTGACTCTTTCTTTTGCACAAATCTCTTTTCTTAACTAAGGCAACCTTTTAACCTATACATTGAACCAATTGATCATTGAACCCGTTGAATTGATGAACCAAAATGGTTCAAGGTTCAACGGTTTAAGCTTTTGAGACTTGTTAAGTGATCGGGGCTGCAAAACCTTGAAACGGTCAAACTTTGAACCTCCGTTGAAGCACTTAGCTCTTGTTGATGACATTCAATGGTTCAATCCTTGTTTTGATGCTTTCCAACAAACCCTTTGAACTGGTTGAACCTACTAATCCTTTTAACAAAAAGTTGAGAAAATGATAAAATTAAATGTTCAGAACAAATTTTTGGAAAGGGGAGGGGCAATTTTGGCCATGCAGGACCAAAATAGTCATATGTTGTCTGAAAATGAGGAGTCATTTTTTAGGGACAACACATTCCTCACCTAGAACAAACTTAACAACTCACAAGGCAACTTACCAAAATAATTCAATCAAGCATTCAAGTGAGCAAAGATTTCATATTTCCATATTAGTCAGAGAGACAACACTTCTATAAGTCTGAAGTATTGAAGGAGTAGCCAATGAGTCATATTTTCAAAGTTACATACTAGGTCACTATTGTAATTTATTTTCACATATTTCATCCTTATGCACACACATTCCAACACGTTAGATGAAAAACTACATCAGTTTGAGGCCCTTTCTATAATAGTGGATATGTAGGCAACACCCACTGATAGATGTATCTTTGGGGTTAGCTTGACACCATGATCCCACTAACCTATTTTTTCCACAACCATTATGAAGATGAAGAGATAGGGTTTTGTTATTTAACAAAGAGAAAAAAACCCTTGATCTAGATCTAAGCACACCAAAGTGAAGGCAACATAGAACCCAAAATATCCCAAGTGGTCACATCCAAATCCAACAAGTATTCCATACTGAACACCTATGTCCAAGTTAGACAAAAGTGTCAATGTAAACATTCAAGGTTGACACAAGTATCTGAGGCTATAGAGGTCAACTTTATATAATTAGATTATTGATCTAGGGAATTGATCTAGTCTATTTCTAGCTTATTCCATATTAATTCTACATGTGCATAATAAACCAACTAAGTATTCTTGTTTTCATTTCATTTTTATATCAATCAATATTTGTACTTACTATTTTTAACATATCTTAATATTTAAATTTAGAATATTGTTTATCTAATTTTGTAATTAATTAAACTACTATAGATATGTTTATCACCCTTATAGTTATTCATTTCCATATTCTTAACCTTATACTATATTGACCCATCTTAATTTAAGGTTAAACATTTGGTGAACCCAACCTTTGTGTCTTTTGCATGAAAAACCTTAATTTGACTTAGGGTTTCCTTTTTTTAATTATTGTAATTTGTTTCAAATTCTAAATCTTTCATTTATGAGTAATGGAAAATTTTAATCAAAAAACTCATTTTCAAAGAAGATAAAGAAGCATTAGTTACTCATATTATTAATAATAATGGCTTAATAGATGAATTTTTATATATTTTAAGAGATGAAATCAGTAATCATGTTAAAGCTAAGGCTTCCCCACCTAGTGATGGTGAATCCTTAGGTGTTACTATAACTTATTCTATACCAAAACCCTCCCCCTAGGCACATCACTGCTTCATAACTCTAATGGGGGCATGAGATATGTGTTCACACCTTTAATCCCTAAAACTAATATTGCTACATATTACATGGAAAACATAAATACTTCAACCCAATTACACTTGTATTGCCTCAATCCATTCAAATTATGGGTACACATTATTTGGTAATTTCCCAAATTTCTAACCATAAATACCAAGAGCATCACTCACTTATAAAAACTATAAAACTTTTACAAACTAAGGTTACAAATATTGAACAAAATTATATGAAATCACCTTATGTTATTGATTCATAAGAGGTGCTACATAACCCTCTTTAATCAGAGATATATTTGTACCCATTGATAATTGGTTTTGTTGCACCTAAGTTCACATTTTTATGATGACAAGGGTGATCTTGAATAACATATATTTTTTTTCAATGCCAAATGCCTTTATTATGTCTCCAATGATAAAATTTTGACAATAATAATTCCAAGGAACCTCAAGGACTATGCTCTAA
>JARHVA010002044.1:1435000-1865000 GCA_037957365.1 Torreya grandis
TTTTGCTGTGTTTGCTTCTGCGTAGGAGGGGGAAGGGCATCGGTTTGGTAGCAAGGGGTGGGGTGTCATAGCTTTGGCTATTTTTTCCAATTTAATTTTTTTTCCTATCCTTTGTGCTGAGAGTTACGTGCAAATTCTAGTCAGCACACTGTGAAGGGGCTGGTGGGGTTGTCTGGAGTGAGCTCACAGCTGAAGAGATCCTTTAGGCAGGCGCAGTCATAGTTGGGAGTATGCCTTCCAAGACTGGTGTTGGTTTTAGTTTCAATGAAGTGGTGGGAATGAATTTTCTAGGACAAGAAGTGTAGGGGTATGAAAATGCCCTCTTTTCTAAGAATATAGATGCTAAGGAATCAAATATGCCTGGAGGATCTACGATTATGAAGGTTAACAGATGTCTTGAGAGATGCAAAGAAAGACCAAAACTAGTTATTCCCTTTGAAATGATTGTTGAGGATGTAGAATACTATTCTAATCATTCCTTATTTTGTAAGTTTCTGGGTTTAAAATTCTCCTTTCATTTCTTGTAAAGTTGGGCCCAAAGAGTTTGGGAACCAGAGGGAGAATTGGAGGTCATAATGCTTGCAAATAACTACTTCATGGTGACATTTCCCTTCTTGGCTGACAGCAACAGGGTCTTTGAAGGGGGGCCTTACTTTTATAACTAGGTGGGATTATTTGTAAAACCATGGCATGCAAGCTTTAACCCCTCTGAAGATCTCCCAAATTGAGTGCCAGTGTGGGTTTGATTGCCTAGACTTCCAATAGAATGTTGTCATGAGGACGTGCTGCATATGTTGGCATCAATGCTTGGAAGATCGGTACGATCCTCTACACAAACCTTGAGTAAGAAGGTGATGACCTTTGCTCGTATTTGTGTGTAAATTGATCTAAGTAAACCATTTCCAGATGTAGTAGAGATGAGTGCAGGTTCATATTCCTAGGTACAGCAACTGGACTACGAGACCCTTCCATTCTGATGCCGCATTTGCAATGAATATGGCCACCTGGTGCAAAGATCTTTGAAAGCCAAGCTAATGGATCAACAAACTACACCTCCTTCTAATACCATTCCTAGTACTGACAAAGGGAAGAAATTAGTAGCAAGAGAGAATAAGGATGTTGAGGGCTTTGTTCAGGTAAAAGCCTGAACTCATAGCAGAGGATTGAAAAAAAACCTAAGAGAATGACAAGAGGAGGATACATTCAATAGTTTTGAGATTTTAGATGAATTGGGGTAGCAAGTAATTAATCAAGAAGGGAACAATGTTGATCACCCTGAGGGGGATTCGGGATTGGAGATTGGCTCTGCCAAGCCTCTGTGTGCTATGCAGGAAGAATTCGTTATGCCCATGATCATGGATGGACAAGAGGGAGTGCAGGGGGTAGTGGAGCCAAATGCTAATACAGGGAAGGGTGTAGAGGAAGCAGAGCCTGTGATACAGGCTATGGTTGCCAAAGCAAATAAAAGAGGTAAATCTACCCCACACCTGGGCATCCTTTAGAAGGATGGGAAGAAGGGGGCTTCGGAGAAAAATGCTAAAACAAGATGTAAGAAGGACCTAGAGAGGATTAAGATGATTGGGGAGAACTTGGTGGAGTCAAGAGCTGTTAAGACCCTAGACTCCCACTTCTTGACTCCTACCAAATGATTGTTATCTCTTGGAATGCAAGGGGCCTGAACAGTGGCCCCAGACAAAAAGTTGTTTAGGAATTGGTCCGGAGGCACTCTCCAGATGTTCTCTTTCTTCAGGAGACTAAAGTTTATGTTGATTATATGATGAGTATGGCGCCTAAGTTATGGAGGCAAGGCCATTATTAGTGTATTAGAGCCCAGTGATCTTCGGGGGGTGTGACATGCCTATGGAACCAACGCAAGATCTAGCCTATGTCCTAGATTTCATTCAGGTCCTCCTTATCAATGGTTTTTTGGTGCATTGAATCAGGGGAATCGGTTCTTTTCTCCAATGTTTATGCTTCAATATATTTTTGAGGCAAGCTTGAAGTATGGAACAATATTCATGAGGTGTGTAGTTTGTTTTCTTATTTACCATGGATTATTGCTGGAGACTTTAATGCCATTCTAGATTTATCTGAGAAAAGGGGAGGTATTATGAAAACCAAGCCCTCCTCCATTTTGCTTAGAGACAATATCTCAGCTCTTAATCTTGTTGACATTAGGCCCAACAATGGCTACTTCACATGGAACAATAGAAGGTTAGGGGATAGCAATATTTCTGAGCGCCTTGACCATTTCATGGTGTCATGTTTTTGGGTGGGGGGGTCATGGTCTTCCAGCTCTAAAATACTTGATTGGTGGGGCTTGGATCACTAGCCCATAAAGCTCACTATTTCCTTGGCTAGGATACCTTAGAGACCACCTTTTAAATTCTAGCTTATGTGGCTCAGGGATCCAGACCTGTATGGTTATGTTTCTGATAGGTGGAAAAGAGGTACACTGGGATTTGGCATAGCAATGTATACTTTTGCCAAGCTCTTACAATTTATCAAATATTAGCTCAAGTGTTAGAACAGACAATACTTCAAAAATATTTACCAGGAGAAAAATGTTGTGCAAACACAATTGAATGAAATGACCCAGATGATTAGGGAAGAGGGGATGTCTAAATTTATGTTAAGAGAAGAAGCTAAAGCTCTAAAAGTTGTGGAGGAATGGGAGATGAGAGAGGAAATCTTCTGGAAGCAGAAGGTGTAGAATGTTTGGCTTTAGGAGGGGGATCAGAATACTGCATTCTTCTTCAACTCAGTGAAAGCTAGGTAGCATGGTAATACCATTTCCTCATTGGTGATGGATGGGGGGGAGACCATTCATTCCATCTAGGGTATTTGTAATGAGGCAGAGCTGTACTTTGCTTCTTTATTCTGGGAGGAAGGGCAGGGGGACTTGGTGGCTGAGACTCAGGGTCTTTCTTATATTCCCCCTTTGGTCTCTTTGGAAATGAATGAACATCTTATGAGTTTCATTTCTATGGAGGAGGTAGAGAGGACTATTTTCTAGATGCAAAAAGGTAAAGCACCTAGGCCAAATGGATTTTTGATTGAATTTTTCCGAGAGTTTTGGGACATTATTAAAGTTGATCTCTTGGCTACTGTTCAAGAATCATAGACGAATAAGTAGATGCTCAGGGCTCTGAACTTGACTTTCCTAGCTCTTATCCCTAAGGGGGAGGGAGCAAATTGATTAAGTTAGTTTCATCCCATTTGCCTTTGTAATGTGATTTATAAAATTATCTCTAAGCTGATTGTTGACAAACTAAAGAGGTGGTTTACATTGTTTATTTTTGAGGAGCAAAGTGGATTCATGGAAGGTCATCAAATCTTGGATGGCATGGTGGTGGCTATTGAGGCAATTCATTCGATGGCCAAGTCAAAATAAAAGTCTATGTTCATTAAGCTGGATATGAGTAAAGCTTATGACAGAGTACGATGGTCTTTCCTTCAGAAAGTTTTGAGGGCTTTTGGATTTAGTGAGGACTGGATACGCTAGGTCATGTACTATGTGAATTCAACCTCCTTCTCAGTTCTAATTAATGGAGATTATCCAAATTTATTTAGAGCCTCTCAAGGCTTGTGGCAAGGTAACCCTCTCTCTCCTTATCTATTTCTTCTTTTGGTAGAAGGGCTGGGATGGCTGATCAAAAGGAATGTGGAAGGGGGATACATTCAGGGCTGGCAGTGGGGTGGAGGTCTCCTGGCACTTTCTCACTTACAGTTTGTGGATGATGTAACTTTGATGGGCATGGCAACTGTGAGAGAAGCATCTAATATGTGCAGAGACTTGGATGTTTATCTTGAGGCATCAGGACAACTACTTAATGAGGGTAAGTCTTCAATTTATTTCTTCAATACCCCACTTCCAATTCAATGGAGAATTGCTAATTTATTCAGGTTCCAAATTGGAAGTCTTCCTCTGCTATACCTTGGCATTCCCATCTCGACTAGGAGACACTCTAGGGAGACATGGTAGGGCCTTCTAGACAAGTTTCATGTTAAGGTTAATCATTGGACTCATCACTGGCTATCCTTTGCTGATTGGGTTCAGTTGCTTCAATTAGTTGTGCAGGTGCTCCCTATATACAGGGGTATGGTTCAGGTTGTGCCGGTGGGTTTTGTGAGAGACCTTGATTCCTTAGCAAGGCAATTTCTTTGGGTTGGAAATTTAGCAGTGACTAAATGGAGTATCATTAAATGGGAGATAGTTTGTAGTCTGAAAAGGCTGGGAGGTCTTGGATTAAGACAATCGATACTCTCTGGTACAGCTCTAGCTACAAAATTGTATTAGAGATGGTGTGTTGAACCAGACTGGCTGTGGGCTAGAATCTTATCCCATAAGTACCTGGCAGGGATTCCTCAGAATGATACTCCTCAACATAGCTTGTCAGGGAAGGGGTCGGTGATTTGGTCTACACTTAAGAAAGGGGCTATGCTCATTAAGCGTGGTTTGTTCTAGATATGCAAAAATGGGATGGAGGCACAGTTTTGGCAGGACTCCTGGGATGGTTTTCCACCCCTAGCAATTCAATATCCTCATTTACATATATTAGTGCAAAGATTTGGTGAGGCTAGTTGGTCGAGGGTGGGTGATTTTAAGGAGTTTTCCCATTAGGGTTAGGTGATGAAAGTGAGGTAGAAAACAATAGAGGAATGGTTGATTATGGAATTGGAAGAGGAGTGCACTGAACTCCAAACCATTCTTGGTGGACGTAGCTGTAGCACCCTTTTGGGTAGGGATGTTCTAGCGTGGGCCCCTAATCTGAAAGGATCATACATAGTGTCTTCGAGGTACCAAGTGTTGATCTCTCAGCAATTGGATGGTGGGAGAGAAGTTCCCTAGTGGAAAAAATTCTGGAATAGCTTCTCTTGGCCAAAGTGTAACTATTTCATTTGGACCTTGGCTTGGACTAAATGCTTGACATGGGATAATATTCAGAAGAGAGGATTTGTTGGCCCTTTGAGGTGTGTTTTATACAACAACGAGGAGGAGGATTCTCAACATTTATTTTTCCAATGCCCCTTCTCAACGCAATTATGGCACTTTTGGTGGGATGTGTGGAAATGCCAATGTGTTCATGCATCCTCCTTGGCTGATTTTTGGGCGAGATTGGGCAAACCACCCTCACTGGCTTCATTTTTACATGAGGTATGGTACGCTGGTCCTATTTTCCTTTTATGGCAAGTCTAGCTTGAAAGAAATCACAAGATTTTTTGAGGAGAAAATTTGGGAATTCATCAGGTTTGGATTAGAATAATGGGCATGGTCCAAGAAACCATTGGGGTTAAGAGTGAGATTACCCTGCCACTGGCAAAGAGTGATGCTGAGGTAGCAGAGAGGCTGGGCATTCAAGGAATTTCTCTAATCTCAGCATGTGTCAAGAGAAGTAGATAGGTGAAATAGTGAGTGCAAAGGATGGGTAAATGGACGCCGCCTCCTGCCAGTTTTTTGAAGCTTAATACGGATGGGTTATCCTATGGGAATCTAGGCTCAATTGGGATTGGTGGGATTAGTAGGGATTCTACTGGTGCAGTGGTTTTGATTTTTTTGATTAACAAAGGAGTGCAGATAGTTAATCAAATGGAAGGTTGGGTGATTTTACATGCTTTAATGAGAGCTTATGAGTTAGGATGGGGGAAAGTGATTTGTGAGGTTGATTCTAAAGTTATGGTTAATTTGCTTCTTGAGAAGAAGACCTCTGATGTGTGCTGGTAGCTATCAGTGATTGTTCAACAGATTCTTCAGGTTAGTTCTTGTATGGATTTAGTGATTTTTGCTCATATTCCTAGGGAATGGAATAGGGTGGCCGATTGCCTGGCGAGATGGGGATTAGAAGAATTTGAAGGCTAGAAGTTCGATGGGTGGGAGAAAATGCCTTACGCACTTCACTAGAATCTAGAGAGGATTATGGTAGAGGATGAGAGTGGTATTGGAGTGTAATTTTATTATTCTTATGGTTTTTTGTAGTTTTGTTGATTCCTGAGGCGTTGGCCTCAGGTTGTTTTTTACTTTGGTATTCCTTGTTTTAATAAAGTTTTTACCCCTCTTTATTCAAAAAAAGAAAACAAGATTTTATATGTTTTGTGATGCATTTAGTTGCAAGAATCACTCATTTTCTATATGTATTATAACTTTTTTTATTCTGCCTTGGATGTTTGTACTCAATAAGAGAGAAATCAATTTGATTAAGTAACGTAACATTTAAGACTAAGAGAGAGTTTGAGATGCCCTTTACTATTTTAGACCATCATATGTTTTTTAGGTGCATTACTAATGTATTTTATAGGAGTTATGATGTATATATTTATGATAAAACCTCACTCCACCATCCTTGGCTCTAATCTTGATCACTGATCTCAACTTGAAAATTTCTTTCTCTGTTCTTGAGCTTCAATCTTTCAATAGTTTTTCAACTTCTCACTAGGCTTGATATCATCCTCATGCATGACCCTATTCACTAATTTCCTTTGAATCTTTTCTCACTATCCTTAGACCCTATATAAACCTCACACTCATCCACTTATCTCATTCCATTCATTTTCTCACCTCCTTTCATTCATTCACTCACTAGCTTCATTAGGCTATTAACTCCTCAAGACTCAAACATCTCAATTCTTGATTTAAGTTCCTTGAGTGAAAATATTTATGATATATGATCTCTCCCAAGAATAACAACCTACCTCATCTAATTTGAACTCTTGACTCATTCTCAGCATCCACTTATACACCTAAATCATAATAATGAGACTACTTTGTAGCCTTTTTTATACAAACTTCCTTTATTTGAAAAATACACTAGGGTTCCTAGGAATTTGATCCCTTATTTGGAAAATCTATATCTTCCTTTAAATTCTCAAAAAATTTCAAGTCCTCACACACTAAGGAGATCACTTTTCTAGACCCCTACTCTTGCCTAATTAGGTCTTTAGGGCTCTTTCTTTTCTTAGTCTACAATTATCACATTTTACAGGGCCGTACAGGTCTAAGAGTACCAAAATACTTTGATCCTTGTCATAACACATTAAACTAATAGATTTCAAGTTATTTCATTGGTTAAAACTCTCTATATCTAATTTTATCCAATTCTAACCCTAGTCTAGGGTTACACAAAACTATAGCTAATTGAGAGGCTTCAAATTTGATTGTAATCACTTATAAACAATTTCAAACCTTAACACCACCTGTATATGGACTTCCATATTGTCTTAAGCATCTCAAATCATTACCTTTTCTTGAACAATGCCAAACACCTTCAAATTCCATTTTCTCAAAATTTTGGGAATACAATTGACAAAGTAACTAACACAAGGTTTTATTTCCAATATATTAAAGTACTAAGTGAGTTAGATCATCAATCAATAATCTTTACCCATTCCTATACCTTATGTCATATATTTACTCCCTCTATTTCTTTCATACTTTCAAACAACCTTCCCAAATATCTTCTTGTCATGACTGTCACCTGGATAGAGTCTCTTCTCAAGACTACAACTTAGAATCCTTACTCTTATTAGGTTCCACCAGAGTTATGTATGACAAAATACACCTGCCTTGGTTATTTCACTCTTGAAATACACTTAACATTTACTATTACTCGTCATTATATTCTTCCATTCAATGTTTTCATGGAAACACACAAAAATTTTAATTCTACCTCCTTAACCCTATAATACTAATAGGGTGTAACTCTAAAATGTCTTTAAGACTATTTGAAACATTAAATTATTCATAAAGTATACAAACACAATGTCTTAGAGGTACATTACACACAAACACATTAGATTTTTCTACTTCATGCAAAATGTCTACAACTTCATTTCTATCATTCTTTAGTCCTTCAAGGATAGTATAGAGTATTTTGTCCTTTCTTCATTCTTTATTTCTTCTTCATACCTCTACTACCCTCCTACCTAAAAATGACTCTCTCTACTCTACCTTCTCTTCTACATACAAAATCTCATTTACTTCCTTCATACATGTAAGGGAAACTTCCTTATATTCAAGGCCACTCTCTTGAGTTGGAAATTACAAACATGTTTCTTGATTTAGAACTTCCTATTTTTTATAAAATGCACATATCACACCCTCTTGGGTCCTCTTAGAATTGTTTAAGACCTTCTACCAACATTAAACCCACTTTATTTAACATGAAATCTCACCAAAATGCCCTAAGGCTTACTTACAAAATTTAAATATTCAATTTGTCAATTTGGTGGGAAAATGCCAAATGATTACTAAACACACTTAGAGACTCTCCTAATGACTCAATCTCCTTATACAGTATCCTATGAGACCCCAACACACCCCCATAACACATAATCATCTACTCATGACCAAAATTTAGTGTTTTTCTTGATGCTCCTACATCATACTTCCCATGTGGGAGAGATTTAAGTCCCATCTCAAATATAACTTGATCCTCCTTTCTAGACTTCTAATTCCTTTGATTAGGTATTTTTGGCATCTTCCTATTGTTATTCAACTCATCCATGCTTCTTCTACTCAACTTCTCTTTGTCTTTGTGTCTTCTTTTCCTTTTATGTCCTCTTACCATCCCATTTTTTCTCTCTCCATGCAATAGATCACCCACTAAAATTCTTGGTCCTCTTCATAGTCCAAGTCTTCAATCTATGCTCTTTCTATTTCATGATCTATTTCCCATGTGTTATATTAGTTATTCATTCTGATTTCTATCATATGGTGTCTCTTTTCCTTGTTTGTCACTATTTATTTATATCTTATTGATTGATTTGCCTTACTACCAATGTTTTTATTTTTTCCTCTTGCTGTAATAGCCTAGTATGTACTTGATTATCCTTCATTCTTGATATACTTTCTTGATCTTCTTCCTTTAATATATCTTAATAATAATTTACTTCTTCATGATAAATCTTGACATCAATTCCTTGGTTACTTTGAGAGAAACTATCTGTAGTTGTTATACTTCCATCATCATGCAATGTTTCTTGGTAACCAACTCTTTGGATTTTACTATTCATATATTCATTATCCTCAATTTTAATATGAATACACAAGAAAACTAGATCTTTACCTTATTCTATCTAATTTTTTTAGTGTATTATTTGCCTATACATCTCCTTTTGTTGTAGGTTCTACTTCTTCATTCCATATACCCTTGTTTCCTTTTGTCAAGTGTTGCATTCTTACTTTATATAGCTCATAAACACATCCTTCTTCTTTATTTTTTGTTTTTTCTTGCACCTAATTTTTAAATTTATCCTCTTTATGTGTCCTATTTGAGTCATTTTCTTGCTTCCTATCAAATTTACTTAGCACATGAGTAGGTTCTCCTCTTTTTCAATGTTCTTCTTGCACATAAATATGTTTCCCATACTTATAGTATCATTTTTATTGCTTATCTAACATACTTATCCCTTTTTGCCTATTCTTAAGAAGGAAAACTCCATCCTCCCACTATTTGTTTGTCACATTTGGTGACTCTTATTCATCCATCATCTATTATTCACTTTTGATATATGTCCATTTTATAACCTTATACATAGTTGATCTCTTTGGATACTCTTTTTTGCATGTCTTCATGTCTATGTTTCTAATTTTTCTCCCTCATTTACTTTGTTATTGATGCTTTGGATTGCACCTTCTAAAAGGATACTCAGCTCCCTTCCTCCACACAACACAATGGAGACATTCCTCTTGTTGTGGGTGGCAAATTTTAGGAATGAATCTCTAGATTAGGGGCTAGCTACCCTTGATTCACCTTAAGGCCCTAATTTTTTAATGCTAACAATTGGGGGGGGGGGGGAGGGGGGGGGCGGGGGTGAAAAGAAAGAGAGATACTATAAAATAGAACCTAACTAAGGGGGTGATGCACCAAAATGGATTAGTCTACTCAGCTTTCACCTATGCTTTGTACTAAAAGAATCAAATAAACACTTCATTTGAATGAGAAACTAATCACATCAATGCTTCAACAAGGGGTTTTATAGAGGTATAGGAGGAAGTAACTACCAGAGGTGTTCTAGAGACACACTATTAGATAGTTGCTCACCTGTGCTTATACTTCAATTTGGACACTTCTTATTGACCTACAAAAGAGAATGTACAATACACTAGATATGTTAGCATAAACATATGAAAGCATTAGAAGAAAATTACTAAACCTAAGGCAAGACCATAAGCATATGCAAAGTTTTAAACTCAAATGGAGGTAAAACACTTCTTTTCATTAAAGGTAAATTTATTCATGGATTCACCAATACAATGTTGAGAGATCTATCAGTTTTGGTGTATCACCCCCTTAGTTAGGTTCTATTTTATAGTATCTCTCTCTCTTTTCACCCCCCCCATTGTTAGCATTAGAAATTAAGGGCCTCAAGGTGCATTAAGGGGAGATAGCCCCTAATCTAGAGATTCATTCCTCAAATTTTCCACACATAATAAGAGGAATGTGCCACATGGAGGAAGGGAGCTGAGTATCCTTTCAGAGGGTGCAATCCATAACGTCAATATTTTTTGGCTTGCTCAATGGGACAAAATTTGCATCTTGTGAGTTTTAGGATTGGTGCTAGTCCTATTACTAAAAAAAATCTAAAAGAAAGAGATATAATCCAACATCTGACAACTCTATTTTAGGAACTCAATCTCTAGTTAGTGATTAGCCTGACATCCCATGCCTAAGGTCACCACAAGATCTTCTTTTAAGGGTGTCCCTTTCAAATTTGTTGAGCTACCTTTAAACTCAATAAAGAGGCTAAGGTTTGTAACTACTCATCCTTACACAACAAACCATTTTCCTATACCTGCTATAAAATGCACCTACACAAGGAGACCCTAGTTGAATCCTTTCATAGCCATGGCTTTAACTTTTATGGCCTTCAATGGTCAGAGTCCCTTGAACCTTTTACATTATGACCCAATTCTAGAGACAACTCTCAAGAGTGTTCCTCCCTTTAGTGTAGAGGGCCCAATCACTGCTATTGAGCATATTAGAAACATAGCCAACCTCTTCAACATCCATAATAACACTTAGGAAAATGTAGCCATCAGGTTGCTAGCCTTATTCTTTAAAGGGAAAGTTTAAGAACTAGTATGGGATCTTGCCTATGAATTCAATCGACTCATATAATGAATTAGGGGCCCTCCTAACAAATAGGTTTGGAGATAAAAGTGACCATTTGTCTCTAGCTAAGCAATTGACCACTATGAAGAGAGACCCACATGAATTTATGCAAGATTTTAACATGAGGTTCCAAAAGACTTGGGGCAAAATCCCAATTCTAGTGAGACTAACCCCAAGTTATGCCTTCCTTTACTACTTGAAGGCCTTGAACAGTGACATTGCTATCATGATATAGTTCATGGGTGGACATGTTCTACTCACTACATATGAAATAGTCATAGCTTCTAAAAATTGCTTGGTTCAAGTGGGAAAGATAGCTCCTAGACCTCATATGCCACTCTTTCCTAATTTATAACCCTCATTTTAGCCTGTTGCACCTGCTTTAGGTCCTCTACCTAGTGTAGAGAGGCCGACTACTACCCATGCAAATGATCTCCATAAAGTTAAGAGCTTGTTGTAGAGTGTTACCAGTGAATTAGTTACCCTTAAGAGGTAGCAAGCTCAGAGCTATAGGTCAAGTCAAGGATACCAATAGTTCAAGTAGACAAATAGGCCTCCCTTATAGAATTATAATCAAGGGCAAGGTCAGATTACATAAGTTAGGCCTTATTAGAGCTACAATCTGAATACCCCTTCATCTTCCAAGGCTCTTGTCCCCACTCAAAATAATTTGGTACAAGAGCAGCCTAATTATCCACCCTTAGGTCATGGTCAAGAATAGGTTTCTTATGCCAATGAGCTACCAAATCAAAGTATGACCATATAATTTGAATAGGCAACCCAATTCTCAAGTTTTGAGGTGTTGACACAACCTAGGATGGACAACAGGTAGGCTCAATCTTATTCCACTCTTATGAACCACTTGGAAGGGGAGTTTTACATAGTCAATTATGTGGGGAGCACAAATAATCAAGATGATTGTGTTTTAGCCAACACTAGGTCCAAGAAGAGAGCTATGGAAGAAGCTCATGCAACTAATCAAGCATCTATATCATCTCTTTTATCAAAAGTAAATCAAAATTTTCCCAATTATAGACTACCAATTGTAGCTTCAACTCCTCAGGTTGTACCACAAGTTACAAACATCCCCAAGGAGACCTCCAAGGGGGGCAATCCTTTGATCAATGTAGTAGACCAAATGAAGAAGCTACACATGAACATCTCATTGTGGGATTCCTTAGCAATGCTAGGCTAAAAGGATATACTCCAAAAGGAATTGTATGGGCTAAGTGAGCAAGCTATCCCAACAAAGGATGATATTTACCAAACACCTGAATCAAATGTTTATACATTTTATGATGAAATGACCATCCATGTCCTTTGAAAACATTTCATTTTTAATACTTACATCTTCTTTATTGCTCAACTTAGTTGTATTTTTGTTTTCTTCTTCAAATTATTATTTATCTTCAACCTTTTGGTTCATTCTTTCACCTTCATTTGCTTGTTTCTTCATTTGTACATTATCTTGATTTAACCACCTTCCTTTGTTTCTACTTTGATTACCATTCTCTTTAATTTTAAGGTTTTTATCATCACATTCTAACCTCTCCTTTTCATTAAACACTATTTGATCTTCCATGTCCTCTTTATGAACTGGTTCTCTACTCTCATAGTTGTTTTCATCATTCTAAAAACATCCATTTTTTCATTGCTTTCTCCTTGCTCTAGGATCTTCAGTAGATCAACTATATTGTCTTGCATTGTACTTCTCTATAAGACCTCTTCTATTTCACTATAGTCTTATTTTCCTTGTACAAGCATTGGTTCTTGAAATTTGCTTTCACTAGGTCTCAAGATAGACATTTATCCTTGTTAATCATCAGTTATCACACTTGCATAAACACACTCAATAATCATGTTATTCATAATATTTTGAGGCCATAAGACTCTCCAATTGATCCTTGATTCTTTTCTACTCTCTTTCCTTCAATGAGGCACTCTTCTACTAGAAAATCTTCTTCTTTCCCTAGCATCACTCCTTCAGGATAGCATAGGGACACATCTTCAATTCTTTATATGTTCATTCCATCTTCTTCATCCTACATACTTTCCTACCTATGCATCTATAACTTGTTCATTTCTATCTTGAGTTGCTTTCAAAGCATCTTTTTCTTTTATTTTTCTTCTCTCATCACTTTCCTCTTGTTCTTCTCCATAAGCCACCATATGGGCCACTATACCTTTTTCACCTCATATTCCAACCATTTATATGGTTTTCCTATTTCATCAATTTCTCAACTATGATATCTAACTTATCTAAATCTTTTATGCTCTACCTCAAACTTCTTATCTCTTCTTCACAATCTAACTCTCTCTCATGGAAATTCTTCTTGGCCATGTCCATCTTTTCTTTCCCATTCTTCACTTTCTCTCTACAAGTATTTTCTACTTTGCATTTATCTCTTTGGCACTTCTCTTGAGTACCCTGTTGGTCTGATCTTGAGACTTTCTCAACACTTGTCCTTACTTGAGATGTTCTCTCCTTTTTGTCCACTATTAGGACTTGACTTCTCTCTTTTTCCATACTTTGGACTTGTTTCATCTTTTGAGATTTTTCATGAGTTCTATTCATACTATCTTCCATGGATTTAGGCTTTAGTTGCCTATCTTCTTAATTAATCTTCCTGGATTCTTTCTTTTATAGAGTCTAATTCACTTATCTATAACCACTTTCAAAATCAATTAAAATAGCGCATACCTTTTATTTGAGTCTTTATCTCACTTTCCTTGATTCTTGACCTTCACTAAGTTCTTGTACCTTTCATGATCAGCTATAACTCTAGGTTAAACCCCTTGACTATCTTCTTATTTTCATACTTTACATACCTTTGTCTTCTCTTTAATTTACTTCTTTCATAATTTCTACCTGCAACCTACCTATAATGTTTCTATCTTGACTCTCCTATCTTAGAGTCTATTTCACTTCTAACTATATCTATCTGTTCTCATAATAGCTATCATCTACAAACTTCTAAACCTTCTTGTAACCTTGTCTACTCATACAACACTTGATCACTTCAGATTAATAATAATAATAATAGATTCTCAAATGAACATACCTTTGATTTCTATATATGTATAATCTCAACCTAGATCAAATACCAAAATGATGTAGATATTTGTGATAAAAACTTCAATCTACCATCCCTGGCTCTGATCTTGATCACTGATCTCAACTTACAAATTCCTTGCTCTATTCTTGACCTTTAATCTTTCAATAGTTTTTCAACTTATCACTAGGATTGATAGCCTCCTCATGCATGACCCTATTCACTAAGTTCTTTTGAATATTTTCTCATTGTACTTAGAACCTCCATAAACCTCACACTTATCCACTTATCTCATTCCATTCATTTTCTCACCTCCTTTCGTTCACTCACTCACTAGCTTTATTAGGCTATTATATCTCTCCTAGGCATAACATACCTACCTCATCTCATTTGAAATCTTGACTCATTCTCAACATCCAATTACACACCTCAAGCATAACAGTGAGACTACTTCATTGTAGCCTTTTTATACAAACTTCCTTAGTTTGAATAATCCACTAGGGTTCCTAAGAATCTGAGCCCTTAATTGGAAACCCTCTATCTTCCTTCAAATTCTCACAAAATTTCAAGTCTTTATACACTAAGGAGATCACTTTTTGAGACCGTTGTTCTTGCCTAATTAGGTATCTAGGACTCTTTCTATTCTTAGTCTATAATTATCACTCCATAAAGGTATGTATGGGTCTAAAAATAAAAAAATACTTTTATAACTTTCATAACACATTAAACTACCAACTTTTAAGTTATTTCATTTTTAAAACTCTCTATATATGGTTTTATCTAATTCTAACCCTAGTCTAGGGTTACATAGAACTATAGCAAATCGAGAGGCTTCAACTTTGATTTTAATGACTTATAGACAATTTCAAAACTTAAAACCACATGTATAATGACTACCCTATTATCTTAATAATCTTCAATCATTACCTTTTCTTGAACAACAATAAACACCTTTGAAATTCCATTTACTCATAGTTTTGGGAATATGGTTGATAAATTAACTAACATAGGGGTTCCTTTCCAATAGTTTGAAGTATTAATTGAGTTATATCATCAATCAAGGCTCTTTATCCCTTTCTAGACCTTATTTCATATATTTACTCTCTCCATATCTTGCATACTTTCAAACAACCTGTTAAGGTCAACATACCCCATTTTTTGAAAATTGTGACCCTTGAGATATTTTGAACCTTAGTATTGAGATCTTGATGTTCTAATATTTATTATGGTTTAAAGATCATCCATGCCTGATGAAATTGTCTAATTTCTTTATGGTATTGCTTTAAGGTTGCTTAATGTTGCTAACAATTTCTCTTCATGTGATAAGTTATAGGTTTCATGGAGCCCTTATGAATGGATCATGCTAGGATCTTCATAGTTTATCTTCATTCAAGCTTTTACTTGCCCTAAGTCTATGAATATTCAAACCAAGATTCATGTTCTGAAGACTCGCTTTCAAAAAACCCTAGATTAAATCTTTGATTCAAATAATGGTGGGAACTCTTTTGGTGGGAATATTTTAAATTTCCTTTTGACTAGAGCCTAATTTTATGCTAAGGTTTAGTCATGTTTTGTAACATGACCAAACCCTATCCTAAAATCTTGCTTGGTCTCCTTTCATTATTTTCCCCCTTTTTCATTTCCTTTATTTCTAACCAATTCTAACTTTCATATTGCTAGGGTCCTTTTAATTTTTTAGCATGGTCCCCTTTGTTACCTATTTAGCCTAAAGTCTCAATTCTAAGGCCTCAATCATGTTCATAAACATGAAGGAGACCTTAACCTTAACACTTTAGCCTAAGTTTCTATCTACCTAATTCCTAACTTAAATACCTCACTTATTTATAGATATGATGGCCTACACTTCATCATGAGGGGGAAATCTAATGGAGTGAGGAAATCCTGATGAACTTGAGCATTTGGTCCTTTATACCAATCATTTGTAAGCATATACATCATGATCGATGGCTCTCACCTCATCAAGACTGAGGATCCAATAGAATGAATGCAATGATGAAAAGTTAAAAGGCCCAAGAAACCCTGTGAAGCCAACACATGGCACTCCTACATAAAAAGCTTAACATTAACATAATCCCAAACCAATGGCATGAAACTACTCAAATCATGATCAATGGTCCATAATTCATCATGGAGCCCTTGATCGAATGGATTGAATTGAATCTGAGATCCATAGAATACAAGAATATCATGAGCTTAAATTTGATGTTCCCATAAACATCATTTGATGTTTGTAAGGCTATCATTGACATCTATGAGACCATCAAATTCAAGCTCATATAACATTTTGTGTAGGCAAATAGATTTGTTTTTATCATTCAAAGGGGCCACTTTGATATCATGTTTTAAAATTTATCATAAAATACTTTAACCTAAGTCTATTACATGTTTTATTAACACAAAATAAACTTAGATTAAAATATTTTAGCCTAAGTTCCTTTTTTTGACCATGCACTAATTAAAGTTTGTGAATCTTATAGGATCAATGACTCACACTTCATCAAGCCTAGATGATCCAATGACATGAAATTATTGATGACTATTCACCAGAGCTCCAAGAACCTAAAGGATCAACATGTGGTAGATAGACATTCAATATGCAACTGTTGTAGAGTACAAAGCTTAGAAATCTCATGAAGATGTCAAGTGGTACAACCATGGGGCTTGATACAAATATGGATAATAATAAGTGAGGTCCCAAATCATGATCAATAGCTCGCATTGATTCATGGGTAATGATCTAATGACATGAAATAAAAGGACAATTTTTAAATAACAAAGGCTAGTGCTTTGAAGGAATTTATGAAAAAATTTGTGAAAGTTATAGATAGATGCCAAATAAATGCCACATAAGCACAAAATGACAAAAATGAAGATCTTGTGTGCTAAAAAATGCAAACATATAAAGGCAAATGTCAAAATCAAATATGAGGCATGAATGAGCCTAATTTTGAATAAGCTATCACTATTAAAGCTTTAAAATCCATAAAATTTTCATAAAAGGACTTAATTCAGGCTCAATTGATCACATTTAAGCTAAAAGGAGTTTAATTGTAATTTGAGCGAGAAGAATTGACTTAGAGACCATTTACAATCCAATCATGAGAAATTCACAAGTCTATTAGCCATAATAGCTTGGAGGTAATAATACAAGAATGAAACAAATTTTTATCTATCTAAAGATAATGAATGGAGGGTTTTCAAAGACATAGACCTAGACACTGTGGTATTAAACACTGACAATAATAATTGGTCCTAGCTCTTCTAGACCATTGAAAAGATGCAGCCTATCACAAAGGATATGAGCACTAGCTCGATGTCCATGAAACCTTTATATCAAATCAGATAATTTTGAATAAATATTGGCTAGGCTCAAGGGATATAACATTAGACTTGAGCATAGATTTACTAGTGATCAAAATCCTCCTAGAGATATATGGAAAATGAGACCTCCACAATACCATTTACTTCTTGGACGTTCAAGGCCCCCTCAAGAGCAACCAAAAGTGGAAGGAAAATAACCCCAAGCATAGATTACACAAGGTCATGACAAAGAAAATCTATAAAAAGGCTTGGTGAGGGATCCTCATCCTCAACTCTACCTCAAAGACCAACATCCCCTATTAAATACTTAGACATGATTATCTTAGAGCCTAATGAGATAGTGGAAGATTCCTTAAAGTTCCTTATTGATGTGTATGGGTCTAATGAAGAGGAGGAACATGTTGAAGAAGCATATGCCCAAATAGATGAAGCTAAGAAATAAAAAGAGAAATATCCTACCTTGGATCTACTCCCCATATCTCCATTAAAGAAGAGAAAGGCATAATTGACAATAGTCTTAGTTGGGCAGAAGAAGCCCAAGTTGACTTTCACTCACCCTATGAGTGAAATCAACTTATTCAGTGATGAATACCCCATATATGGACCAATTATCCCTAATTGGTTCATCTATGGGAAAATATAGAAGGTCCCCTCCTTATCTCATTCAGGGGCTCTGACCCAAACTATCAATATTGATGTGCATGATGACATCAAGCCATGGATAAGGGATTTAATAAAGGAGGAAAAGAGAAGAATAGTGACCACTATAGAGTCTGATAGTAAGCAAATAAATGATCTAAAATCATCAAGTAGCACAAGAATGGAGGCTCTTAAACCTCCAAAGTACTTAGAATGAACTAGAAAGGCCATGGTGGGGATTGAAGAATTCACCTTTCAAAAGGTTGAGCCATTTTTAGGCTTACCTCTAGTTGGAGGTCAAAGACCTAGTGAGCATCCCATTCATGTAGAGGACATTAAAGAACTAACCAAGGCTCACTCAACTCAAGTCAGGTAGGCATCAGGGGCATGAAGCAAAAAATTCATAATTTAGAGAAGAAGAAAGAGAATTTGGAGACACAAGCTATCTTATCAGTGCCTGAGGCAATGGTTAAAATGCTTGATGAATATTTATTTTAAATGTTTGATGTATTAAAAATAATGAATTTGAGGCAGGGTGAATTGGTGACACAAAACATTGTGGCTAAGGGCCTAATAGCCCAATGGAAATCTTTAGGGGATAAATTAATAGGGTTGATCAACATCCAAATTGGAAGGCAAATTCTTGGGCTCAAAAAAATTAGTTTGGGACATCTAAATGCAATTCTTGGAATAGTTGTTGACAAAGTCCAAAATTTAATTACATGGTCATAGGAACTAGAGAGACTCCTAAAAGATGATGAGGAGCTAATTGAAATAATTGAACAACTACTTGGCACCATGATCACCAACCCCAAAAAAATAAGTTCCCTTGGCATCATTGTAGATGATGAATTCAAACACAAGGCTACTTTGGTGACTCAAGAAATAAAAATTAAAATTAAATTCCAATCTAGGGTTGATAATAGTAGGTTCTTGGACATGATCTTTAATGCAAGTGAAAGGATCATTGAGGATAAAAGCATCAAGGAAGCAATGACAAGAAATGATAGGGAATTTAATGATTTAGTTAATAGGGAGAAAGAGTGTCTTCTAAGGCCAACTATGGAATTAGGACTTGTTAATGAGGAGCATCAAAAGGCTATGAACATCCTTTAACAGCAAGCAAGTTCCTAGGTGTAGGGCCCACTAGCTAGTTAGTTAATATTTCACTTTTGTAGAGCATTATAATATTTTGAAAATGGAATATTATTTTATAAAGATATATACTAGTTTGTTATCATATTTTCCTCTAGGTTAGTCCATTTTATAAAATAAAATGTATTCTATAACTTTTGTAGAAAAGGACAGATGTCCTTACTTCTTGTACATTTGTATCTTACAAATGATCGGTACACTACCTTGTCCTTATATAAAAGGTAGTGCTACCATTTTGTAAGGAGAGAATTTTTGAGCAAAATTTGTACACTTTGAGTAGTTAATACAATCAAAGAATTCTACAAATATTGTCCACATTTGTTTGTGTTAATTTTTCTATAAATTTTTCTCTCAATTTCTAGTTTAAAGTCTTAAATTTGAATGGTTTATATGAATTCTAAGTTGCATCTTTGATTACAGGGTTACTAATTTGTGCCTATGTTAGATTAGTTAAATGATCTTAGATTTGCTTCATTTTATTTGCTCCACATTAAGATGTGCACATGTTATTTGAAGTGTGGTAGCAAATCTTTAAATTAAATTTAGTTCTTACTTGTATTTATTTATATCATCCTTAGAGGTTTGCCTAGTGTGTAGTGAGATCTGAGTTTATGCTATTTTGCACTATATATTGGTTTAGTGTATACTCAGTTGTAATTGAAACTTTTTCATATTATTTGAGGCTAATATTAACAATCACTTGTTCTCTTTTTGCCTTCCCTTCTCTTTTGCTTCTTTTTTACCCAGATCACTTTATTTTATATTTCATTTTAAATGTTCATTTAGAATTAGTCTATAGTTTAAACTTTAATCATAATTCACTAGTATTAGCATAGATACTTACACTTCACAAAGATTTGGACCATGGTGGGTCCCAACCATTAATTAATATAAATTTTGTGGAATAGTTAAACATTGTTCTACCACTATTTCACCATAGGTAACATAGGTTGCCAAAACCTACTACTCATGTTATGAATTCCCATAATTCTAAAATGAGAAGTGTTATTTGAACATTGGGGGCACCTATGATAAATTTAGAGGCATCAACATGAGCATCATTCTATTGGTTCTAGAAAGAGGGATCTCAAAAAATCTTTGTGAATTTGTAGGATCTTTGTTGGTTTTGGTGTATTTTTATCAAAGATCACTCTATTCTTTACATATTTGTGTTTTTTTTAGCATAACTGTGTAAAGGTTGGTGATCTTCATGGTTTTAGATTGGTCTTTGGGCCTATTTAGACAAAGATTGACATTCTTTGAATACATATGCTTAGTTTTGGTAAAGATAGATTTAGATCTATGAATCCAACCAGTTTGAGGTAGTAATAGTTATTTTGATCAAAGATTCATAAATACTATGCAAATTTGAATTTATTTGGACTTGAACATGTACATGTCATTCATATTAATGTATTTGGACACTTATTTGAGATAACTTAATTAAATTGTGTTATCCTTTATTGTTATTTATATGAATCTTTACAAAATTTTCTTAATGTGCAAATCTAATCATTATTCTTTGTAAATATTGATGTGACATATCGTATTTCAAACAAGACTCAGAATCCTTAACTAAAATTTTAAAACCAAGATCAAGGTGAGTAAAAATTCTTAGTTTCCCAATCTACTTCATCAGTTTAGGATACTCATGTATTCAAGGGATGGTTTGGCTAGGTGGTTCTTTGATCAATGTACTAGGTATAGTGCATGATCTTCAAAATCCTAAAAGATATATCTACCCACTTTTAGTCCTAATGTTGTCACAATTAAAGAACATGTTAGAAGTTTCAAAGCTACATTAATATTTTTAAATGTGACTCATGAAGATGTAGCATGTAGATTATTTCATTTTACTTTCAAAGATGTTGCATATGAATGGTTTCTCAATATGCCTAAAAACTACATTATTAGTTGGGATGATTTTAACAACATTTTCATTGATCAATTTGGCAAAATAATTAGTCCCTATGTCATATATTATATATTCACCATAATTAAAAGAAATGTTAATGAGACCATCAGAGACATATCAATATTTCATGGTGGAAACCTTTGGTTCCCTATTTAAAGATGAGGATGAAGATGTGAAAGAGATTTAAATTTAAGACCAACAAAACATCATCATTGAGACACCTGCAAATGAAGAATAAGAGTTGTTAGAGGTTACCCAAGGATTTGCAATGGTGGATATAGATCAAGTACAAGATAATACTTCTTTAGAGGGTATCCAGGAAGATAACCCATGTAGATTCATTGCTAAGATGGAGAATAATTTTGAAAAAGATGATCATTGGCAATAGTCATACCATAATTTATTGAATAAAATTGAGGAGCTTGAGATGGTGGATGATGGGATAAAAAAACATATTGATGCTCCATCTGAGGATTACACCAATGGTCTAGAGATTCAAGAAGACTATACCATTTGGGAGATCCCAAGACAAGATGAGTTATAACTTGGTTGGATAAAGGAGATGCCTTTCCTCATCAAAGATGAAGATGAAAAAAGCATAACAGATCATGAATTATCATATGAATTCATTAAAAATATATAGGTATAGGACCAACATGTTTTGATGATGAGATTCTAGATGAACATCATTTAGTTGACCAGGATGAATAAAACTTTTGGGATGAATTCAAATATTTTTGTGCAAATATTGGTAGTCTACTTATACCTCAGAAAGAACCTAATAAAGACATTAGTCAGAGGATACAAGCTAAGTCACCATTATTAAGTGAAGATGTTATAAGCCAATACCTATCGATGGACAAAGTAGGATTAGCACTCTTGAAGCAAAGTAGAAGGATTTGGGAGGAAGAGGATTAGATTTTAGACTCATATCTTTGATCTATGTACTTTATAATGGATTTGGGAGCCCAAGTCATAACATATAGAAGACCTAGGCATCCAAATGTCCCTATTTTTATAAATATTCCATCAAAAAACATTCAAGTTTCAAGGTTTTATAGTAGAATAAATAATTTTCCATTTGATCCTGGAGGTAAGTATTTTATGAAGTTAGCATAGGGATTAGATTATTTTCTTTCTTGTTCTTTCTTTATTTCTTATTTTCTTCATCATATCTCTGGTTTATACATAAGCATGTATATATTTGTTTACTTTTCTTTTACTTCTTTTTGTGTTTGCTTTTTATTGTGTGCTTATTTTATTGCTTTGTTCCTTGCTTCTAATAAGTCTTTTGGACAACCCTCCACTCAAAGACCATTTAATTCTCTTAAAACTCCTCAAGTTTATAAATGTAGTTATGCACCTCATGCACATGTTGACCATGGATTTGAAATATGAGCTTGATGTTCTAATTTTGATGAACTAGCAAAGACTGATGAATAAGTTAACTATTTTATGAGAACTAGAGCATTATTTTGATCTAAACTTGGTCTTAAGAGGAGATGCACATGTGGAATGAAATATTGAGCTATTAGAGCACAATAATGCTTGCACTTAACAAACATCCTTACCTAGGAAAAAGGTCATAGACATAGGTGATTACCTAAAGATCAAACACTTGACCAAATCCTTCAACCTAGTTTCCTAGGTTCTCAACCTTGCTAAAAGCATAAAAGATCCAAAAAATACAAAAATAAGAATTCAATGCAAAATCAAAATCTTCTCAAGCATATGTGATTCTGGTAATCTCCATCAGGGCTATGGATGCCTAACTGACAATAGAGAAAGGCCATGAGTGAAACCAAAGGCATCTATGTTAGGGCTATATACACCCGGTTGGTAGCAGACCAATGCCATAGCCTTTCTTAAACTAGAAGCATAGTCCTTAATGGATATCTAAATATGATCTAAGTCAATGTTAATGATTAAAGGCATATAACTTGGAAGTTGTCCCCTAAATCCCATGGAAAACAATAAGTGGAATCAAATCACACACATAAAATGGCTACATTTTAATGTTTGACCCTAATTTTGCATGTGCAAATCTTGTATCAACCATGAACTGATCTTGGTGATGACATAGATCAAGTAAAATAGGTAACCTAATCACTTGTCCAAACTAGAGCCTCTGAGTTCTAACATATTTATATGTTTCCCCTAAAAGTCACCATTTATTGAGGTGAACATACCCCATTTTTTTAAAATTGGGACCCTTGAGATATTTTGAATCTTTGTACTCAGATCTTGATGTTCTACTCTTTATTATGGTTTAAAGATCATCCATGCCTAATGAAATTGGCCCATTTATTTATGGTCTTGCTTTAAGGTTACTTAATGTTTCTAATAGTTTATCTTCATGTGATAAGTTATAGGTTTCATGGAGCTCTTATGAATGGATCATAATTAGATCTTCATATTTTATCTTCATTTAGGCTTTTACTTGCCTTGGGTCTATGAAAATTCAATCTAGGATTCATGTTCTAAAGACTTTCTTTCAGAAAACACTAGCTTAAGTCCTTGATTCAAATATTGGCAAGAACACTTTCAGTAGGAATATTTTTAATTTCCTTTTGACCTAAGCCTAATTTTATGCTAAGTCTTAGTCATGTTTCATAACACAACCAAACCCTAGCCTAAAATCATGTTTGGTCCCCTTTCATTATTTTCCCCCTTTTTTGTTTCCTTTATTTCTAACCAAATCTAACTTTCATATTGGCAGGGTCCTTTTAATTTTTCTAACATGATCCCCTTTGTTACCTATGTAGTCTAAAGTCTCAATTCTAAAACCCTATTCATGTTCATCAACATGAATGAGACCTTAGCCTTAATGCTTTAGCCTAAGTTTCTATCTACCTAAGTCCTAACTTAAATACCTAACTTCTTTGTAGATCTAATGGACCACATTTCATCATGAGGGGATAATCCAATAGAGTGAGAAAAACCTGATGAACCTAAGTATTTGGTCTTTTAGACCAATCGTGTTAGAGCATTTAGATCATGATTGATAGCTCTCACCTCATCAAGAACAAAGATCTAATGGAATTAATGCAATGATAAAAAGTTAAAATGCCTAGGAAGCTTCATGGAGTTGCCACATGGCACTCTCACATATGAAGCTTAATGTTAACAAAACCCCAACCAATGGCATGTAATTGATCAGATCATGATTGATGGTTTACACTTTATTATGGAGCCCTTAATCAAATGGAGTGAACTAAATTTGAGATCTATGGAATATAGGAATTTCATGAGCTTAAATTTGATGTTCTCACAAATGTTATTTGATATCTGCAAGGTTGTCATTGATGTTTGTGAGATCATCAAATTCAAGCTCATATAACATTTTATCTAGGCAAATAGACGTGTTTCTATCATTCTAAGGGGCCACTTTGATATCATGTTTTAAAACTTAACATAAAATAATTTAACCTATGTCTACTACATGCTTTCTTAACATGAGATAAACTTAGCTTAAAATATTTTAGCCTAAGTTCTTTTTGATGACCATGCACTGATTAAAGTTTGTGCATCTTGTAGGATCAATGGCTCATGCTTCGTCAAGCCTAGATGATCCAATGACATAAAATCACTGATGACCATTTAGTAGAGCTCTGAGATCCCATAGGCTTAACATGTGGTAGATGTACATTTAATATGTGACTAATTTAGAGTACATAGCTCAAAAATCCCTCGAAGGTGCCAAGTGGCACAACCATAGGGCTTGATACAAAGATGACCAATAATAGGCAAGGTCTTGAATCATGATCGATGGCCCACATTGATCCATGGGAAATAATCCAATGGCATGAAATAAAAGGACAAATTTTAAATAACAACGGCTAGTGCTTTGAAGGAATTTATGAAAAATGACATGAAAGTGATAAATAGATGCCAAATAAGCATCATGCAAGCACAAAATGATAAAAATGAAGATCTTGTGTGCTCAAAAATACAAATGTATAAAGGTAAAGGTCAAAATCAAATCTAAGGCATAAATAAGCCTAAGTCTAAACAAGTTATCACCATTAAAGCTTTAAAATCCCTAAAATTTTGGTAAAAGAGCTAATTCAAGTTTAGATTGATCACATTTAAGCTAAAAGGAGTTCAATTGTAAGTTGAGTAAGAAGAATTGACCTAGAAACCATTTTCAATCCAACCCTGATCAATTCACAAGTATGGTAGCCATGGCACCTCAAAGGCAACAATATAGAGATGAGATAGAGTTGTATTCCTCTATAGATAATGAAGGGAGGGTTTTTAAAGACACAGACCTGGACACTATGGCATTGAACATTGGCAATAAGAATTGGTTTGAGATCTTCTCTACCATTGAGGAGATGTAACTTATCACAAAGGATATGAGCACCAGCTTAATGTCCATGATAGCTTATATATCAAAGCAAACAATTTTGAATAAATATTGGCTAGGATAAAGGGACATAACATTATACTTGAGCATAGATTGACCAGTGATTATAAGCTTACTAGAGATATATGGAAAATGGGACCTCTATAATACCACTTGTTTCTTAGACCTTCATGGCCCCCTTAAGAACAACCACAAGTGAAAGGAGAATAGCCCCAAGCATATATTACATAAGGTCATAGCAAGGAAAATTTAGAAGAAATGCTTGGTGTGGGATCCTCATCCTCAACTCTACCTCAAAGACTAGCATCCCCTATTGACTACCTAGACATGATTGCCCTGGAGCCTAATGAGATAGTGGAATATACCCTTAAGGTCTTTAGTGAGGTGTATGGGTCTGATGAAGAGGAGGAACATGTTAAAGAAACACAAGCCTAAATAGAGGAACTTGAGAAAGAAAAGGGGAAGGATCCTACTATAGATCTAGTTCCAGTGACTCTATTAAGGAAGAGAAAGGTAGAATTGGTAATAGTTCCAATTGGGTAGAAGAATTGCAAGTTGACTTTCACTCACCCTATTAGTGAAATAAACTTATTTAATAATGAATACCCCATACATGGACCAATTATTCCTGATTGGTTCATCTATGGTAAATTTGAGAATATCCCCTCCTTATCTCACTCATGGGCTCTAATGCAAACTATCAATATTGATGTGCATGATGGCGTCAAGCCATGGATAAGGGATTTAATGAAGGAGGAAAAGAGAAGAATATTGACCACTACAAGGTCAGATAATAAGAAAATTTATGCTTTATGAGCATAAAGTAACACAAGAATGGAGGCTCTTAAACATCCAAAGTACACAAAACTAACTAGAAAGGCCATGGTGGGGACTGAAGAATTCACCTTTCAAAAGTTTGATCCATTTGTTAGGCTTAACTTCAGTTGGAGGTTAGAGACCTGGTGAGCATCCCATCCATGTAGAGGACATTAAATAATTGATTGAGGCTCACTCAGCTCAAGTCAAGATAGGCATCAAGGGAATGAATCAAAGGATTCATAATTTAGAGAAGGAGAAGGATAATTTGGAGACATGAGCTATCTTATCAGTACCTGAGGCAATGGTTAAAATGCTTGTTGAATCCTTCTTTGACATATTTGATGCATTGAAAACATTGAATTTGAGGTAGAGTGAATTGGTACAACAAAACACAGTGACTAAGGGCTTAATATCCCAATGGCAAGCCTCAAGGGATAAAATAACAAGGTTGAACAACATCTAGATTAAGTGGTAAATTCTTGGGCTCAAAAAAATTAGTTTTGGACATCTAAATGTAGACAAAGTCCATAATTTAAGTGTATGGTCACATGAACTAGAGAGGCTCCTAAAAGATGATGAGGATCTAATTGAAATAATTAAATAGCTACTTGGCACCATGCTCACCAACCCCACAAAAACAAGTGCCCTTAGCATCATGGTAGATGATGAATTCAAACATAGGGATACTTTGGTGAATCAATAAATAAAAATCAAAATTCAAGGCTAGTATGGGGTAGACAATAGTAGGGTCTTGGACATGATCTTCAATACAAGTGAAAGGATCATTGAGGCCAAAAGCATCAAGGTAGCCATAGCCATAAATGATATGGAATTAAATGATTTAGCCGACAAGGAGAAAGAGTGTCTTCTAAGGCCAGCTGTGGACTTAGGACTTCTTAATGAGGAACATCAAAAGGCTATGAATATATTTTAACAACAAGCAAGTTCCAAAGTGTAGGGCCCACCATCCAGTTAGTTAATATTTCACTTTTGTAGAGTATTGTAATATTTTAAAAATGGAATATTCTTTTGTAAAGGCATATTATAGTTTGTTAGCATATTTGCTTCTAGGTCAATCCATTTTAGAAAAGAAAATGTATTGTATAATTTTTATATAAAAGGCTAGTTGTCCTTACTTCTTATACATTTATATCTTGCAACTGACCAGTATACTACCATGTCCTATAGAAGGTAATACTACCATTTTGTAAGGAGAGAGAATGTTTTAGTAAAAATTATACACTTTGAGCAGTTAATACAAACAATGAATTTTGCAAAAAATATCCAAGTTTGTTTGTGTTAATTTTTATATGGATTTTTAGCCTCAATTACTAGTTTGAAATCATAAATTTGAATGGTTTCTATGAATTTTGAGTTGCATATTTGATTACAAGGTTGTTAATTTGTGCCTACACTATATTAGTTCAATGATCTTGGATTTGATTCATTTTATTTTCTCCACATTAGGATGTGCACATGTTATTTGAAGTGTGGCAAAAAATCTTTAAAGTAAATTTAGTTCTTGCTTGTACTTATATATATCATCCTTAGAGGTTTGTCTGGTGTGTAGTAAGATCTGAGCTTATGCTATTTTTCACTATATACTGGTTTAATGCATACTCAGTTGTAATTGAAACTTTGTCATAATGTTTGAGGCTAAGATTAACAATCACTTATTCTCTTTCTACCTTACCCTTCTCTTTTGCTTCTTTTTTAACCATATCACTTTAGTTTATATTTCATTATAAATGTCCATTTATAATTAGTCTATAGTTTAAACTTTGATCATAATTCACAAGTATTAGCATAGATACTTACACTTCACAAATATCTGGACCATGGTGGCTCCCAACCATTAATTAACATAAAATTTGTGAAATATTTAAACATTGCTTTGTCTCTATTTCACCACAGGTAACATAAGTTGTCAAAACCTACTACTCATGCTCTAAATTCATAGAATTATAAAATTAAAAGTATTCTTTGAACACTAGGGGGCACCTATGATATATTTAGAGGCATCAACACAACCTTCCCCAATATCATCTTGTCTCTTCTCAAGACAACAACTCAAAATACTTACTCTTATTAGGTTCCACCAGAGTTCTATATGAATAAAAGACACCATGCCTTGGTTATTTCAATCTATAAAATCTAATTAGCATTTACTATTGCTCCTCACTATATTCTTCCATTCAATGTTTTCATGGAAACACACATAATTTTTAATTCTTCCTCTTTAACCCTACAATAGTAACATGGTTTAACTCTAAAATGTCTTGAAGACTATTTTAAACATTAAAGGATTTATAGATTAAACAAGCATAATGTATCATAGGTACAATACACACAAACACATTAGATTTTATTACTTCATGCAAAATATTTACTTCAGTTTTGTCATTCTTTGGTCCTTCAAGGACAGTATAGAGTATTTTGTCCTTTGTTCATTCTTTGTTTCTTATTCATACCTCTACTACACTCCTACCTAGCAATGATTCTTTCTACTCTAAATTCTCTTCTACATACAAAATCTCATTTCCTTCCTTCTTACATGCAAGGGAAACTTCCCTATATTCAAGGCCACTCTTTTGAGTTGGAAATTACAAACATGTTTCTTGATTTAGAACTCCCTTTCTTTTCTAAAATTCATGTAACACACCCTCTTGGGTCTTCCTATACCTATTTATGACCTTCTACCAACATTAGACCCACTTGACTTAACATGAAAACTCGCCAAAATTCCCCAAGGCTTACTTATAAAATTTAAATATTCAAATTGTCAATTTGGTGGGAAAATGCCAAATGACTACTAAACACACCTAAAGACTCTCTTAATGACTCAATCTTCTTCTAAGGGGTCCTATGAGACCCCAACACACCCATGTAACATTTAATCATCTACTCATGACCAAATTTCACTATGTTCCTTGATGCTCTTGCATCAATCTATTTGAGTATATAGTATCCCACTTGTTTTGGAGGTTCATACAATAGATTCATTAATGATTTACATTTTTGAAATACAAATGTTACAACAATCATAATTATGAGGCTATCTAAATTCATTTTATGAGTAATTAAGTTAGTTTAATTTTTTTTTCTTTTCAAACTTTATTTATTGAATTAGGATTTAACTCTTACAATATTGAGTAGGAAGGAATTTGCATAGCCAAATTTAAGCTAACACTCTTGTTGTACCCTTTTCAGTGCAGGGGTCATGTGACAATTGGTCTTTACTTTTATGATAATTGTTAATGGATCATCCTTTTTACCTACTTATAGTGTTTTTCTCACTAATATAAAGCCAAGATGGAATCTAGGATGATAAAGTCAAGGATTGTTATCTCCATTGCATTTTATTACTTTTACAAATTATTTTTCCTCCTTAGTGGCCATTCTAATGATATGGTTTGATTTTGTGTACATTAAATTGCATAAAGCAATTAATTGAAGAAATTTTATTTGTATTAAAGTGCTAGTTATATAATTTTAATTCAATACAATTTATGAATTTCTTGATGATTACATGTCATTAGCAAACCATGGATGTGTTGGAAAATTCATTATGGCACTTGGTATATATACTTTAAGGTGTCGATTTATGAAGAATGGTGAGTGTATGTGGGTGTTAGTGCATTTTACCATGACTTGAAAAAACGATGTCTTCTACCTTGGTTATATATATTTACATCCAAGCTGGTCTATTATAGACCTCCTTATATTAATGATATTCTACTAGCATCAGGGTTTTAAGTCATGTTGTGGAAGTGGTTTTTGTTGTCCTCCTTCCTATTGGTCTTATTAGTGAGGTGATTAGAGTTATTATTTTTATATATTATGAACTTAATATTGTGTACACCTTATTGCTCAAGCAATCAAATGTATAGGTTTTATTTTATATATGTGTTGGCTATGCCAAGATATTCTAACAAGTGATAGAAAAAAATTAATATAGTTATATTATGTTTTGGTATTATGGAACTTGTTATCAAGATAATATATCAGTTGTTCACATTTCCATATTGAATTATGGATATGGATTGAAGTGATGTTATTGTCACTCACTACCACCCCCTAATAATAAGGATGTTGATTCAATCATATTCCATTTGGTAGTATAGGCATGAAATCTTTTGGGCAATTATTTATTATTGACTTGTGATTGTATGAAATCAACCAGGATTAAGTGGTATGGTAGGACTCATCTTTAGAAATGGTAAATTTACCAGTATTAATCCCTTGATATCAAACTATCTCTTTTAGTGTATGGGGTTATCATTACCCAAAAGCTAAGTGTGCCCTAAACTCCTTGGAAAAGGTACATAGTGCCATGACCACAAAGTATAAGATTCAATTTATGGAATCTCAACAAGTGGAACTATTGAGTTGATCATCCTATCAATGGTTTACATTGTTAATTAGTTGGTTACCTCATTTTGGTTGGTTGGATCCTCATGAATTTCCATTATGTATGGGATGTTATTAGAAGACCAAAATTTTTAAGTAGGGTTATTTGACCATCAAATAGTACTATTGGGGGAGATATCAATACGTATATATAGTTTAGCTTTTATCAATGTGCTCACACACATTGATACACCCCAAAGTATATAGTCCTTCATTGATGATGTGCTTCCTCATCTTTAGAAATGGTAAAGTTACCAATATTAATCCCTTGCTATCAATTTCTCTCTTTTGGTGTATGGGGTTATCATTACCCAAAAGCTAAGTGTTTCCTAAACTCCTTAGAAAAGGTACATGGTTCCATGACCACAAATTATAAGATTCAATTTATGAAATCTCAACAAGTAACACTATTGAGTTGTTAGGCCTACCAATGGTTTACATTGGTAATTGGTTGGTTACCTCATTTTAGTTGGTTGAATCGTCATGAATTTATAATCTATATGGGACACTATTTGAAGACCAAGATGTTTAAGTAGGGTTATTTGACCATCAAATGGTCCTATTAAGGGAGATATCAATACTTATATATAGTTTAGAGTTTATCAATGTGCTTAAGCACACTGATACACCCTAAATTACATATTCCTTAATTGATGACGTATTCCCTTATAGAATTTTTTAACCATGATTTGATCCTAGTTAAGTTTCTACTACCATCTGATAGGGACCTAGTCATGAGCACACTAGTGTGAAATCAATGAAGATGTTATCTCACATCATCACATTGAGTTTGGGATCCTACACGTATCCTCTTTTTTCACTCTAATTAGTAATCCCAAGAATTTTTTTGGGGGGGTTATTTCATCTAGTATCAAAGCTTGTGCTATAAATATTATAAAGAATAATGTTTCTTTTTCTTACTCCCTAAAAAACAAGATCAATATTAATTTAATTTTAAAATGAACCAAGTTGTTTTTACTTTTGGGTTCCTATCAATTATTACTCCAAGAGATGTTTAAAAATTGTAATATGCCTGAAATGTTATTTTGTGATGCTCAAAAATAAAGATAGAGTTAGATCTGGCGGTGCTCATATTGAGAAAATATGAAGTAATGGGTGGCCTGATAAGCATGAAGGTATCCTTAATGGGGATTTAACAACTTGAGAATCTATTCAAATCAATATTGGAAAATAGTAATAAAGGCTAAATAATCTCAAGAATGTTTTCCTAGAGATTTGCCCCAATATGAAATTGGTTAAGAAAATAAACCTAGGTTATAAGGGAGGGTGTTGATTGTGGTTGACCCAAATGTCAAGGAGCTCAAAATTTTCCCACCTCCTACTTATATGGGTGAAAAATATGATGATTCAACTAATGAATTATTGTGTGTACACATAATTATATCAACCTACAAAGTATGATAGCTAATGTGAATAAGATAATATTATTATATAACACTGGGATGATGGAAGTTCCATGCATTCATTGAAGTAATGATTATTTCAAGTCTAAATTTATGTGATGGCCATTTCTATCTAACTTATCCTTGGTTGGGTTTACCCTTCCCAATTTTGATTGCATCTAGGCAAGTCTCACCTGTCAACCATTGACTTGTATGAGTGATTCAATGGGAGATAAGTGATAAAGGCTTCACTCTTAGAATTAATGGAAATAATGTTTGATATCTATTTATGGGTTTTATGGGTGAACCACACATATATGATTATAATTGTATGACCTAGGGAATACCAAGGGTTTAACTCAAACCATGAAGGCTAAATTGGGTACAACGAGCTGATCTACTTGGGTAAGTCAGTTGAGCTTAAGCTCTTCACTTGTAGAGGGAGTGTCTTGAGTAATTAATAAATTCAAAATCATGAATGGTTGTGATAACTATTGATGGTCTTATAGATAATACTACTATAATTTATTGTTCAGTAAATTGAATATCTAGTTTAAATTGTTGAAAAGAGCTCAAATGCTGAAATTATAGAACTAGTATGCCAATTTTTTTAAATGAATGGTTGTAAGTGGAGAAAGAATGTATTCAAGGGTTTAAGTTGCTCATGGTTGAGAAAGGTTTTTCTAAGGAAATTTTTCCTTTGGGATACATGATAGTATACCTTGGTCAAGGTAATTTTGAGTTGTTGCACGTATGCAACTATTTTGTTTATAACTATATATCAATCTGGTTGACTGAATTATCCCATGATGAGATCTGAAACATAAATATATACTTGTGAGGCACTATTAGATTATCTATAGACTAAAAAAAAATCAATGGTTACTCCTTACCTATATTTTGAAAAAATTAATAGAACTTATTGAGGACAAATAGAAAATTTCATATAGTTGTATTTTATTGACAACTTGGGTAAGCAGTTGTAATTTCTTGCTTGGTTTATGTGTCACTATACATGACTGGTTGCATCTATGAAAAAAATTTAAGTAATTTTTTTGATGCTTGGGGAACACTATTTTGTCCTAATTAGTGGACTTATAAGTAAAGACTGGGTAGGTTTTGCTAGTTGAAAAATCTGACATGGTTGGCTGATTACAACCATTATGTAACTTGAAAATGAATAAGCACTATGTATTATAATATTGAGGTGCTAGAAAATTATGGATTTTACCTAAGTTAAATGGTTGTGGATAACTATAGTTCCCATGATGATAATATGTTATTCACCTGGATCCTTGTCCAAATTCATCCTTTCTTGAAGTTACATTGTGTTAGAGTAAGCATTGATAGTCAACCTTTGACTTATTGAAATAAATCAATTGGAAGGATAGTGATAGAAGCTTGTTGTTAGAATAAATAAACAATGTTTGGTGATCATTGATAGTTTTCATGGATGAACCATATTATGATGTTGAGGTATAATATTTTTGGGAGGTCTAAGGGTGTAACTCAAGCTTGGAGGGCTAGTGGGGTGAAAGTGACTTACTTGCTTAGGCAAGTGAGAAAGTTTTGGGTATCTCTTATTATTAATGGGTATCATGATCCATCTAATTCATGAGCCATAGACATTATTGGTAAATTTTTGAAACTCATGGATATAGATTAATGAGATTTGTTAAAACACACGATTCTTTGAAAGAAGGTCTTGGTGAACTCAAGATCCTTCAAATTGAGCATGATGTAATATGATGGATATTTTATGTCATCTGGGATGGCATCTAGACATTGAATGCATTGATGTGAATCTTGGAATCGTGTGCTTCACTTACCAATGTGCTTAATTGATGTGATGTGAAAATACCTTTGCATAAATTATCAAACCTCTAGATCAACATGTGCTCATAGCATTGCGGTTCCTTTAGTGTGTGTAAAATCATTGTATGTTGTGTAAACCTTTTACAGTTTGTTGTTTATATTAAACCATGTAAACTTGTAACTTTTCTATTTTGAGTGAATGTAGTTAAATTGTGAACTTCCAAAATTTCTCCCTAATATCAACATTGTTATATATATTATTTGATAATGTAACCATGGGACATGTGAATGGTAATAAATCACTAGTGTAAGGCATCTATCACTTCCAAAATTAACCATGTGAACCTTATTTTTGCTCCATGTTTTCCACTTTATTATATGATTATTTTGTATACATGTTTTATAATAAGTGTGACCTTGCATTGTTAACATGTTAATATGATGTAATGTGATGATAAACCACTTTGTGATGTAGTTTCCCTTCCTAGAATTAGCCTCTATTAATTGAAATCTATTAGGGTATAGTGAATGCATTGTGTGGTGTGATCTTGTATCACTGCTCTAGCAATGAACATTGATGCAAGTATGAGGTTTAAGATGAAGAAACACTATATCCATGATGATTAGACTGGGTAAAAACTAGGGAGTGGAGTCTCTCATAGGCTGAAAACCCACTTGTTCTTTTTGAATAAAGTAGCCACTTGATTCATTTAGGTTGTGAACATGAGTGCCACAAGTTGGCCATGAGATCTTCATGCATAATAGTCACCTTGTGTATTGAGTGTTCCTTTAACCACCTCTTGGAGGTTGTTGTAAAACCAAACCTTGTGAAATTCATTGTTGTAGCATTGTGAAGCACTAATTAGTTTTTAAAAATTGGACTTTTATAGAAAAAATAGCAAGACTGAATTTGTTGAAATATAGACACGTATTGGTTTATAAAATCAAATGTGCTACGAATGAGGTAATGGTTGATTTACCTAAAAATAATGTTCTATAATAAATATGTTGATTTAAAGGTGGGTGTTGATTAGTAAGTGCAAACATGTTGTGAATAAGATATTATTTTATGTATACCTGAAATCAATATTCTGATTTGTTAAAGCATGACTAGAATGTATGTTGATCTTATGCTCAAAATTAACAATGTAAAGTCCTGATCGAGAAAATTTTAGAATCTTAAGTACTTTCAAATGATGCCAAGAAGTAAATGCAGTAAGATGGTGGGATTATAATGTATAAAACCATCATGTGAGCTCACAAATTTATGGATACCATGCTAAAAACCTTGGGGTTGTATGTGAATGCTTAGTATGGATTCTCTAATGTTCGGTGTGGTTAGTGTGGGATGCTACACTAACTCCCAAATGATAAATGGTGCAAAAAAAGTAACCATAGAATTATCTATCTATATATTTTTTGACATTTTGTGATGAATGTTACCAAGAAGATGTGCAAGGATAATGCGTGTTGTGGAAAGCATAATCATATGGTTATTATTGTTAGTTTCATTCCAAAATGAATGATTTAAGTTATGTGTGAAGCATACTTAAAATTAGTGGAAATATCACATATTCTTATGAATGTTGTATTGTTTAGCATTATGTGGAAATGATATGAAGTTATAAGTAATATATAACTTAAAATGTTGTGGGAAGACAACATCTCAAATCCAAAAAAATTGTGAAAAATTAGATGCATTGGATTTTTGGAAACTATTGTTATAAAGTTGTAGTTTCTGTGATAATAATTCCTCATAATAAGAGGAAGGATTAGTTGAAAACTATTTACTAGCAAAAATCTAATCATGAATTTGTATCTAAGCTAAAAAATTCTGAATACTTTTTTCTTATATGAGCTAACAATTGTAAATTTATGATTTGAAGAATATTGAAAGCTCTTTTGTTAGTAAATATTGCATTGAATTTGATAATTGTAGCCTAGAAAGCATACTTTTTCAAGAACTATTTAATTTTATAACTACATAGCTGGCTAGAAATCAAGTAAAAATTTAGTAGTATTGCGTTAACAACAATAACTTATCAATAAACTTTATCAAGGTAAGGGTAGGATTAACATGGAAAAACTAATTACAAAAAGAATTAATAACTTCTTGAGTAAAACAATAGCCTTATGAGGCCCAAAAATAGAATTTATATATATCTAAGTTCAAATATTACAAAATATTATGACTGAAAAAGGTGCATACAACACCCTATTTTGCTCACCTTGGCCTTACAAAAGGAAACCAAGCTAAAAAGATAATTTTATAGTCTGGTTAGATGAAAGACACAGTTGTCCTAAGGGTAGTATATCGAATATTGGCAAGGTAAGGATGCATATATATTCATGGTAAGAGTTTGATAAATCTAATTATTATGCCAAAAAAGGTAAGTATAAGGAAATATCCCTTGTTTAAATAATGGACCATGTAAGTATGTAGTATGCTTGACTATTATTTTGATAATAATTGATAGAATTTATCATTTTGGTTACTTCAATTCTAGAGCTTATTTGTTGGTTTCCTATAGTGTGTAAACATTTTATGAAAAGGGTGATAAAGTCTCTTTCGATGTAGCATCAGTCATGATTATTATTTAGTCACTGAGATGACTTCTATTTAAGGAGGGGAGGATGTCATAACTTCACCAATAGGCACATTTCTATAACTATTACATAAAGAGCAATAACATGTTTTATCAAATTACGACCAAAATTTGACTATTTATTTCAAATGTGAATCTTGTGGTGGACTTTATGATTTGGTATCTTGTTATTAGTTATGATTCAAATCATTAATGATGCAGATGTATGATAATTTTACACCATCTTTTAGGAGTCAATGAATAATCCCTGCTCTTACTTTTGATCAGTCATCTTGTTTTCATTTTGTCAGCATACTATTGGTTACCCTCTTCACCAACTCATTCCTATATCTTTGCCTTTTTAGATGTCATCCTCTTGAGTCTCAAGCTCTTCATACCTTCTAAGTAGTTTTGAATGACTTAGATAGAAACTTGAGGTCATGGGTGAAAGGCATTATTGCGGTGCACTCCTTGTGAAGACATCCACTACAATGTATTATATATACATACATACATACATATATATACACACACATATATACATATATATATGTATATATATATGTTTATATGTATATACATATATACATATATATATACACACACATATATACATACACACACACACACACACATATATATACACACACAGATATGTGTGTGTGTGTGTGTATGTGTATATATATATTCAAGTGGGGCATACATTTTTTATGCTTATAATGATAAACTGGGTTGTATATTTATACATATATACTCTAAAGGTGGGCCCATCGATTTGTTAGCTTGAGAAACATAATCTTGTACTTATTGATATGGTCCATAAGCTTGCATTGGTTATTTATAAAAGCTTATAATGTATGGTAATGCTTTAACATGTGTAAATAAAGGAATTTTTGATTTTTTTTAAAGTCTTAGTGAATTGGTGGTAAAAGGTCTAAATGATAAGGCTTGCAATCTTCTTGCAGTAAAAAGGTCTTTCGATCCATGATGGGGTCATGAGCTTGTCATGGAACTGGAACTTAGTATTGAGACAAAATCATTTGATTGTAGGGTTTTTGCTTAGATATAATTTGATTTGCCATCATTTTGGGTTATTGAATTCAAAGGAGAAAAAGAAGAGTGAGGAGTGTATGGAGAAAATATAGGGTTTGCATGTATGTGTTTTGACCACATCCATGATGGTGGTGGAAACTATTTTTAGAATCAATAATTTGGAGGCATTAATGTTTTTGTGGTGGCCATAGAACCTAGAGGAATGATATATGGAATTTTGGGTTGATGAAAGGAGGTGGGTGTAGGTTTCTGCATAGAAAAAGGATCCCATGCAAACTAAAAAGAGGTACCACCTTGTTTTGGAGGATAGGAGCTGGAGGAAGGAGTGTTAGGTCAAGAGGAGATAGAAGAATAGGAAAGAAAGGGGTGATTGGGTGTGAAGGTGAAGAAGATGGGGTCAATTATAAATAATGTGGCACCCATTTTGAAGGAAAAATAAAACCCTACTTACATTAAATCAGGCATGTATTCCTTTTCTAGTTAAAATTTTATAATTTAAATCCTATATTAATAATTGCAAGTTTTGTAGAGAACCCTACCAGGGTATATACTCATGTGGGTATATTTTGATATACCCACACAAGCCTATGACATGGCTAGGGTAGTAGTAGGGTTTGAGCATGGATTTATGTTTGGAAGTTTCTTATTTATTGAGTTATAAATAAAATCAAGGTATAACCCTAGACAATGCTTTTGTTTCATTGATTGAGTTGACTATCTATTTTTGGTTATGTTACGTCATAGTGGATTTGTATAACATTTGGTTATAATGTATTTAGATTTGAATTTGCATGATTTTGGGAATCATCTTAATTATTGCATATTTTGTGTTTAATGTTTTGATATGCAATTTATATGTACCCTTTTATATGTTGAATATTGTGGCAAATTTTCCTAAATTTGGCACCATACAATGGGTATGGAAATTTTTACCATTAGTTGGTAATTTTATTACCCTAATTTTTTGGTAAATTTGGGTCATTGTGTTTGATAGGTTATTTTGTGTGTTATAATTATTCACATTGAAAACAAAAAAAAAATGTTTGTGTAAATTCAGTAGTGTATAACCTTAAAACATGTATGTTGATGTGATTTGATTTTCAAGAATGATAAATGAAATAACTTTGTTATATGTTTACATTGTTGTTGGGTTACTAAAATATGAGAAATGTACCTACTTAGTTTAGTTGGTTGCTTTATACAATCATAATGGTAATTTGATCTTTACAAGAGAAGGAAAAAGTTGTTATTTATGTATTACTTTTAGAATGAGTTATTTGAACCCTAGACCCAGGTTAAAACCCCATGTTTTCTATTGGAAAGATCATTGGATTGTTATCTTTTGAGTTTGAGATTTTGGATGTATCCTCAAATAGTTTTGAAAACAAGATCCAAAACAAATGATTTTTTAATCATCTTATTGTGGGAGATAAATTTTGATCTGTTGGCTTTATCTTGCATATGAAATTTTATTGTTGTCAGTTAATGAAGGTTTGTATATATGAATGAACCATTATTTTGTATGATTGGATCATTGTTTTTAAAAATCTTACTATTACCTTGTTGTTCATACACTTAATCTACTGAGTGGAAAGAAAAATTATTTTTGTTATTTTATGAACTTACTATTATGAGATATTAATATTAGGAAACAATATTTTATATGTTTTACAACATATTTATTTTCAAGAATCACTTAGTTGTTTTATGCATTTTAATTATTTTTATTCTTCTTTGGATGTTTGAACTCAATAAGAGAGAAATCAATTTGATTAACAAAACAGTTAAGACTAAGAGAGAGTTTGAGATGCTCTTTATTGTTGTAGACCATAATATGCTTGTTAAGTGTATTATTGATGTATTTTATAGGAGTTGTTTGAGTATATAGTACCCTAATTGTTTTGGAGGCTCATACAATAGATTCATAGATGATTTACATTTTTGAAAAAAAAATATTACAATAGTAAGAATTATGACATTGCCTAAATTTATTTTATGAGGAATTAAGTTAGTTGATTTGTTTTGCTCTTTTTGAACTTGATTTATTGAAATAGGATTTAACTCTCAAAATACTGACTAGAAAGGATTTCACATAGCTAGTTTTAATCTGACACTCTTGTTGTAACCTTTTCAATGTGGGGGCTATACTACAATTGATCTTTACTTTTGTGAAAATCGTTAATGGGTTATCCTTGTTACCTACTTAGAGTGTTGTTCTCACTGATATTAAGACAAGATGGAATCCAAGATGATAAATTCAAGGATTGTTGTCTCCATTGCATTGTATTAATTTTATGAATTATTTTGCCTCCTTAGTCGTCATTCTAATGATATGGTTTGATTTTGTGTACATCCTATTGCATAAATCAATTAAATGAAGAAATTAAATTTGTGTGAATGTGCTAGTTGTATAATCTCAATTCAATGAAAGTTATGAACTGCCTAATAATTGCATTTCATTATCAAACCATGGATGTGTTGGAAAATTAGTTATGACACTTGGTGTATATACTTTAAGGTGTCAACTTATGAAGAATGGTGAGTGTATGTGGGTGTTAGTGCATTTTACCATGACTTGAATAAATGATGTCTTGTACCTTGGTTATATATAGCTGCATCCATGTTGATCTATTATAGATCTCCTTCTATTAATGATATTTTTCTAGCATCAAGTTATTAAATCATGTTGTGGAAGTGGTTTATTTTGTCCTCCTTCTTGTTGGTCTTAGTAGTGAGGTGCTTGGAAGTTATTATTTTTTATATAATATGAATGTAATCTCATGTATACCTTATCAATCAAGAAATAAAGTATAGAGGGTCGATTTTATATATGTGTTGGTTATACCCAGATATTGTAGAAAAAATTATTATAACTACATTGTGTTATGGTATTGTGAAACTTATTATCAAGATAATATCACAGTTGTTCACATTTCCATATTGAATTATGGATAAGTCTTGAATTGATGTTATTGTCACTCACTACCACCCCATAATAATAAGGATGTTGATCTAATCATATTCTATTTGGTAGTATAAACATGAAAGCTTTTACGCAATTGGCAAGTTCATAAATGATTTATTCTTGACTTGTGAGATTCCATAACTTAATCTTGGTTGATTTCATACAATCACAAGTCAAGAATAAATCATTTATGAACTTTCCAATTGCATAAAATATTTCATGTTTATACTACTAAATAGAATATGATCTCAGTTACACTTAGATTTTAGTGGGGGTATGTTTTGAAAACATGTTCTCCACACTTATACAGTCGTAGATTGGATAAATTTCATGGTTATATGATTTAGATACATATTTTTGATAAAATTATATACATTGGTACCATTGTTACATCTAGGTTTCAACATGAGACATATATAAGGTGCATATGTTATGCAAATATCACCTAAATTACAATATCAAAATCAGAATTAGATTTCAAAATACTTTTATGGACTTTAGCTCACTAGGTTGGACTATTATAAGACTTTTATTGAGCCAAGATACTACAATAATTGGTTCACTTTTGGGATAGTTGAGGTGATTAAATCACTAAATATTTCTAATTTTATAGGTTGGACTTGATTACATTGTCTAACCTCACTAGATTTATAGTGTGGGTTGACTTGAATCAAATCATGCTCACCAAGTTATAAGTAAGATTGGGTTGCATGGTTGAACTAATATCAACTTTTGGGTGGAAACTCACCTTTCTCAAAGGTTGGGAACATGTTTGTCATTTAATCTCTCTATATATATGCATGTCTAGATTTACATTTATCCCATATCATTTTAAATTGGTTCATAATGATACATGTTTTCAAATCAAGTAACCAAAAGGCAAGAGAGTTGTATCAATACACAGGTGTACTCTTAAACCTTACTCTTTGTATTTCCATCATTTCAATGATTTTAATTTTAAATTATATGCACTGATTATATATTGTAAAATGCTCTTGTTTCTAGCTTAGCTATTAAAAAATCACTCAAGTTGGGCTCATGTAAAGTCAAGGTGTATTATACACACCCAAGTATACATTTATTTTCCTTTAAACTAGAAATTTAATTACTAGATTAAATGAGGAGGGATTTAGACACTAAATTTGAATTATATAGTGCTTTAGTATTTTACACTTGTTAATACATATCATTGATATACCTTTAACTTCCATACCTTCCCATTTCTGAAAGACTCTCATACACTATCTCTATGTGCTAAATTATTTATCTATTAGTCTAACCAGTGTTATTCTAATGACCCAAGCCTTATAGCATGCTTAGAGTATTATAAACCTATTTATCTTATATCTTTTCAATTTTGGGACCTGTGCCTATTTTCTAGCTTCACAGACACTTGCATCCCAGTCATAAACCTACATCGACACAAGTGTCATATTACAATGCAAGTGTCCTATTCCAATACAAGTGTTTACTGCCCTAAATTCATCAAATTTAAAAATGAAACATATACCTATAATTATACTAAGTGATTTAATGCAATATATTTATAAATAGGATTGATATATACAAGATCAACCCTCATGCATTTCTCACCTAGCACAGACATAACAACTCAAAATGTTGCTTACCAAAAGCATTAAATCTAACATTCAAGTGATCAAAGCTTACCTATTTTCTCTTATCTCCATATTATTCATATGGATAACACATATACAAGTCTGAAGTACTCAAGGAGTAGCCCATGATTCATATTTTACAAGTTAAAAGCTATGTAATAGTTTTACTTGATTTACACATATTGCATCCTTGTGCACACACACAAAAACACATTAGGGGAAAATTACATCAGTCTAAGTCCCTCTTTATAGTAGTGGCTATGTAGGCAGCAACCATTGACAAAGGTGTATTTGGGGTTATCTCAAAACCATGAGCACCCTAACCCATTTTTTCCATAACCATTATGATTTTGAAGAGCTAGTGTTTTTATAGTTGACAAGGACCAATAGCCCATGATCTAGATGTGAGTGCACCAAAATAAAGGCAACATAGAACCCATAATATCCATGGTGTTCAGATATAGAACTAGTAGGGATTCCTTAATAGACACCAACATCTAATTTAGAAAGAATTATCGATGCAACCATATGAGGTTGACATAAGTGTCTAAGGCTAAAAATATCAGAATTCTAGAATTTTATGACCAATCTAGGGAACTCATCCAATCTATTTCTAGCTTATTTCATGACAAAGATGTTACACATAGTAAACTAGCTAAATATTCCTATTTTTATTTCATTTCTATATCAATGAATAGTTATAATTACTATTTTTAGCATATCTTAATATTTAAATTCAAAATATTATTTATCTGAGTTTGTAATTAATTGGCCTACTATAGATTTATTTATCACCTTTGTACTTATTCATTTCTATATTTTTAACCTTATACTAAATTGACCCATCTCAATTTAGGGTTAAATAGAGATCACATATTTAGTAAAATATGGATTTATTATAGATCTCTAAAATCATAGAAGCTTACAAATTTGCTTGAAATTTTGAAGTAAGAGCCAAGGCCAAGACTAATACAATATATTATAAGTATAAAACTAAGCCATAGTCTAAATATTCCAATAAAAATTCCAAACCTAGAAATAGTTCCAAGTTCCCTTCATAAAATAAGTATCAATCATCAAATGAATAGAATAATTAGTATAATATTAACATGTGGTGCTTAGTTCAAAATTATAGTAGTCATTTCAGGGAGGAATGTCACACTAAGAAGACTCTACTTACAAAACTTGAGGCAGTAGGAAAAAACATCACATCATTAGAAAAGAGTAAATAAATCATGGAATTTTAACCTAGTGCCATGGTGGGTTCCATAAATAGATCTACTATGCTTTCAAAATAGAAGTAGAAATATTGTTCCATTCTAAAATGTGGATCAATTCTTAACTAGTACACTTCATCGTTAACAATGAAATTTAGAATAACATAATTTATCTTGAATAATTTTATAAATTGAAATTTGCACTAAAGCTTCACCCACAACCATACTTTATTGGATGGTTCAATGTAGAATCCAATAGAAATGCCACTCAATAGTGTTAATTGGTGTGAAACATCAATCATTTAAAATATATGATTATTTACAATTTTGTTCTGTTAGAGGTATATGATGTTTTACTTGGTCAACCATATCTTTACCATCAACATGCAATCTATGATTAAAATCTTAGAAATGTTTTTGTATATTTTGGTGATAAGATATACCACACACCAGAAGTAGTTCCTAATTTATGACTCATTAATGCCAAATAGTGTAAGAAGCTAGTCATATCTAGTAAGATTTTTTTACTTTTTATAGTGAGATATGTACATAAGAACATCCTAGTGGCACCAATCCATATTGCATTTCTTTCAATAATAGTAGTAGAGACCTTAGAATTAAACCACAAGTCAAAATAATAAAATGATATTTTTTAGTTACCAATGTAAGTTCCTATACACTATGAGATGAAGCATACTATTGATTTTATTAATGGACTACATCTACCTAATACCTCTTTATACCAAAAATAATTTATGAAGAATGAATAAATCAAGTGGCAAATTCATGAACTCATGGATAAAGGACATATTAGGCCTAACTCATCACCTTGTGTCAACCTAATTTTTTTTCACAAAAGAAGGATAGCACATGGAGGTTGTTCATTTATTATCGAGATCTCAACAAGATCACAATGAATAATTGTTATCCTCTTCTAAAGATTGATGACTTGTTAGACCAACTCCATTGTGAAAAATACTTCACCCAATATGATCTTAATTCCATGATCATTAGATTTTTTTGAACCTACAAAGGTATGGATGACAACCTTCAAGTCCAAATAAGGTTTGTTTTAATGGTTAGTCATGCCCTTCAGCTTAGCTAATACTCCATATACATTCATGTAGGTGAATAATGACATTCTCAATCTATTCAATACATTTATTGTAGTATACCTTTATGACATATTAATCTTCAGCAAAACATGAGATGAACATCTGCACCATATAGATTAGGTGCTTGACACTTTGAAGAAACACAAGTTATATGAAAACATGGAGAAATCATCATTTTTTATGTAGGATATACGTTATCTATGATACATAGTATACACATAAGGAGTGCACATGGACCTAATAAATATTCAAGTCATTAGGGAGTGGCCACAACCATATAATATCATATAGCTTCATAGTTTTTTGGGATTAGAAAACTAATATAGAATATTTGTAATAATTTTTTATCATGTGACTTGGACTCAAAACCAAGTTACCAAAGGTGGTATTAAAGTAAAATTCATCTAGGTAGATGCACAATAAAAATGATTAAATTAATTAAAATGTAAACTTTGTTATGCATCGATAATTTCATTACTAGACCTTCAAAAACCTTTTGAGTTCAATACATACACCTCTGAATTCACATTTAGAGAAATCCTCACCAATTTATTACCATAGTGAAACATTTACTACACTAGTAATAAAATACCCAACCTATGATCACAAGATTGATGTTATTGTTCAAGCATGTAAGCATTGAAATATTTATATATTGGGTAAGGAGACTATGATTCACATAGATCACAAGCTAATTTAGTTATTGAAAACTTAGAACAAGTACAATATGAGCAACATTAAAAATTTTCTTAGTTTTAGCAGTTTCATATAATCATCAAACATATGGAGGGAAGTTCTAATCCAGTCACATATTTTTTGAGCCATCCACTAGTTCAAGCTATCCTTTATGTACTTGATGCATATGGACATGAGTCAATACATGGTCATAATTATATCCATCTAACATGGATTTTTTAAATATTTATCAAAATTTACTTTATGATAATTTAGTTTAAGATTACTTTCAAGATGAACTCCTATAGACCTTGAGAATTTGTGCATTCAACATGAGGCAAAGAGATAGAAACTACTATGGGAGGCTCATTTCAGAAAATTTGTAGGTCAATTTGGAGTTGAAACAACTCTTACATTGTTTCATAAGTAGTTATTCTAGCCACATCTTAGGTTTTATGTATCTGAATACATCAAGTCTTATACTGTATGTGCAATTGTTAAGCTAGTTAATAATAAAAAATGTTTGTTCACATCTCTGATGGTTCCAATTAGAATTTGGGAATATTTTTCCATTTACTTTATCTTAGGCTACCCTACTATCAATCATGATAATGATTGTGTTTATATAGTATTTGATATATTCTTAAAGATGAAAATTCTAATACCTTATAATAAATAAATACCAATTTTAGAAACAACTCAACTATACATTGAACATGTATGAATTCACTTTAGAATCCCATAAACTATCCTATCTAATGCAGACACAAGGTTCTTGAATAATTTTTGGAAAACTCTTTGGTCTATCCTAGAAACAAGGTTGAATATATCTACCACATTTTATCCATAGACCAATGTACAAATGAAAGCAATAAATAAGATAATAGTGCATATTTTGAGAGTTTAAAATTTAAATAAGCAAAAAAATTGGGATGGAAGACTACCTTTCATTAAACACAAGTAAAATAAATCTTTGCACAACTCTATCACACATACAATTTCAAGTTTGCTTGGGTTTCCAACCTCTATCACCCATCATGGTAGATTATCATATTCCATGATCAATAACAAAAATCCTTCAACTCAAAATGAAGTTGACAAAGTTATTCAATTCATTGAGAACATTTAGGACATTCAATAATAAGTGAAAATTATTTTACAATAATAAAATTTTAAATATAATTGGCACCATGATAAACATTGGACACCGAACACCTTCTATTTTTATGATCAAGTACAGCTACACCCACAGAAGGAAAGACTAACTAGACCTTATTATAAGTCTATTTCACTTTGGTATGGGCCATATACCATCACCAATAAAGTAGGAGATAAAACTTTAGAGATCAATATTACTTCATGCCTTTGGTTTCATCTCTTATTCAACAAGAACTCTTTTTATATTAATTTCCACATTTTTTGGATACTTATAATAATATAGATATTATTTATAAGATAGAGATCAATCCAGATTGTAACATCTCATTAGAATCAGATCAAGTCTTTGACACTCAAGTCAGATGAATAGTTTGACAAGATATGCCTCTCTTCTAAATCATCAAAGCAAGTAAATTACCTTTTGAAGTAAAATGGTTTATAAAAGTGCAATTTTCCACTTTGTTTTCACAATTTTAAATACAATTGCATATAATGGGGACCATTTATCTTTAAGGATGGGTGACTGCCAAGAGGATTTAAGTCACTAGATCATACCATAGTTTATTGTTCTTATATGTCTAGCATTATGTTAACCTAAACAACATTAGAATTAGGTTTCATACCTATGTGTCAATTTAAAATATCTAAATCCACTTCTATGATACTACACATATCCTATAATATCAATACTTTAGACCATAACTCATTAGTAATAAGAGTAAGTGACATCACAACATTCATCAGTTATAAATCAATTGTTATCAATTCTTGTAATGGTTAAACTAATGTTTCATTTCCATCCACTATATATTAATGTGCACTTCCATTATTTTTAGTTAGTTACATAGACACAAATGAATTTAGGAAGCACATAGAAACCATACATCTCATATCATAGCTATTTTATAGAACTTAGCACAATAACACTTTACTACTATAATTCTACATTGGTTGTCATTATCTTGTCTTATTTCCTTATTATTTAACATATTACACCTTCATATCCTCTATCATTAATAATTATCTTATGTTCATAACCCAATTAAAATAAATTTAAGTAGGTTTCCCATCGGGTCTCCCCTGGACCTAGATCAAACAATTCCCTCGATAAGCCTCTCAATCCAAAGTGGAAAATCACCTCTAAGTCTAAAAGTAGATACATGATGATCATCAAAAAAATATGAGGAATAAATGGTGCAATATGATATGTGTCCCCATTCATGTTCTTTATTATCATTGAATCAACTTAAACATGTTTAACCATATTAATGTTTTCATGTCTATGTCCCTATTCAATTCTTTATAATGTAGAGTGGATGGCCTCTAAAGTCTCCTATTTTGAGAAAAAGTTCATTGGTTTTATCTTTCTATAGAAAATAGTATAAATATTATCAATATTATTAGATGGATTGAATGGTTATTATCAAAATTTTAAAAAGTAGGATTTCTTGGGAACATTCAACCCATTCTCACAAACCTTTGTATCGGGAAATAAGTCATTGTTATTCATCTAATCAAGGCTATGTTATCCTAATTTTGAACCACTTCAAGGGTCACAAAATTAGTCTCCCTAATTTATTGATTATGTACTTATAGAGATTTGTTATATCTTTCTAAGAAAATTTTACTAATGGTTTAATCCACCAAGATTTAATCTTCCTCATTGTGAAGAGTGGGGAAGCATTATGGTGGAAAGATGTGGTTTCTATTGAGGAAGAGTGTGATGAGAGTACTAATTAAAAGAATGAAGAGTATGAAAAGAAAATTAATTAAAGAATGGAAACTTTGGTTAAGGTACCACCCGAGAGGATTTCAGATAAAATCTCCTTTGAGAGAAATTGTTTTGTTGAACTCATTTATGCTGGTAAAACTAGAAAAATTAAAGCTACAAACACCAAACAACCAAAGGGGGGAAAAGTTAAAATTGGGGAGGAAGATTACAGGAAGACTCAAAAATCTTACCCAAAAGAGGTTAAGGGGAAGACCAAGATGACTATACAAAAAAAAAGAAGGACGAGGAGAAATAATAGGTCTTTGTGAATCTCCCGTGGCCTTGTCTATGAAATTACTCGAACTAAAATCTAAAATGGATATTTAGGGTCTCAAAATTGTTCCTAAATTTGAAGCTTAGAATGATATTAAGGCATAATTTGAATCCTTAAATAAGGAAATAGATAATTTCATGAGTTAATGCCCTAATCCATAAAAATAATTAGAAATGACATATGTTGCTTTGACAAGTGAAAATAAAAAGATGAAGGTAACCTTAAAAGGCTATAAGAAGACTGATAATGAAGTTGAGACTCCCTCCAAGAGTACCTTAAACATGAATAAGGATGAAAAATACACTTATAAAGGACCTATTAATAGGACTAGGGGCTGCCTAACCAAATATGAAATCAAAAAGCTTAAGGAAGATACCATAATTACTGCAATTGTGGAGTACTCTAACTTTGAGGAGTCATCTACCTAGTTTCTAGTCATTTCCCTTTGTTTTGTTTTTGGGTTGAGATTTGACATAGATATTTCTAACTTCTAGTATAATATTGGTAGAAACATATGTTGCTAGTGCATCCTTTATGGATTTTATCCCTTGTTTTGAAATTTTATATTTTGTGTGGCTTATCTTTTGATCTTGTGTTAGTTATAGAACCTATTAAAACCTAGTTATTCAACCTATCAAATAAAATATACTATGTTTAACCTTGTTAAAACTCATAATCTCAATAATTTAATCACAATAGATATTAAGAGATCCATGTTTCATAATTTTTTAAGTTCAACTTCAGGTATCATGAGCTAGATATTTATCTTCATAGATGAAAAAATAAATTATTACTTCACTAATGATGTTATTAAGGACCTCTCCTTTTCCTTAAAAAATATAATTATATATTTATTTCCATAAAAAATAAATAACTTCATAAGACATGATAAAATATGTCTTTTGCATAAAGAAAGGTATATGTTTGTCACAAATATTCAATGCAAATATGACATCTAGCTTTTGAACCTTGTTTTTAGTAATAATAACCCAAGAAAAAAAGTTAGTGTTCCACATAGCTTTATCCAATAGACATTAAAAAAAAGAGATGCTTAATAATTTCCTCTTCACAACACACATGATAAAAAAAAATTGTTACCAATACCACCCCTACCAAGCAATGATCAAATAAGAAACTTTTTTTTTTTTAAAAGTATAAACCACCTTAAAAAATAATTTTTGGGTTCAATAAAATAATATAAAATGGTATGTAATCCAATCATACCACCTCATATAGGGATCATACAAGGACCATTTATTATTAAGAAATAGAAAAAATTATTGGTAGAATGCAATATTTTCAAATAACTGCTTAGTTGAGACTTTAAATAAATGAGGGCACCTTGTCCATCTAATATCATCAAAAAAATCCTTGTCCATTTTCTTAATGAATCCTAAGGATTTAGATAATTCATTATAATCATATAGGTTCTTACGTGAATATCAAAAATTTGTATAAAGTCTTCAATTCAATCCAAGAGGCCCAATTATCATTTGTAAATATGTCCTTAAATGTATTAATCCATTTTTAAAACCAAGTAAAAGGAGGTCACACTCTGATTTTAGCCAAAACCCTATTGTTATAAGCCAAATTCCACCATAAATATCCATACCTATGACATCTAGTGTCAAAAAGGTGAAAATAGGTCACATCACAACTAGGTGCTAAAAAAACTCCCAAGTATTCTAACTAGAGAAGAAAATGTAGGATCTAAATGGTCTAATAGATAAAAAAAAATGAAACTTAATATCAACTACATGCATAATTTTCTACTTATTTTTACCTTTTAGGGTATCATCAATGATACTTAATCTCACCAAAACTTATCAAAGTTCATTACTAGGCATATCAATTAAGCTCCATATGATAACCAAAGTGATCATTGAAGCCTAATGTTGTTTAGACGTAGTCCTCTAATATATTTTAGTTAAAAATAATTATTTCAGTTTACAACATGTATTTTCTTGTTCCCTCCCATCAAACCAAAGGAAATACCTGATCATCCTATGTAGTTTATTAAAAAGGGAGTTATGAAATAACCAACAAGATGAGTAATAAATGTTGAAAGAACAAATAGAATTATGAAAACACTTTCAAATTTAAAAATTAGTTCAAGAATGTGTTGAATGTAGTAGACCAACAATCTAATAAACTGGTGTCATCACAACAATGTAGATTTTTTTTTTATGAGATTGAATGAAATTCATCAAAATATACTTGAATAATTACTTGAATTCAATATTATTACTTTAGATTCCAAGAGATAGATTGACCCATAAAGTTTATTTCCTAAAAACTTTGATGATGATGCATATTATGATTATCATAAGTCACAATACATTCTTTAAAAAAATGCATAATGTTGAAACGTAAGATCCAATACCTCATTTATAATAATCAAATATAGGTAAAGGTTCATAATATAATTTTAAATTAATTGGTGGCATAATCATACTAACATTTGAAAATATTTAAATTTCCTCTTTCAAATCATACCAATCAATCCAACTACCAAATAAATTTCCATGCGATATCTTAAAAAAAACCATCACAAGACGATAATACTCATATACATGATGGATTCATAGGTATGGCCAATACAACATATAAAGAGCCTCATCCCATTCTATTCTATGATCATGATCCAAAAGGATGACTTGAATAGTTTACCTCTATTCATTTGATCTTTCATTGATACCCATTCAATGAATAAAAAAAATGAATTATAATTAATAATGTTTTAATTATAAACGTGTGCGTAATAAAATTTGTTGATAATATTAAATAAGATTAAATAAATCTAATTGTTACTACAAAAAATATTAAAGGATATAATGGGATTACCTAGAAACCACTTAATATGTGTCACAGTGGGTCCTAGATCATCTTAGTTTAGTTTCATGTACTACTGAATAATAGGACATGTGCCATGTTGCTTTAATGCCCATGAATTAATTAAATGAAAGTAATTTTAGAAACACTATGTGAATGCTTAAAATATATTTATTATAATAAAGTGATTACTATCTAAAGAACTACCTATGAGCCTTGAATGCATGTTCAACATGAATTATTTCCTAAAGTGTTGCCAAAGAGACATGTAATGCATTCATTGATCAATTTTCCATCTAGTTTAAATTTTCATACGTTCTAGCATGATACTTTTTTGTAAGATTATTTAGTTTTTCATTTATTATGTTATTATTTTTTTGAGTTTAACCAATTAATTCTAACTACAATCAATTTTAAATAAAACAAAAAAATTACTAGATTTTTAAAATTCTATGGTGAAATTATGTTTAAATATTTTGAGATATTTATGTATGCTTTTAGTTTAGTTTAGTGGGTGGTTTGGGTTATAGGGTAGTTTCTCTTTGGTCGATTTATCATTTTCTATGGTATATACTCTCTTATCATGAAGACATTTTCTCTCGTATTTTTATTTGTAATACATCAAGTTTTTCATGGTTTAGAGTATAGGCAAATGAATGTTCATAGATTATTAGCAATAAGATATGTTAATGGGGTTGTGACCATATTATAATTCACAATTATCTTAATAGAGATGCAATTTATATAAGTTAGTGTAACTCTTCATAAGTTCTATCATGTTGCATTTTTGTAGGCTTATCGATTGTTTCATTTATTATATTAGTATTTTTTGGAATTTGACTAATTAATTTTAATTATAATCATGTTCAAATAGTTTTTAAAAATGATCATTCAATGACCATTTATCAAGTATTTTTTTAGTGTTTTGTGACATATTTATGACACTTTTAAGACATTATTACAATAGATTTACAACATTGTTACGACATATTTACATCATATGTACAAAATAATTACAACAAATGACTATATAACTATGATTAATTTATGAAACATTAATATTGAATTTACAACCACAATTTTTTTTTTTTTTATGAAGAGAAATTTAATAACAAGTTTAAGTTATCATTATGGCACTACTAAAAAATTAAAGGAAAACTATGACATATGAAAACAAGGGTGCATTGTGCCAAGTCCTTACATGAGAGTGAGTATTAGCAATAAGTGGATGCATAGATAGATGTAGAACTAGGATTGCATGTCAAAAATAGAGAACATGAAAAATGAAAATTAAATGAATTAAAATTTAACTTGAGATGCACCATCTCAACTTTGTATGCAAAGAACCCAAAAAACAAATGTTAAACAAGTTGGTTAGTATTTACTTGTGTGATATATGTTGTTTAAAGGTCAAAAAATTTATGTTTCCATTTCCTAAGCTTCTAAAAATGATGTGAAATTTTATAAAAAACCAAGTTTGATTGTAAATCTTTGTTTTATGAACCATTTAAACAAATAAAAAATAGAGTACGATTTTTAATATGGAATACAAACATAAACAAAGAACATATTTTAGTAATAAAATAAGTGCTTACAATAGTGGAAATGTATCTAGTAATACAAGTTGAAATCAATATATCCATTATTGATAACTTAAGTATAATTAAATTAATTCCTCCATTGAAATATGAACCAACTCTAATTGGACAGTCTGTACAATTACTTAGGAAAGAATAACCAGGTCATTCAAAATTAAAAAAAATGTTTAAGGTTCTTCTTTAAGCATTCTTCAAATGATTAAACATTTTAGTGTGGAAATACTCAATTATCTATGGGTAACTTCTCTTAATAAATGCATTCATATTTGTCCAAGTTGTATTATGCTAAAAATTATTTCAATGATCATAAGTAATAACTGAGCTCCATAGATTGGTATTATAAATAATTCTTTCATTTATTCATGAAATTTATATGTATAAATAAATGCACCTTAGAAATTCCAAATCTTTAATTATTAATTCAATCAATAAGGTGACAATGGAGTACCATATGTTGTATTTTCAAATATTTATGATCACTATTTTGGTATGGCCCCAAGCCTAAGTACATTAATAATAGACTTAAACAAAAGCCCAATTTTCGAGGCTAAGCCCTCTTGCCACATACCCAAGAATGAAACTATTAGGATTTTACTAGTTTATAGGCTTGGGTGATTTATCTTGTGATTATGTGTAAATTTTAGGACACTGGAATTGCCTGGCCTTTAGAAAAATAATGTGAGTTAGTGTTGGAGCTTTGAGCCTTGCCAATACATAAAGTGGTACCTCTTGTAGTGTGAGTTTTGAGTAGCTTTAGTATTTCTTAGGTATTGTATTGACCTCTAAATATTAATTAGATTATGAATCCTAAAAACCAAATAGGTATATGTGTTCTATTTTTGAGAGTGATAAAAAAAATTCTTTTTTGTCACTATAGTAGACCATGAAAGATAAATCTTTATCTTGGTTGAAACATGCATGTTAAGATTATATTTTCTAAGTTAGGACCTGGTTGCACATGTAGTGGTCATTTACTAAATGACGAAAAAAATACTAAAAAAATAACAAGCATAAAAAGTGAGAAAGTTTAAAAAAGAACATATAGCTTTCTTCTTAAAACTATGCCAAAGTTGTCAAAAAAAATCAGAGTATTGAATATTTGAGTTAGAGAGAAATCCATAAAATAAGAATATTCCAGTTACATTTATGACCTACTTTAGTTCCATTAGATAAAAAATGAATTTGGACCCCTAAATACATTTAAAATGTGAAGGATGTTTTTCAGTACATGGACTATTTATTGCTTTTGTGATTGTGTGTCATTACAATCTTTTGTCCTAGAAGTTTGAGTTGTTAGGTTCATACATATGGGAAAAATGGATGTTTCTTGAGCCACATTATATTTTTTAGAATATTATATAGGTGGGTTATGGCATAGTCCATTGAATTAAGATCCATATATAGATGTTTGCTAGAGGTTTTTTGGACTAGAATAACCAAACATGTATAAGAGTCATTTTAATTGTCCAATAACTATTACTATATTAACAAGGATAATTCTAAATAAGGATATCACAAAATGGACATATTTTAAGTCAGTAAAGAATCATTCGACAATCTGAACTGATCTTCCCACTTTTTTATCATTATGAGTTATTTTTTATGGCTTCTCAGTGGATACTTAAAAATGGCTCAGGCTCAGGATCCCGCGCGCGCGACTTCAAAATTTGAAGCCGATAGCCGTGGATCTAGCGGATGGTGTGGTTGTGGCTAATGCTATGGGAGGGACTTCCTCTTTGTGTGGGGGAAGGGTTCAGATCACCCCTAATACAATTTCTTCTGCAGGTGGGGGCTCTATTCCGGCCTTGCATTTTGCAAATGGATCTCCTGCTCATGGTTCAAGCCTTGGTTCTGGGGGAAGGACTTTTGTTGATGTGGCTACTTTTGAAGCTAGATTACATGATGCTCTTCCTCATGCATCATCTGGGCCTGCTCATGTCTCGCCCTTAAGTGCTTTAAAACCTATTAGGGTAACTCTAGATCCCGACTCAGTTGAAGAAATCTTCAAATGGGTAGAAGATCTTTCCTCTTTTGCTACTATTTTTTGTTTCCGTGGCTTTTGGCCCTCTCTCACAGATCTACATGGCTGGATCTCTAAGAACTGGATGCCACTTATTGAAAACAATGTCCAAATCTTCCCATGCGTTAAAGGTTTTTTTATAGCATTGTTCCACAGCTCCAAGGACAAGAAGATAATTTTGTGCAACAATAATTTTTTTTGGCAGGGTAAATATCCTCTCATGGCCAAACCATGGCATATGGATTTTAATCCTCTCTTGGAATCCTTTAACAAGTTCCCTATCTAGGTCCAGCTCCCTAATCTTCCAATACATCTTTGGCATGATTTGGTTTTTGAAACCATTGGAAATGCTATTGGGGATTTTTTATTTTTGGATGCAGATACTTCAAATTTTCACCATTCGACCTGCGCTCACTTTCTGGTAGAGGTGTATGTTTCTAAGGGTCTTCCTGAGGTGATTTGCCTAGATTCCCCTAGGGGTACTTGGACACAAATGTTGGATTTTGAGGGTATCCCTTTTCAGTGCAGAAAGTGCCACCTGATGGGTCATATTGCTACTCATTGTGCTGCTGGGAAATCTAAATCCAGACGACCACCTTCTTGGTGGTTTGAGGCTTCCTCTGAACATTACATAGTTAAACAACCCATGGAAGCTCTGGTTGTTCCTGAGAATGAGGATAGTAGCCACTCTAAGCCATTGGTTGAGGAGGATTCTTTGGTGAAAGATTCTATTGAAGTTCCTACGGAGGCTGGGATTAGTGATCTATTTGAGCCAGTGGTTGAGGTGGCATTGGTCTCTTCCCCTATTTTGGAGGATCCTCCTAGGATCCAGACTTTGTCTGGTTCTCACAAGGAATTTGTTGTGACATCCATGTCCCCTGGGTTCCATGGATCATTGTCTTCTAAGGCATGGGTTGTTGAGGCAGCAAAGTTAGAGGATGGATGGACAGCAGTTAAGAGGAAGAAGTCTAAGCCTTTGGTCCCCCCTCTAGATATGAATCTTTGGTCGTGTAAAAAAAAAAAACTCATTTCAAAAGGAAAATCTAATGTTCCCTTTTGCTGACTGGTTTTTTTGGGTTAGTAAACTGGTTGCTTTACTGGTTTGTTGGTTACTGGTATGGGAGGTTTTTTAGGTTGTTGATCCAGTCTATTAACTTTCTATTCAGTGTTTTGATAGCAATTTTATCTGGTCATATCTGCTGGTAACAGGTCCCTGTAAAACCTGGTTTAGTTTTTTTACTGGTTACAAGTTCTTTTAAAAACCTGGTCGAGCTTAATGGTTTATCTTTCTTCTTGATGTAAAGGGTTTTGGGACCCCTTCAAAACCTGCTTTTACCTTAATCTAAAACAAATGTAAATAGTGAGAAAGTTTGTTCTATTTAACAAAACTAGATTCATTTTTACTCATTTACAATCTCAACTGAGGTAATGCCACTAATGTTTTTAAATCAAATAACTATATAAATTAAATTTATGTTTGAATATAGATTTCTACAAATTCATCCAAGGTCTAAAATTTCATATTTTCCTTCAAATTGTAAAGCTCTCTTTCATTATTCACGTTAGGGCCAATAAGTATGATAATTACATAAATTGAAATGTTGGACCATAAGGGAACTTGAGCTTGACCATATCCATATCACATGTCATAAGGTTGAACATAACAAAGATAATGCACTCTCTTCTATTCTTCTATTCTTCATGGTTTTGGAATTTAATAATGTATGAGTTATATAAGCTTTGATTTTAGGGGCTTACTAGGTGAAATATTTCTTGACCCTATTTTCTTTTTTGCCTTGTTAATAAAGGACATGATACCACTATCTGGTTAAGCTTCCCTATGTTTCTTTGATGGACTCATATTGTTCTTGGCCCCTTATATGGTAACTAACTTTTGTGTAAATACATAGCTATAATTTGAATCTATACCAAAATTAGTACTCTTCCTCCTAATTTTTTATGACTTTACAAATGTCTATGAAATCTACAACGGTCATGAATAACTTTTAATACTATAATCTTACATTCAGAAAATAGGTATAAACCTATAAGTAATACCTATTAAGAGTATATTTCCAAAAGAATGTATGATATCATATTGAAAAATTATAATACAGTTCCAATCAAAAAAGGTAAAAGTCTACTCCTCTTTGAACTAGTTACATATCACAATTAGAAAATTGATACCTCTAAGTTGGGAAAGTCAGATCCTAAAGAAGAAATTAGGAAAATAACTAAATAGAAACTCTCTCTTTTGGGTTACATGAATTTCAATTTTGATATAGCTTCAAAAGGTAATCTAGGTCTAACTAGAGGGGGTGGAGTCATAATATATCATCAAGGGAATTTGGTTGTAGCATATGTTGTAGATATGGGAGTTAACTTGTAGAAAAATTGAGAGTTAAAAAACTCATAATAGAGGGTGATTCATTGAATATTTTGAATTATTTGTCTATAATAAATGTTATCAGTGATTATTCAAAACATTTATAGGGAAGGAAACTCTATAGCATATTAGTTTTCCAATAAGGGTGTAACCTCTTTCAGAAAACTGTCATGGATGGACTATGAAGATCTCCCTAGGGACCTTATACTAAGGATAAAATATGAAGGCTATTCTAATGAACAAAACCTTGGACATATTGGGGAAGCCTCTATCCCTTAAAGGAAAAATATATTGGACCCCTTTATTTAGATGGGGTCTTATTTTATCTTCGTAATGTTTCTTAGGCAGCTGGAAAAGCTTCTAAAATTGTCGAAGAATTTAATAGATGACCCAAAAACCAAAAGAAACACAATAACCTCTCGACTCTAGTTTGTGAAGTCTAAAGTATAGAGTAGGGGAAGTTTTTTCACCTTTGTGTTGGTTGTCCTAGGAATAGTATGAGATTACCTAATAGAATTGAACCAAAAATGCCACAAGAAGTGAAAAAGAATGAGAGAATTTGGGAAGCTCTTTAATTGGGTGGTTTTTCAAGCTTCATGGAGAAGATAGAAGGGCACAATAGGCACATTTTGATCATGTTTGTGAATGCTTGGGAAGATAGAACCATCACTATTAATGGAGTTACTTTAGAAATCACAAAGGAACTTATTGCTCACATAACTAGATTGACCATATAAGAGAATAAAATCTACAAATTTACCATAGATTACAAAAGGGATAAGGAGATATTGCTAGACGAAGGGGAACAACTAGAATTGTTACATAATGGGTTTGATTGAGAATCACTGCCCAAGCCATTTTTTGAGGTCGCCTAGCACCTAATGCAATATGTAACCCTATAAGGTAGGTACAATGTTGTTAGATGGTTTCTATTCATGATGTTTAAGTATTTTAGACATGGCATTCCTTTAGTCTACTTTTATTCATTTTGTATTCTCTTGAAGTCTCGATCCTAAAATTCAAGCATGGAAATTATTCATCCCTAAGGCATGAAGGGGTGATTTACCTCACTCATAAATACTTTAAGGGTATGAACTATATTAACCTAGTTGTTTCTTAGATTCAAAATAAATTTGTAGAGGGTACTCTGATTGACATAAGTAAAATAAAAAAAAGTATGGATTAAATATCCTGGGAGCTTGAGCAGGGTTACTAAGGTAAATAATCCCATTAGTCCCATTGATAAAAAGTCCAATGCATCTAAGGAGGAAACTCCTAAGATGCATACTAATATCAAAAAAATGCCTCAAAAGTGTGTCAAAGTCTACAGTTGATATTTAGGGGAAATAGAGCAAGCAAGGTAAAGTTGGATGTTAGGTAGGAGATTATATTGATGTTAAAGATGACAAAGTTGTTCCTAGGGAGGGGAATAAGGTGAGAGGCAAGTTTATATGTTGGATCAGAATGAGATTCCTGAGGCTGAGAAAGAAATGATTAAATATGTTTCCAAAGGGAAAGGTAAGAATGTAGAAGATAAGAAACAAAAAGATCTAAATGAGAATATCAACAACCTTATTAGTTCCTTTAAGTGCATGGATAATGTTGAAAATATGGTTGAAGGATTAGATCTTCAAAAGTATATAATGTGTTGGTTTATGAGAGAGCTCAAAGATATTAAAGGGAAGGTTAATTTTCTATAGTGGGAGAACATTAGATTGAACCATGTTGGGAGGATGTCTCAGGAAATTTAGACCTAGATTAGGCTCTGGTATCTCTATAGTTATCCTTTATTATTTTTTATGTTATATGTGAGTTTTTTTTGAGTTGTCTTTGGTCCTATTTTATTTTAGTTTCTCTCATGGTCTATAATAGACCTTCATCTCTATTTTGTTTATACTACTCCTAGGGTTTGGGGACCCTAGTTCAAAAAAATCCCCCATTTTAACCTCAATAAAAAAACTATTAAGAGTGTTTTTGTAAATAAAATAGATTAGGTAGTGTATTAGTGATCTACAAAAAAAGGCATCTTGACATGAAGAGAAAACTATAGAAATCAGGGGGAAAAAACAAGGAAAGAAATAAATTCAAGGAAATCAAAATAATTTGTCCATATCTCTCCCTATTTATTCTCCTATCTCCCAAATTGGGTAAATCCTTCAACTACATCTCCAAACACAATGCAATTATATAAGACCACCTAAAAATATGGTTTTCATAGCAACATTAAATCTAACAAAGGGAAATAGAAATACTGTGGAGTAAAAATGGTAAAAATCAATCACCAGGGTGATAAGACATAAAATTATTGTGCTATTAAGGGAAGATTTAAATGAAAAGGAGACATTGTACATGGTAAAATAAATTATGTATCAAAATATTCTTACTACACACTCATTCATTATACAAAAACAAGGAATACCTCCTATAAGCAAAAAATTATGTTTAGGGCAAACTTAGACAATTACAATCTTGAAATGCCTTAAACAATCAAAATACTTTTCTTTTTTATAGAAAATATATCCATCACACATGAGAAGATAAAACAACATTTCAAAATAAATATTACACATGCAAAGAAAAAGAACATCATATGACAAAAAATGAAGATAATCACATAAGCATAACAACCTCCAAGCAACCAATAATACTAAACCTATGAAAACATGTCATGAATAGTTATGGTGTTAATATTTGCAAAGCTTTAATAATGGAAATTATCTTAATACCAAGATCAATCCAAGGGGAAATGCATATGCATGCATCATATTAAATAGTTTTTTTACAATAATTAGAGTGTAAATGATATAATTTCACATCATCTATTCTTGAACAAAGAGAAATATTAGCAATAAAAACTTATTTTGAATTTTATTCATATGAAAACTATGTAAAGATAATCATATTTATTTTTTTTATATAAAAATGGTTGTCTTTTTTGTACAATATATATTAACCTAAAAAACACATAATACAAGATAAATGGTTTTTTTTAATGATATATATTAACTTAAAAAACACAAAATCTTTTAGACATAAGATTTCAAAGCCCAAATTAGAATTTTATAAGAGGTGCAATAGATGATATCTCTTAGCTTATTTTACCACACCTTAATAATAGTACCAATTTTCAATTTAATCAAGGTATGTCTATTATGTTTATCTCAATCTGAAAGAAACAATGGGCATAAAAATAAAAAATAAAAACATGCCCATGAATATAAACTTTAAAGAATAAAAACCCTAAAATTTATGTTGTAAAACTATCAATTTCATTAAAACCTAGAAGAATAAGGGATCCAAGTTTTAATTAATCTTATGGCCATTGAAAATGGCAAAGCAAGATGGAATTTGTGAAACATATGATAATAACAACGTTGATTTGGATTGGTCACTTGAATTTGATCCATTTGAGATTGTTTTTTCCTCCTTTGAGAGAAACTAAGGTGATGACGATTCCAAACAATTAGGAAAAAAGCTTTTATTGGTGAAAGAAAACTTTTTGTTATCTACCATGTTCACTTGCAAAATAACATAGACACAAAATTATAATAATATAAACTAAAGATACTTCTTCTGCCATTAATACAATAATAATACCAACACCAACACCAACATAACATTTTATCATAATCAAAAAATTGACTCTCTCCTCTTCAAAAACCATAGAACATTTGTCCCTTTTAAATCCCTTCAAAACCCTAATTTCAAACATCCAAGTCTATACAAAATTAGGTGTGTAGTTGGATCCTTCACTATGTACATTTCTACTTCTATCTCTATTTTTACTACCTTCACTGAAAATAGTTGGATTTGTTAGATAATTATTCTTAAATTTATGGTGATATCAAGATTTAACTTATGCTTAGGCAATGCAACCATTTAACTCTATTGACAGTAAATGAAAATTGTTTTTTTATTGTTCTATATAAAATTAATGTCTAGAAAAAATAAAGAGAAGAGATCTTATCATCAACAATTTAGTTGATTTTTTTTATTATTATTTATGTATGCCCCATTTGAAGGAGCTTTTAGTACTAAATGCTTAGAGAATGGGAAACAATTTGAGAAATTTATGTGTTGAATTATTTTGTAGCAAAATGTGAGAAGCAGAATATATGAGAATTATTTTATTAGACCATAATGCATCCCACTCAGATTTAAACTTGAATTCAACATAAAAATATTAGTTTGAAGAGGAGTTTACAAGAATTATAGAGGTCGTATGAAATTAAGTGATTATCATTATGAATTTACAGGTGTATAACTACCATTAGTGTAGTGCCCTTTCTAACAATGATTTACACTACCATTATAACCATTGCATGACAAAATTCACCTATCATCATCGCATGCCTGAGGATTTAATTATTATTTTGTAGCATCCATTCACAAATGGGGGGAGGTGGGACACCTATCCTAAGAAAAAAATTGCTACAATTGACATAGGTGGTACCTGGTTGTCATGTTGTCCTTAGGTTAAGTGATGATAACATGCCCTGAGCCCAAGTACCCATATCCTAATAATGACATTGACAACATATCATGCCACTATGTTGATATAATAGAAGGCCCCAATAACATGAAAATTTTATATCTAATTAAGACATAATGAATAATATTATTTTATATCATAACTTAAACAACCTATAACTTACATAGGTTAACTACTCACATATTTTTAGCACACAAATCAATGCACTTTGATTGGTTAATAGAGCAAGGATTAATAACTTGATAAAAAGTGAAGATAATAGTTACCCTCTGGGACTAATAACCCATCTTAAAAGTGACATAAATTAAATTTAAAATTTTCTCTTTGACATGACTTAAATCATAGAAAATGTAATAGCATTAATATTTTTAATATAGTCAATATTATTATCAAATAAAATTAAACCTCAAAATTTTCATTTCTAAATGAAATAAACAAAATACATATGGAAGACTTTATGATTTATGAACAACAAATAAGTAACTTTGAAGTTTAAATGTTTTGTATTTGAGCTAATCACTTTCAGCTATGAGTAAAAGAAGACTAGGAAGTAATCTTTAAGTATTTGCATGAATTACTCGTACATTTTTTTTTCTTTGGAGAACAAGATAACAATTATAAAAAGGAAAGTATTAAATTATATCTCAATGCTCAATAACATGGGAGATATATTAGAATTTTGTGTAGCTCTATATCTAAAAAATGTTTATCAACAAATCTAAACTCCAACTTCTTCTAGACTAGTAATGGGTATGTTTACATAGATAATAATTTCATACAATGGGATAGACTCAAATTTTCCATATTTGATAAATGGCTGGGGTTTCTTTTAGTGGTTATAAATACGATTGAGTCTCATTAGTGTTATTGTGTGGGTTTTATTGATTTTACTACATGGATATGGTTTGCTTTGGTAAATATGCATCAGTATATATGACATGCATTAGCAATAAATATACGGTGGTAAATATGATATGCACTAATAAATATGAAATAATGTGAATTTTATCTTGTTAGTGTTATAGTGTGGGTTTTACTAATGTTACTACATAGATATGGCTTGCTTTGGTAAATATGCATCGGTATTTATGAAATGCATTGGCAATAAATATATGGTGTTATATATGATATGCATTGATAAATATGAAATAATGTGATCTTAAAATTCATTAATAGGCTTCATTGGATGTCACTCTTCCTCTAGTGACACTCACATGGAATTAACCTTTTTGTCATAATTTAAAACTCTATGTGATAAAAATTTTACCAGAATGGATAGTGTAATAACACAATTTTTTTAAAGGATTGCATATGATTGTTGAAATGGAAACATTAATCCATTAAGCTTATAATTTAGACACCTTAACAATGTTTAAAAAATAATAACCAAGAGATACAATGGATCAAAGCTATTAAAATGTTACAATGTGGGAGTGTAAAATGAATTGGAACCATGTGGTATTCATTATTTCTCTATCATTCCTTTATAACATGTTTAAATAGTAAATTTCATTTTATTTTTTGACCATCTATATATTTAATAGACAAGAATGGCCTCAATAATTATTTTGGGTTGGTTTTGACTAGATATTGTTTGGTGGTTTTGTTTTAGTTTTGTGCCTATAAGTATGATAATTTTATTTTGTTTTGTGCCCAAAAAAATAGTTACACTCAGTGATGCATGAACAACAAGTATAAGAACCCCTCTATTTAAATACTATTAAAATGCTCCAAAAATTATTTTTTGATGTAATTCCAAGTCATCCTCCCAAAGTTTTCTCAACTAATCCTAACAACCCATCTTCAAAAATAATTACTAAAACTAATATAAATCTAAGTACAAAATAAGGAAGGAAGGAATGCAGGATACTTTTTAAATTTCCTATTGAGTGGGAAAGTCCAAAGTAGAAGATTCCCATCAGATTTGCAACAATTTTTTGATGCCTAGATGGTGGTTTCATTGATAGACAATTTCATGACAGATTTGTTTATGGTAGTTTCATGACATATGTGTAGTGGTTTGTATGTTTGGTAGTTTCAAAAAACTAGGGTGATGACTACGTGAATTTTTTTAAGTAGTTTGTATGTTTCACTTGGAGATCTAGACCTTTATTATTCCCAATTGTGTTGTTACTCTCTAAATCTCATAGTTTGACCAAGTTTTTCTTTTAGGGAGCTTATTTCATGTCAGTTTTTTGTTTTTTATTGGGTGGCTGGTTTTTGTTAGGATCTTTGAAGTTTAAGTCCACATCTAGTTTGATTGAGCTCATAGCACTTAAATACCAATATTTTTGTAGCTCATTTTTAGTTTTTAGTTTTAGGCTCAATTTTATGTAACCCTAGAGGAAGGCTAATAGTTTATTGTTTGGTGGGCATTAGATGGTGCTAATTATAAGCTTTGCAATTGATTATTATTTGTTCTTATTTGAAGAGATCAAAGCTTACAATGGTTTTATATTTAGTTATCTTGTCCCTAGTGCTTCAGAATGTTGTTTATCTTTGAAGCTATATTGATATTACCTTGTACTGGACCTCTGAGAAGGTAGAAGTTTACCTATGCAATGGATAAATGGTGGAGAGTTTAAGGTTTGTGACACTTGATGAGACAACAATGTATGGTTATGGGTTGTATCCTTTTATTTCTTGAAGCTTGTGGTTTATGAAGTCAAAATATTTTTGTGAGTCAGATTCATGTTATCCATTAATTTTAAATGTTTATATTTTTATGAAAAAGGTTAAAATATAATTTTAACTAATGTCTAATTGATGTTTTGTCGTGAGGGTCTATATACCATGTTTGTTTGTGGGTGAGCCTTAATGTAAATCTATGAAAAACCCATTTATAAATAGGCTTTTGGATCCTATATAAAACCCTTCTACATGTTAAAGGATTCTACCAAAATCACATGTGTTTCAAGTCAAATCAAAAGTTATGTAACTCTTAGCTTGAGTGTTGAGTTAGGTTTGTTGATAGTTTGATATTTCAGATGTTTGGTTCATTTCTATTAAGTTGTTCAGGGTTGTTTACTCTGTTAATTATATTTGAGTTCTATTGAATATCTTCTAAAATTTGTAACAAGTTGTGGGACCTTTCAAACCCTTTTTGTCTGGTTCATAGCTCCAACCTCAAAAGCATATATCCTAATTAAATGAAAATAATAATAAAAAAAAATTAGTTTATCATTTCTAAAACATTTATGATAACATATTTTAAGTCTACAAATATTTCCAATTTCATTCCACTAAATAATTTAATTAAATATTTTCATAAATCATTCATTTTACATAAGTAGAGTATACACATTTTCAAAGATAAAATAACTAAGTATAAATAAATCAATATTTATCTTTCATTAAATCAAAATTAAAATTGCATATCAATATCAATATATTAGTATGTATGATTAATATGATCATATCAATGTTTACAATTTACAGGTTTTCATCTTTCAAAATAATTTATAATGGATTACATTCATCTATCTATGATAGGAATACACATTATCTACTCTTTTCAATGTGATTGTTGAGGAAGTATGAGATCATCACAAAATCCAAAAACTATTTAAGAAGAGGGAAAGCATAATAATAGATGTTTTACCTCCAACCATATAGCCTTTTAGATCCCCCACATTGTCCATAGAGAGTAGTCCTACCCTTTATGAAAAAGATTGATACAGAACTAACAATAAGGAAGAGAATAATATGTATACAAGTTATATTGTAGCTAGCTCCAATAGTGATTCTAAATATCGATAGTGAATCATAATAAGAAATCTAATACATTCCTAATGTATACTAGACATGAAACAATATATTCCTAATATATATCCTAAGTATACATGCTTATGGTCATAAAACTTATAAATTTAATGAATCCGCCTTCTTGAATTAGACTTAGTAATCTACTCTCAATTACAAAGTTAATGTGAAATAAGACATTTATATAACCCACATAATATTCATATTTCTATGTTCACACTCAACACTTAAGTTGTACCCAAACCCATCTATATTAATAGTATTATAATTAATTTATAATCTCCAAAAAATAAACATGTTAATGGTCTCCAAAAAGTAAGGGATAACATAACACAGTTTTTTCATACCACCTATGTGAAATGGTATCACCCTCACACTTTATTGAGGATTCTTTAGGAAATCATACAAGAAATCAAAGAGGAATTAGTGCTTCATTTAAAATAGGAGAATGACACAATATGCATTCTAATAGAAATTAAGTCTCAAACAAAACTTCAAAAAAAGGTTTCAGATAATAAACCCAATAAGAAGTTACACATCCCCAATTTTAAAATGATTTAAGTGTTCATTATTTTAGATATTTTCATAATGACCATTAAATTTATATGTATGTAGGTAAAGTCCATCCTGATTATAAATTTCTATTTTTTAAAGAGAAAAAATTTTGACATTTCATTCTGATTACAAATTTTTATCTCTCAGAGAAAAAAAATTTGACATTATAAAAATCATCTCATCTTATTGAAAATAATTAATTTGAAACTTATAACAATTATAAAAAAGAATATAACATTTAAGGTGGAACCTAATTATGAACTACCTCTATGTTTTGACTTTTCTTCCAATCAATTACCTTCATATTTTTTTCATGGTTTAAACCAAGCATTCTGCTAGTTATTTCATATTATACTTCATTATTACATATCTAGAATCATAGTTCCATACTAGATAATTTCATAATTCATAGTTCAAAATTTATAATAAACGATTTATCATCATTTTTTCTATCCATCCCTTGTCATGTCACATAATTATTTTCCACATAATACAGTAACTAACCACTATAAAAATGGAAATCCTAAAAATATTGATGCAAACTTGCCTTAAGGCATGTAGCTATCATTGTAACCACTTTAAATATAATTTTGTTTATTTTAGATAATGGATGGTCCATTTTGCATGGTGAATATTAAGCTCTAGTTACACTATTACAACATAATATAATATAGGCGGTGCATGAAAGTTATGGTGTGCATGCCATGCACCACCACCTATATATGTTTTTTTTCCAAATTATTTAATAAATATTTATAATTTACAATTAAGTTATTTTTATTTTTTAAAACAATATTTATCTTTCAAATAATTAAATATTATTTTATATAAAATAATATGTTATTTTAAAATATAAAAAATAGAAAATTATTTTTTATTTCTTTTATTAAGATGTTATTTATTACAAAGTCGAGTTTTTAAAAAATGATAATACTGATTCGTAAACATCACTAATAAATTTAAAGTGAAATTTTAAAAGTACAGATTCTAAATTTCTCAACTTATAATATGTTGGAATGATTAAATCTGATTAAACTCTGATCCAAATCAAGTTTCAAAACTGAAATAAAGGTGAATTGATAAATCACATTAGTTATCCATTGAAACCATCAGATTTTCCAAATTTTTGATTTTATCCAATTTCTCGTAAATGATCAAATGAGTAATTTTTGCATTCTGATTAAAATCTGAATTATAATCTGTAAATTAACTAAAAATGAAATGCAAAACTGAATTCAAAGATCAAAACACAGAAATTGTTTACGAGGTTCGGAATTCCTACGTCCCCCAGGTTCATATCGAACTGATCCATTAATGTTGCTCAAATTTGAAAGTTAAAATATACTTAAAATCAACAATAGATCATTTCTCTCTACAAAAAATAGTGTTTCAGACCTTTGAAAGACCTTGGCTAACTCAGCATGTCCTTCACCTTCCTGAATCACACGTAGAGGCTTCTTCAAATCAAAATTGGCAACTTCTATAGCTCAAAATGGCATCACCAATTCTCCAAAATGGGAAAATGAATGTACTACACATAGCGTATTGGAATAGTAAACAACTTTGTAGTTTACTCTGAGCTCTGATTCGACATCTAAGGGCTCCAAAATGACCAAATACAACAAATTGGTCTATATTTTTCAATACACAGTCCAGAATTTGATAACTTCAAGTAGAAATTCATGCCTTTAATAGCACCTAGACCTCCGTAGCATAAGCAGTCAAGGCTAATCAATTTTCGGTGGTAGGTCAGGGGTTCAAAACTGCCTCCCACCTTTCTAGGCGCCTTGCATGCATTTGAAAACTTCTTTCCCTCCTTTTTAGGCGCTTTGACTCGTCCTCCCTCCATTTTTGGTGCTTACACTAATTCATTATCCCACATGGGCTGTGTGAAAGGTGGCTGCATGTTTTTAAGAAACTTAAGTGCCTCATTTAATGTGTCAACACCCTTTTTTGTGGGAGACTTGGTGCCTAGTTAGCATGCACGTTGGACTTGGTCTCCTTCCTTCAAACTCGCCACCTTGCTCGGTCTCGCACTTATCTCACATTGCCACGTGGCATGTTGATGATGTGGCATCATCGAACCATTTTTTTTTTTAAACCTTAGCATTTGCCAAGTGTCAACCTCTGATATGTCAAAATGTCAAAATGTCCTCGAAACACGTGTAAAATGTTGCAAGTGACATTTTTTGACAAATCTTCAAATGGCCATAACTTTTGCATACATTATCCATTTTTCAAATCGTGAAAAGCATCAGAAGCTCTCGACAAGCTCTACAGTGTGCCACCACTAAAACTCAGACTTTAAATCATTATCAGAATTTAATTTTTGATCAAATACAAACTAATATAATTATAATACTATAATGAATGCATCTATTTTATATGAAATATATGTATTTAAATTTATGTTGATTAATAAAGTGACACGTGTTCAATACATGATCATTAATTGCTACTTGTCATAAGGATATTAACTAACCAAAAAAATAAGTTCCATAACTTATTATCTACCCTTGCTTAGGGGTATTGAAGAGTTCTACAAATAGGTTCACTATCAATGATAAATCTCAAAATTTTATACATAGATCACTCTATTTCTTATCTTCAATAATACGTCTATCTCTCTCTTCCCAATAATACCTTTTCTTTGTTAGAGGAATAATTTGTATTACAATCAAACACTCAACACAACTACATGAACGGTTAAATCAAGTTAAGTTATTAAAATAAAATGATAATCATTATCAATATATAAATCAAGTTAAATTATTAAACATAAGCAATATAAACATATCAATTTTATCTGAGGTTAATCAATATAATTCAAATTACATAATAATAAACAATAAATTCCATCTAATTAATTATCTATTAATTCAATAATTATTCAAATAAATTAAACATTTAATTAATCATCCATTAATTATATAATTATTCAAATGAATTAAACAACTACTATGTGAGTAAGTCTACAACATGTCCATATCAAATCAAGATCATATTCACCTAACAAATAATTAGTAATATACATGTAAAAAATGAATGTGATAGCAAAAGATTAAGATCAATTATAAATATTCAACAAATCCTATAAATATAAGAAAGAACAATTTTGTGTTCTTATTTATCAATTTTTATGATTAAATTTAATATTTGATTAAATTATTGCATATTTATGTAAAATTGTCAAATATGAGTTTGAGAGTTATTGAAACGTGAATTGAGAATTGAAAATATTTCTAGTAATGTGTTTTTTAATGAAAATGACCTGTGTAGTGTCATATTATTTTGAAAGTGGATGGGTTTTTATAACTTTGCATGTTCAACTAGAGCATAACAATTTAAATGATATTTTTTGGATTTAATTAATTAAATATACAAAGACAGTTTTGTATGCAGGTACAAGAAAGAAGGTTATCCACTTGTTACTTCCTTAACATTATAGAGTAATGGATTTAGAGTTTTAATTTATAATTTTTGTCCATAAAATAGAGTGTTTTTTGTTCCAAACAATTATTTTATTCAAGGGTTTAATGAAGAACATTATTTTACTTATACCTATTTGATTAGTGTATATATTTTGAATTGACCTAAAAAAATTATTCATTAACACTCTTAATTAGAGATATGAATTGGATTTGGGACACAAATAAGGGGCCCATCCCATCGAAACCTCAAAACTAACACACAAAATGATAATTGACAACAATATCAACTCAAACAGTTATATTTGAACTATAAATGCCTAGCAATAATTGAACATGGGTGGAGCTAGGAACAACTAACCCACTTAATCAACTAAACTTATAAATTTGAATAGATTTAATTTTGTAGAATAATTATTTTTATTTTATTGGTGACCATTGCTACTAAACTATTATTTTTAAAAGTTTTTTTTATATAGTTATATAAGTAAAAAGAGAAATAAAATGTTGATAATTTGATTCATGGTAAATGTATAAGTAAAAAGAGAAAAAGAATGTTGATAATTTGATTCATGGTAAAAAAATAACTACTATAATATTTTTTTCAACCTCAAATCTCATAATCCTTCATTTCATTAAAAACATTAAAATTATTTTTTATTTTTATCAATTATACACCTAGATTACACACCAAAAGTTTAAAAAGGATATGCAAAGGCTATGGTGCCAACTCCAAAAATAAGATGTTGAATCTAATGTATCTTAATTAATTCTTAAGATAAATTATATTATTTTTTAAGGTAAATTATGTCTACTCCATTTTTATCCCATACTTAGACATATAATCTAGAACTTATGATTATATGTCTAAGTATTAGATAGTTTCATATATTTATAAGTATTAGATAATTTCATATATTTAAAGTGTAAAGTTGCAATTTAGTATTTAATTTTTTTTTAATATTTGTATTCTTGGTCTAATCAAATTCATAAGTTTTTATGTTTTATATATTGTGTGAATATCTTTATTTCTTTTATTAATTTTTATTGAATGATCTTATAATATTATTAAGTTTTTAAATATTACTTATTAATTATAAAAAGCTTAATATTATTATTACAAGTAATATGGATTATTTTTTTTAAAAACATGGTTGATAAAATAGATATAAAGTTTAAATAGTTTTAAAATTTAAATATTTATTTATAATTATAAATAATTTCAGATTCGATATTAATTTAAATATTTATATTTAAAAGTTAACACTTTTATTTTATTTATTTATTTTTGATATGAATATATAAAATATTAAATAGTGTTATACATTTTAAATACAAAATTATAATTTAATGTTGAATTTTTTTCAAGTTTTTTCTTTCTTAATTAATTATATCTACAAAACCTTTATGTTATTTGTTATGTGTAAATACATTTAACTTGTTTATTAATATTTCTTCCAATAATCTAATACCATTAGTGATAACATAATCAATTATTTTGTTTTAGATTATTTAGTAAGTCCACAAATGCCTAATACCACCATTGTTAGGAGTAACTTCATTTGTTTCATTAGTGATAAAATAGGTATAGGGTTTTAAGGTATAGGTGAAGGTACATACAAAATATGACACTTAAAATATGTGTCTAGACTATAGATAACTCAACAAATACACCATGAAAGATAAGTTATCAATTCTATTAATTGATGATTTGCTAAATGAGTTACATGGAGTTGTTTATTTTCAAAAATAATATTCACTTCGAGTATCATCAAACCAAAATTAGAGATGAATAAATTTATAAGACAAATCTAAGAACCTATAAGGGCCATTATAAATTATAGTGATGCCTTTGGCCTTAAACATTCACCTTATACATTTCAAATTTTGATAACTCTATCTTTAGTCCATTTCTACAGAATGTTGTCTTATTTTTATTTGATTATACTTTGATATACGTTAAATCATTAGAAGGACACTTGCATCATGTGCTTCAGGTTTTGGAAACTCTTCAACAACATCATGTTTATTCCAAGTCTTAAAAATGTGCTTTTGGATTAAAAAATGTGTACTTGATTCATATTGTATCAAAATAAGGCATCAATATAGACCCTCATAATATCAAGGCCATGGTAGAATGTAAAGTTCCTATCACCCTCATGAACCTATAAGGCTTAGTATGGCTTAACGGTTCTTATTTCCAATTTTTTAAAAAAATATAGTAGTATAGTAGCACCACTCATGCATTTATTGACAGACTCCTTCCATTGCAGTGAAGTAGCCACTAAGGCATATGATAATTTTAAGGGGGAATATACACATTTCTTTTTATCTCTACTCCATATTTTTTCAAAACCTTCATTATTTAATGTGATTCTTTATGGTATGGCATGGGTGGTATGCTCATAAATAATGATGGACCATTTCATTTGACTCACCAACTCAAAGGTAATACTTTGCTAAAACCCATTTAAGATAATATAATGATGTCAAACCTTAATTAAATCAAACAATGGAAATCATTTATGATGGGAAGTCACTTTAAGGTAAATAAATATCATGATAGTGTAAAATAATTCTTAGAATGGTGGTTTTAATCATAGGAACCAAAAAAAGTGTCATGAAGATGTACGGATATGAGTTAGAGATCATATATAATAAAGGGAAAGATAATGTCATAGATTATGTATTATCTATGAGGGATGATTCCACATATGTATTATTGTGTGCCATGTATATGATATAGGTAGATCAAATGGAAGCATGACATAAATACACAAAATGTCATTTAAAAGCTCCAATAATATCTAGTCATATCAAAAACATTTGTGTTTAAAGGGAACTCTCTACAGTACAAGTATAGGTTGTATCTTTGGAATAACACAACCTTCAATCATAAGGTTCTTTTGAATACTCATGATGATTCACTAGGTGGGAATTATAGATTCTTGAAGACTTATTATTGAATCAAGCAAGATTTGATCAAATGGGAGATACAAATATTTGTGGAAAATGCATGGTGTGTAAATAAAATAAGGGTGAGACAAGTAAGAACCTAGGTCTGTTGAAACCTCTGTATATTCTTAGCTAGTAGTGGGAGGGGGTTTCCATGGATTTCATTATAGGATTTCCCAATATTATTGGAAAAAATGGCATCATTGTTGTCACGAATAGACTCACCAAATATTCCCATTTTTATTCATTATGACATTCAGTTATGCCAATTATAGTCCCAAAATATTTTGGATATTTTTCAAAAGTTATGTGGGACCCCAGAAATCGTAGTTAGTGATCATGCTCCTATATTTACCATTAATTTTTGGACAACTTAGCCGAGGCATAACACGTCTTATCATCCATAATATGATGGGAAAATTGTGGTGGTCAACAAATGTTTATAGGGTTATCTTTGATGTTTTACTTTTGATAAACTAGAAAGATGGGTTAATTGGATGCCACTAACAGAATGGTCGTCTAACACTTCTTTCCATACCTCATATAAAATGTCTCCATTTTTGGAATTGTATTGGTACCATCCACCATCCATTGGTATTTTATACACCTCTTTTAAGAATTTCTCAACACACTCATACCATTTTCCCATCTTCCTCTTGTAAGACTAAGTAATTTGAGTCTCACACATGGTTATTATACTTAATTATGTGGGATCAATCACCTCTCAATCATGTGAATACAAACATTCCTTTTAAAACTCTAATTCACTCTATCAACATAAGTATCATCCCCCAATAAGACTTATCTCTTTTTTTATATGCTTTATTCATCCACCACCACCGCTTCCTTTGAAATATACTTATCAAATTTATACTTGGTATTATATGCCCCTAATTTATCTACTAAATATGAAACTTAAATGGTTGTAGTGTTTCATCTCCCAATGTATGATAACCTGAAATAATTAATTGTGTAGAAACTTCCATGGAGTCATTGACATGCCCTTTATTTCCAATATTCATGTTTTCTTATTCAAACCCATAAAACTTGTTATTTTATTCATGATTGTGATCCTCTTCATTCATGTCCATTATCTTGATGATATGAAAGAACAAAATAGTCAACATTCATCATGTGATATTCATCCTTCCCTCATGGGTGAATGTAATAAAATACTAGACCAATAATTTTTATTTTCTAAAATACATAAATTCCATTATCTCCAAAACCATAGTAAATTCTAAGTAATCATATACATTGTCATTCCCCTTATTTACCATCAATTTTGACTCCAACACTTATATACACTATTTATTCATAGGGTTGAAATTGTGTACCATACAACCCCATAAACAAGTCACTAATACTTCTCCCTCAAATAACCCTTTTAGATATGACATCAATGTTGTTACAAATGGAGGTTTCTCCATCTTCTTATTTTCTGGTGGTGGTCCCCCTATGGGTTTCTCTACTCATTTTTGTGTTTGTTCCTCATCACTTTCCTTTAGAGTATATCCTTATATAATGAATTTGGGTCTTTCTTATCCCACATTTAGATCTTCCTCTAATATCCTCCTTCTCTCCATCATAGGTGTTGGAAATATTGTCATTGATGTCAAAGGTTTAGTATTATTAGTGATAAAGGCCCCATTGCATTTAATGTTATTTATCTTGGATAATATGAGTTAATATTTATTTAATATTAACAAATATATTTTTGGTTGCATATGAGACAAAATAAGGGCCCATGGAGAAGTCGAAGAGTCACGGGATAAAGACAAAAGAAGGATGGGATGCATTTTCCCATGAAGAGTCATCATGGGGAATACCAAGAGTCACCAAGTGAAGACAAAAGAGTAAAGGGAAAATTTCTCATGAAGGGACACTTAAAAGAATATGAAAAGTCACCAAAGATAAGGACAAAAGTGGGAAAGACGTTTTTGGTCATGAAGGGTCACCACATGACTTTTCAAATGCTTGGATATGAAGGGTCATCCAAGATTGGTGCCATTTTCAATGAGGAATGAAAGGTCACAAAGGGGGAAGGCCAAAGGTCATTTGAAAATCTATAAATAAAGGCTTGAGTAGCCATTTGTAAGTGTGGAAGTGAGAGGTTGATTTGATATTGTAATACCTAGCTTAGAAGAGCAATTGTGAGAGATAATTTGTATTTGTTATATCTAGCTTAGAAGAGCAAAAGTGAGAGAGAGAAAGGAGATGTTGTATTGATCTATCATTTATTGAGATAAAAACATTGAGAGATAGGTTTGTGGTATACACAAAGGGGTTGGTGCTCTTGTGGGTTGGTGCTCACGAATTATTGTTGAGTTGGTGCTTGGCAAAGGGGTTGGTGCTCCTGTGGGTTAGTGCTCATGAATTGTTGTTGGGTTGGTACTCGGCAAAGGGGTTGGTGCTCCTGTGGGTTGGTGCTCACGAAAAGGTGTTGGGTTGGTGCTCGGCAAAGGGGTTTGAAGCTTCTGTGGGTTGGTGCTCATGAATTATAGCTGAGGTTTGTACTTGGCAAAGGGGTATGGTGCTCTTGTGGGGTTCTCACAAATATATTTGAGATTGATTCTTCATGGTTTTTTCCACATTGGGTTTCCACGTTATATTTGGTATCTCTCTCTATCTTGTGTGGATGTTTATTGTTTGAGTTTTATTGCATATCTTGAATGATTGATTAAGTGGAATTTGGTTAAAGGAAAGATTTATAAGATATATAATATACTGATTCACCCCCCCTCTCAGTATATTTTGTGCTTAACAATTGGTATCAGAGCAGGTTCCTTTAGAAAGGGTTTAATAGCTTGAAGGTAGATCAAAGGAAAAGCATGATGGATGGGTCATAGGAAGGATTTTCTACAAATAAGGCACCTTTGTTTGATGGGATGAATTATTATTTTTAGAGCATGAGAATGAAGGTTTATTTGATGGCCCTTGGATTCGACATATGGAAATTAGTGGTGGAGGAATATGAAGAGCCACAAACATCTACAATTACTCTAGCAGAAAAGAAGGCAAGTGAATGTAATGATAAAGCTTTAAATGCTATTTTATGTGGTTTATGTGAATCTAAATTTGTTAAAGTTATGCAATGTAAATTTGCTCATGAAACTTGGGTAAAACTTGAGAATATTTACAAAGGTGATGGAAAGGTTTAGCAAGCTAAGTTGCAGACTTTTAGAAGGCAGTTTGAAAGTTTGAAGATGGAAGAAGAAAAAGATATAGCAAGTTATCTCTTGCGAGTTGATCAGATAGTAAATCAGATTCAAGGTCTTGGAGAAACATTGGAAGAGTCAACGGTGGTGCAAAAGGTTTTGAGATCTCTACTAATGAGATATGATGCAAAGGTTTCAGCAATTGAGGAGATGAATAATTTAGCGAAGCTGAAGATGGATGAGCTTCATGGTATTCTCACGGCATATGAGATGCAGACAGAACAAGATAAAACCTCAAAGAGAGAAGTGGCTTTCAAGACATCAAAGAAGGATAAAGCTAAGATTTAAGAATCAAGTGACAGTTCTAGTGATGATGAAGATGACAATGAAGCACTTTTCATTCATAGGTGAAAAAAAGGACCAGGTAAATATCAAGGAAAACTACCTTTTAAATATTTTAATTATGGAAAGATTGGACACTTTTTAGCTAGATGCCCAGATAAGGTTAAAGATGAAGAAGAAGAAAAGCCTACATACAAGAAGAATTTCAAAGGAAAATCTAAGAAGGGATTTGAGAAGAAGAGCATGTATTCTAAAGATCCTAGCTCAGGCGAAGATAGTGGATTCAGCGATTTAGAAGAAGAAGAGATTCTATTCATGGCTATACATGAAGATGATCAAGAAGAAGAAGAGGAAGAAGCTGAAGTAGATATGGAAGGAGAACTCAATTGTGCCCTAGAAGAGTTAGAAGTTGTTCAGAAGAAGAATCGAAGGTTAAAGTGCCAAATTGAGAAAAATGAACAAGAGTCAAAGGTAATGATTGAAGATCTACAAGCACACTTTGAAGAAGCCAAGAAGAATGAAGAAGATCTCACAGCACAGTTGGAAATATCAAGAAAAGATTGTGAAAGGTATGTTATTGAAATTGCCTCTTTAAAAAAAGATATTAAGAAAGCAGTCAGTGATAAAGTAATCAGTGATTCAAAATTTGAAGATAGCACTAACATGCTGAATAAGATATTGGAAAGTCAAAAAGCATATTCAGATAAGACAGGGATTAGTTTTGAAAAGAAAAAGAGCTTTGTTGAAGCTGTGACACAAGAGGAAATAGAAAGGGGAGAAGTGAAGAATACAGAGGACATTCCAAATAGAGAAGGCTAGAAGCAACAGAGCTACAAAAGGCAATCAGGTCAGAGATATAAAGACAGGTCTTATTTTTATGGCTATTGTTTTTATTGTAATGGATATGGTCACAAGAAAGTAGAATGTAGAAAAAGAGCTAACAATTTCAGAAATAAGAAGGAAAGTCAAGTAGAGTCGAGCAAAAGCCACAACTCTTTTGCTCCTCTATCAAGCTTTGATGAAGAGACCATAGTATGCTACAAGTGCAACAACTATGGACACATAGCTTGGTATTACAGAAGCGTGTTTGAGTCAGTCAAGAAGGATCATAGTGTCAAAGATCCATTCATCAGGAAGAAGGTTCAGACATGTACATGACAGAAAAAACAACATGAAGATTCTATGATGGTACAGACAGCTCTGCATGTAGGAGGTAAAGATTAGCCATGGTTAATTGATAGCAGATGTTCAAGGCATATGACAGGAGATAAAATTAAGTTCATTTCTCTAAAGAAGATTAATGGTGGTATAGTGAGGTTCAGAGATAAAACCACTACCAGGATAGCCAGAAAAGGTACTTTGAGTTTGGATTATGGTAGAACTAAGACTAAAAATGTTTTGTATGTAAAAGGTCTTAAACATAATCTGTTGAGTGTTAGTCAAATTTGTGATCAAGGATACACATTAAGGTTTCATGCTGAGGGTTGTAAGATTAGAAGAAAAGATTCAAATGAGTTGATTGCAGATGCTTAAAGGACAGGGAAAAATGTGTACGTTTTGTCAAATATCTTCTCAAAGGCACGATCAAGGGATACATTCAAAGATCAGCTAGAGGAGTTGGGAGTAATTTATATTACTTTTTGCCATTGATGTTCAGCATCAAGTGAGGGGGAGCTAAGTGTTAGCTCCAAGTATGCCCTTTGCCATTGATGTCAAAGGGGGATAATAACAAGTACAGGTATAGGTGTAGAAAATAGGTACAGGTTGCTACAGTAAGGGGGAGTTATTGTATGTTTTCAAATGATGGTATGTGTAGGTGACGGGATGTGGCAGTTTCAGGATTGAGATTGCCATCAATGACAAAGGGGGAGATTGTTGGAAATATTGTCATTGATGTCAAAGGTTTAGTATTATTAGTGATAAAGGCCCCATTGCATTTATTGTTATTTATCTTGGCTAATATGAGTTAATATTTATTTAATATTAATGAATATATTTTTGGTTTCATATGAGACAAAATAAGGGCCCATGGAGAAGTCGAAGAGTCACGAGATAAAGACAAAAGAAGGATGGGACGCATTTTCCCATGAAGAGTCATCATGGGGAATACCAAGAGTCACCAAGTGAAGACAAAAGAGTAAAGGGTGAATTTCTCATGAAGGGACACTTAAAGGAATACAAAAAGTCACCAAAGATAAGGACAAAAGTGGGAAAGACGTTTTTGGTCATGAAGGGTCACCACATGACTTTTCAAATGCTTGGATATGAAGGGTCATCCAAGATTGGCACCATTTTCCATGACAAATGAAAGGTCAAAAAGGGGGAAGGCCAAAGGTCATTTGGAAAGCTATAAATAAAGGCTTGAGTAGCCATTTGTAAGTGTGGAAGTGAGAGGTTGATTTGATATTGTAATATCTAGCTTAGAAGAGAAATTGTGAGAGATGATTTGTATATGTTAAATCTAGCTTAGAAGAGCAAAAGTGAGAGAGAGGAAGGAGATGTTGTATTGATCTATCATTTGTTGAGATAGCAACATTGAGAGATAGGTGTGTGGTATACACAAAGGGGTTGGTGCTCCTGTGGTTTGGTGCTCACGAATTATTGCTGAGTTGGTGCTTGGTAAAGGGGTTAGTGCTCTTGTGGATTGGTGCTCATGAATTGTTGCTAGGTTGGTGCTCGGCAAAGGGGTTGGTGCTCCTATGGGTTGGGGCTCACGAAAAGGTGCTGGGTTGGTGCTCGGCAAAGGGGTTTGAAGCTCCCGTGGGTTGGTGCTCACGAATTATAGCTGAGGTTTGTACTTGGCAAAGGGGTATGGTGCTCCTATGGGGTTGTTCTCACAAATATATTTGAGATTGATTCTTTGTGGTTTTTCCCACATTGGGTTTCCATGTTATATCTGGTGTCTCTCTCTATCTTGTGTGGATGTTTATTGTTTGAGTTTTATTGCATATCTTGAATGATTGATTAAGTGGAATTTGGTTAAAGGAAAGATTTATAAGATATATAATATACTGATTCACCCCCCCTCTCAGTATATTCCATGCTTAACAATAGGTTTTTGTGCCTTCTCCTTAGATACCTATGAAATTTTCAATCATTTGTAAATAAAACCATTTCACCACAAATACTAATCAATCCACCATTTCTCCACAATATCCATTTCACATCCATTTTATGGTGTGTTTATTATAACCCATAATTAATTTATTTGTCATTGTTGCACCCATCATTTGTACAATTGTTTTAAAATTTTAGGATGCCCTAGCTTCTCCCTCACTCATTAGTTTTTCTTGTTCAACTTTTTTTCTCTCATTATTCAACTATATAAAACTTTAATTATAAATGACCATTATTAATACATATTTTTTCTTTTATAATATTTAAATCATTAAATTCATTCTCCTACCCCACTCATTTTATTGTGTGCATCATTATCTCTTAATAGTGACATTCTCATCATCTTCTTCTACCTTCTCCTTATGTGTTCCTAGGTCATACACACATCTATTGTGTGACTCTAACCTTCACATTAAATCCTATGAACATGCTTCCATAATATATGCATTACTTATTTTAATACACTTATCTATGTAGCATCACACATGACCCATTACTTGTTTTCAATTTTTCATGCACATCACTTGACACACTTCTCCCACAATAAATCCTTCTTGACCCTTTCTACCATATCATTTTTTTCTGCACATTATTATTTGTCCGCTACCACTTCTCTATATCTCAACTTCTTTTTTTCCTAATTTTCTCTTCTCCCCACATAATTATGTGTTAGGTCCTTTTGTGCATTTTTTCTATTCTTGTATAATATTTCATACCATGATCCACATATCTCTTCAATCTAGTTGATAAGTCTTATATTACATTCATCTCTTTATATGCATTGGAGTGTCACAAACTATACAGTTTAGAATAATACCCATTATTATTATATTCTTCAAAACAACCCCTTCTAAATATACTTGGACATGCGGCATAAAGACCCTAATAACATCCCTTAATTGATTATATTTATAGGATTTATATCATTTATTAACACTAAACAAGTAATGAGTTAATGAAAACAACTAGAAAGAAAGAAAAAAAAAATTTACAATTTTATCTTGTAAAATTCATTATTTATGGCTTCCCCTACGCATCATCTAAGTAACATTTTGAGCCTATTCACATCCACTTTTATTTTAAATAGTTATCTAAGGTGTCATATTACTTTATTCTCTTCTCTTCTTTAGTTGGTTTTCATCTTCCTAATCTTGTTGTCGTATAATTTCACTTTGTGTTTTTTCCCTCTCCAAGGAGTTTTTTTTATTTCCCTCTCATGGACCTCATATCCTTATTTTAAAATCTCATTAGTAAAACCTTATTTGGTACCTTTTGTACTTGTGAAATTTTTTTCAATTCTTCCATGGTTTACATTCATACTTCTTAAATACCTTTACCTCTTGTTTATGTACAATTATTTTCAAAAAAAATTATGTGCTCTTATTTATCTCTTATTTTTTTATGTGTTTGTCTTTAACTCCTCATATTTTTATGCTTGTTGTTTGATTGATTCATTATTCTTAACTTGAGGTTTAAATAGTTTTAAAAAAATCATGCATGGAAACCATCTCTGCACTATTTTTTGTTTGTTCTCATACTCTTCTTCACTATGTGGTGCTTTGTTGTTAGGACTTGTTCCAAAGTCTTAACATTAGGTTAGATTTTTGGTAGGTAATAAATAATTATTGTAAATGGGGCATTCATCTTTTAGTAAAGACACCCCCATAAAATAAACTTAGTTTAATTTTAGGTAGTTTTAATGTTTTATATTTATTAATTAGAACTACCTTATGGGTTGTTTTCCCGTATTTAGTTGGTTATAGGATTAGTTGTTTTTACCGGTCATTGGTAAAAACTATATAAATCCATGTTTGCATTGTAAAAGGGATAACAGAGTAAAGGCACCCTTATGTACTTGATTTTTTGAATTTAATAAAATACTTGTGCACTTTCACTAAGTGGGGACAAGGTTCAACCTATTTTGGTTCAGGTGTTATCAGTGGTATCAGAGCATGGTAATTTTGGGAGCTTGGTGAATTCGAAGGAGCAAGGTGAAAGTCAATTCACATGATATCATTTGGCATGAAATAAGGTATGTCATATAAAATAAAAAAATTATTGGTTTAAATGTTTGAAAAATTATTAAATTATTTTAATTTTTTAAATATTATTTACATTTAAACCTATATTTTCTATATACCACAGTCTGGTCTTTTTGATCATTCATACTCCACTAAAATTGTGTTCAAACCTCCTCATCTGGCATAAAAATGAATTTTTAGCATTTAAATGTTATTATATTCATTTTTTTTGCAAAAATTAGATTTGTACAGCTTGTTTCTTGTTGAAAACCTCTGAAAATTTCCATTCATGGCTGCCTTTGTTATTTCCATTCATTCTCAGGCCTCTTAAAAGCTAAAACACCTACAAATATTATTAAACCCCTATTTTTTGCATTCAAATTAAAAATCTGAGATTTTTTTGGAGTTGTACAACCTTCCAATGTCTTGGCTTCATTTTAAACTCATTCCCTGCAAATATACCTCAAAAAATTTGCCAAAACTCAATTAAAATATATTTTTATCATGCCTATATGAAGTTGTACAGCCTGTGAGAGAGAGAACAGGTGCAAAAAAATATCTAGGAGCAGCCATGGCGTCCCAGGGAAGAATGGCACAGTATAATACTCATAAAATTTATTTTTGTTGTTTCTAAAGTTTTTTTATATCAAATATTTGCCTTAGTGGGTCCCACGGGAGATAGCTTGGAAGAGAAGGCTGTAAAAGGGAAAAAATTTAAATTTATTTACTCACATGTAATTTTTATTTTATTTTCCCTCATACACAAAATCTGGAAATTTTTGAGTGTAATGTTTTGAAAATGCTCTTAGAGCAATTGGTTAAGCTTATTTTGTAAGAAGTTTGCAAAGGAGGAGGTCAAGGGTTCAAAACCCTTCTTTTTGGAGAAAGTTTTTTTTGCTTTGGAATATGTTTTTTTTTAAAAGAATATTCCCTTTTAAATCTGAATATTGTAAAACACATACCTATTGTGTTATTTTTAAAAATCGAAAAAGGAGGGGAATTCAATGATATTTCTTTTACATTGTTGTGGTGATATAAGGGTGTAATTGGTGGAATACAGTTGTAATTTGGTGAAATAAGGGTGTAATCATTGATTTTTGGTGAGGTTAAGTGCAAAACCTATCAAAAATACTTATTTTTTCTTTCGCGCTCTACACGGAGGTTAAGTGCAAAACTCCATAGATACAGTGTCTTGTATAGTGAGTGTGATATTTGTTTCATTTATTTTACATTTTGTTGCACTTGTCTCTACTACACTTGCTTTCATTTCAAGAAGCTAAAAATTCAAAATTTGTTTTCAGATGGTGATAGATTAACAATTTTTAATTATTCAAATTGGAAACGATTGATGGAGGCTTCACTAGTTTTTAATGAGTTATGTGATATTGTTAAGAATGAAAATCTCACATTACCAACAGAGTAGGCTAAATTAGATATATTCAATTTGCATGATTCTAAGGCCTTAACTCTCATTAAATGTTGTTGTACTCGTGATACTTATGTTCATATTCAAACTTCTCCTCATAGTTACACTACATGGAAAACATTGTCAGATTTGTATGATAAGAAACCTAAGCATAAGAAGATAGATATTCATATGCAGTTGTTTACTTTGTCATTAGATGAATATGGGGATATAGGAGAATATATGTCTAATTTGAAAAATATCACTACTGAGTACACTAAGGCTGGTTTTGGAAAACTAGATGATGACCTCATAGTTACTGTTGCTTTGAAAGGACTACCAGGGTCCTATAGAAATTTTGTTGAAATGTCGCATGTCTCTGACAAGATCATAGGCATCACCTTTGATAATTTGGCTGAGTTTTTCATCCAACATGACTTCTCTCTACCCAAGAAATCCAAGAAAATTGAAGAAGCCCATGTTTTAGAGTCAAAGCCTAGTTCATCTTCATCTGGGCATCAAAACAATAGAGGAAATAGTTATAGAGGGGGTTGAGGTTATAGAGGAGGTAGATATCAAAATAGAGGTAGGGCTCATTCAAATAATCAACAATCTAATCAATCACATTCACATGAAATAAGTGATTGAGGACATGGTCACAACTCATATAGGGGCAAAGGTCGAGGTAGATCAGACATTCAGTGTCATAGATGTGAAAAATTTTGTCACATTGCCTCACAATGTAGGATTCTTTTTGATAAAATTCAGAGGCCACAAAAAGTGACTAAGTCTAACTCTATGCAGTATGTCGATCATGACTATGATGAGTCCAATAATTTTGTCCATGAATCTGTATTCATTACTTTGGGGCACATTGATTATATTGAATATGAAGCTAGAGATGAGCTGACAGATGTATGGGTTTTAGACACAGGAGTAACCAAACACATGACATTTAGGAGAGATTTCTTTTGGTCTTATAAGGAGTCTTCTCTCTCTCCTATTTTCTTAGCAGATAAGTCTATGCATACACCACTAGGACTTAGATCTATTCAGATTCTTCTTCCTAATGGGTTTATAAAATACTTGGAGGATGTTTGGTATGTTCCCACATTGAAGAAACACTTACTTTCTTTGGCAAATATTCAAAAGAAAGGTTATCAAATTGTGCTTGAAAATGGGCTCATTTACATCAATTCAGTGAAGGATGATTATAAAACAATGTATACAGGATATGAAGATGGAAACTTGGTTAGATTGCATTTTAAGGTGCTTCCTCCCAATATAGAACTTGCAATAGTTGTTGACACAGGTATAGGTACTATTCTACATAGTGGTTATGGCATCTCCGCTATGGACATTTGAATATCCACTCTTTAGTGGATTTGCAGAGATATGGTATGGTGAATGGGTTGCCCACTTTTTGCAAAGATAGTATTCTTTGTGAGTCATGTGTTTTGGGCAAACAAAATCAAGAAAATTTTCCTAAACAGTCATCTTGGAGAGCTAACAAATGTTTATAGTTAGTTCATAGTGATGTATGTGATATGAAAAAGTCATCCACTGGTGGGTGTAGATACTTTGTCTTGTTTATTGATGACTTTTCTAGGATGACTTGGGTATTCTTTATGAAAAAAAAATTTGAAGTTTTCGCTAAGTTTGTTGATTGGTTACACTTACTCAAAAAAGAAACAAGTTCACATTTGGCCACTCTTTGTCCAGATAATGGAGGTGAGTATACCTCTAATGAATTTTTAGATTATTGTTAAGAACATGGCATTCATTGACAATATAGTAATGCTTATACTCCACAACAAAATGGAATATCTAAATGGATGAATAGAACTTTAAAGGGCATAGCATGTGCCATGTTGCACTATAAACAGCTTGATGATAAGTTTTGGACTGAAGCCATTGGTACTACAGTGTATTTGAGAAATAGGTCCCCCACAGTTGTACTTTTGGGACAAACTCCATATGAGGCATGGTATGGATTTAAACCAAAAGTTAAACACTTGAAAGTGTTTGGATGTCTTTGTTTTGCTTTGGTTCCTATTAATCATAAAACTAAGTTAGAACCACGAAGTCAAAAATGCATCTTTCTTGGTTATTCTGAAGATAAAAAGGGGTTTCGTTTGCTTGCACAAGATTCAGGCAAATTCATAGTGAGTCAAGATGTAATATTTGATGAGTTTGGGACTATGAACACTGCAGAGATTGATTCTCAACTTGATAGATTAGAGAGGAAAAATACAAAAAGAGATAAGGGTTTGAATAATGGGGATAACTCTTCAAATTATGGTATGAGACTCAAATTCCTTCACTTTCCTCTCCTTCATCTACAAGTTCACAAGTTGATGACTTAGAAATTGTTGAAAATTCTCTAAGTCCCCCTTCAAATGATACACATAATGAGAATTATGGAGTCCCTGATTTGAATAATTTGACTAAGTATCCAAAATGGGCTCAAAGTAATTTTTTTGACTTGATAGTAGATGAAGTTGGTTTAACAGGGCCAATAATTCTCAAAAATAGGTAAACTATGCTATGGTTGTTACTACTTCTTCCACTGAGCCATCCACTTTTGAGGAGGCATCTACTGAACATGTTTGGCAACATGCAATGAAATGTGAGTATGATTCCATACTTAACAATAATACATGGGTTTTAGTTGATCCTCCTCCACATGTTAAACCCATCAAATGTAAATGGGTTTATAGGACTAAGTATAAATCAGATGGCTCCATTGATAAACATAAGGCACGACTTGTTGAAAAAGGATATGCGTAAAAAGAAGGTATTGACTATGAGGAAACATTTGCACCAACTACCAAATGGCACACTATTTGTATGGTACTTGCCTTAGCAGCACAAAATAGTTGGAAAGTACATCAATTGGATGTTAAAAGTGCCTTTTTAAATGGTGATTTATAGGAAGAAGTCTATATGAAACAACCTCAAGGTTTTGAACAAGTGGGTGTTGAACACAAAGTATGTAAATTGACAAAATCAAAAGCTTTGTATGGGCTCAAACAAGCACCCAAGGCTTGGTGTGAGAAAATGGATTCATACTTGAAATCCATTGGTTTTCATTGCAGCAAATTTGATGATACTCTCTATTTTCAAGTGTAGGGTAAGAAAATGGTGATACTTGTTCTCTATGTAGATGACTTATTTATTATAGGCAATGATGAAAACCATAACAAGTCTGTGAAGAAGGAATTAAAAGATGGGTTTGAGATGACAAATCTTGGACTTCTTCACTACTATCTAGGCATAGAGGTAACTCAGAAAGAGCATAGTATTTTCATTTCACAAACTAAGTATATTTCTGAGTTATTAGAGAGGTTTGGCATGAGTGATTGTAAACCTGCCCTCACTCCTATGGAAAGTAACTTGAAATTATCTAAGGATGATAGTAGTTCCTTTTTCTATGGCACCACATATAGACAATTGGTGGGGGGTTTGATATACTTGATGACTACCAGGCCTGATATTTCATTTTCAGTTGGAATTTTATCTAGCTTTATGCATGAGCCTAGAGAAATTCATTGGCATGTAGTAAAATGAGTACTTCGTTACCTTCAGGGAATGAAAACATATGTCCTTGAATACCACCGCAACAAGAACTTCAAACTTGTTAGAATTGTGATGCAGATTTTGGCAGATGTGTGGATGACAGAGTGTCAACCACAGGATACACTATGCATATGGGTTTAGTTGCCATTGCTTGGTGTTGTAAGAAGCAAGATATAGTGGTAAATTCATCAATAGAATCAAAGTATATTGTAGCATGGGATGCTTCCAGAGAAATTGTTTACCTTCATCGTATTCTTGAAGATCTTCAAGTTTCTCAGTTTGCTCCTACATAGTTATACATTGATAACCAGAGTGCAATCAAGATGTCCAAGAATCCAGTGTTTCATGCCAAAACAAAACATATGGATGTCAAATACCATTATCTACAAATGTTGGTGGCAAAGAAAAATCTTGATCCAATATATTTCCCAACTACCGATCATATAGCTGATATCTTCACAAAACCCCTTGATATAATCAAAATTGAAAAATTCACAAAAATGCTTGGTATGTGTCCAAAGACCTGACTTTGGATCATAGGGGGGTTTGTTAGGACTTGTTCCAAAGTCTTAACATTAGGTTAGATTTTTGGTAGGTAATAAATAATTATTGTAAATGGGGCATGCATCTTTTAGTAAAGACACCCCCATAAAATAAACTTAGTTTAATTTTAAGTAGTTTTAATGTTTTATATTTATTAATTAGAACTACCTTACGGGTTGTTTTTCCATATTTAGCTAGTTATAGGATTTGTTGTTTTTACTAATCATTGGTAAAAACTATATAAATCCATGTTTGCATTGTAAAAGGGTTAACGAAGTAAAGACACCCTTATGTACTTGATTTTTTGAATTCAATAAAATACTTGTGCACTCACACTAAGCGGGGACAAGGTTCAACCTATTTTGGTTCAGGAGTTATCATTTGCCAAACCTCTTTTTACAATAAATGGATCTTTTATTTCCACCTTTTGTGAATTTTCTTCTCATAACTTTTTATGTTCCTTGGATCCATCAGTGACATACTTTTTATTATTAGTGTTTGATACACACTCTTCATCATTCCTCATAAGGGTTTCATCCTTTGTCTAATTTACTCTTGCTTAACATTGAAGAGATCTTTCTCTTTATCATTTTTTACTATATTATTTCCAAATATATTGCACCATCATCATTATCCTTGGGATTGAAAATTCTATGCTCTTCATTCTTAAAACTCAAATCATGTCACTTAAAGTGCATATAAAATCCATTGTTATAGAATCATGGTGTATAAAACTACGCATGATACTTATGATCTTCAAATATCTCAATCAGTTCAAAATATACTAAAAATGCAAATCCAATAATCTCCAATTCTACATTGTGTCAAGCCTTGATAAGTATTTATTTGTATTCTTGGACATGAATAGCATATTATCTTATGGTTCTAATGATGGCTTCCCCATCCTCTTCCATACATCTTTATTTAATATGTTGACCTCCACACCCATTTAAATTAATATATCATTCATTTATCTTTATATCAGTGATTAAATCTTGATTATATGGTGTGTTCCTAGTCAAATGTATAACCATTGGTATTCTTATAACTTCTTTTCTTTCTTCCCCCATACTTTATTGAATCCAAGTCTTCAACAAAAGAATCAACCCATTTGTTTTCATCAATGAGAAAATTTCTAAAATATCCTCTATTTATTTTTGTTAAAGACTTCTCCTAAGGATTTCATTAACTTTATCCCTCATTTCTCATGAAATTTTCACTTCCCCTTACAAATTCCTTATAATTTTTTATGCTTCTACCAATATTGTTTTTTGTGTATGTGCATTTGGATAGTTTGTCTTTGTTAACTCTTACCAGTGTTTTAATGTTTCTCCCTCCTATCATTTTTTCCATCCCACTCATTTTTTCATGCTCACCTTAGTATCTTCACCATATTTTTTTCCCATGTCTTCTCCTAACCTACAATCATAATCATTCATGTAGCCTTTTGTGCTTAGTCTTTCCATAAAATATTTTGGCACAATTTTGTGAAATATTTTTTGTATGATCTCATCAACAACACACACAATTATGGAAATTTGTATAATCCCTTTAATAGTGGCCCACTTCTCCACACTTGAATAAAGTTTTTTGTATATGTCATCCACTTCTACCACCTCATCTACACCAAAATTATTTTCCACCCCAGTTGTAACCCCCACCTTCATTTTGGTTTGGCTATAGCCTCCTTTATTCTAACTATATACACATTGATTTTTTTATCAAACGTGGAAATGGCTTTCTATAATAACATATTTTTATATTCCTTGATTTCATCAATGATTATGCAATTCATGGTATTGTGTTTATTATAATCATAGATCTTACAAAAAAGGTGAGTTTTATTTTTTCACACATTGTAAAAACAAATCATTGTGCATTTCATGATACCCCTTATAATATTCAAAATATAATGTCACTAATTACACTCTCTTCTTCATACAATTATTATTTTTGTGGCCCTCCATATTGAAATCAATATACCAAAAAGCTCTTAACTCTTCTTGTGAAATACTCATAGAAATAATTTGTAACTAAATTTCCATTTTTTAAATTTGAACCTCCAGAAATGGGATAATTCTCAAGTCAAAATTTCATTCCACTTCAATATTGAGCATAATATCCAATGCTTCACACACATCTACAAAAATTTTCATAGCATATTATCTTTGATAAATTATAAACAATCCCTACATCATATGACAACTAGGACAAGTTGGACAACATTTTAAACAATGATTTATATGTGTACACTCTCAATAAAGTCTTGTTTTATCTTCTTGAGTGAAAATATACTCTATTGATCAAATTTTGGAATTTGGAACTCAAGTAGAATATAAATAATCATTTTCTCAAAGTCTACCTCGATTTAATTTGGATCAACCTTAAAGTACCATGTATGTGTAGGATCCAACAATACCATCAAAAATTGGTTAGATTTCCCCTATATATTAACTAATTCATTAGTTGATTAGGCTATGTCACATTTGTGCATGTAATTAGATGCATTCTCAATTTTTTAATACTCATAAAATTTAACTGAAATCTCATACAATATATCTAGATGAACTAAATTTTATAGTTTTTGTTGTAAACTACTTATTGAGGTTACACATCTATATCCACCAGTATTGTTGGAATAATTTAATGTTATTGGTATATGACATGCCATTAATAAATTAATAATAATAATACAACATACATAGGTAAAATAATAGTAATATATTTTATTATTTAAATATTACGTGAGTTAATACTTGTGTAAATATATAATAAAATATACAATTATAAACTTACCATTGTAAGTTGTGTGGGAGGTTAAACTCGTTGGTTACAATATTTCATTCCATTTATATTTTATTTTACATGTTAAAATCAAATAACTTTGAGCATTTGAACTATTCTAACATTGAAAATATTTAAACATTATTTTTGTAAAAGAGAGTCTTTGAGAAGAAGTAAGGAGAGAGAGATATCGTATTGGGTGAACTTGTTTCTCAATGAATAAATAATCATTGTGGATTTTTTTACCCCCCTATGAGGTTTTCCCATGTACATAATGTGTTTTGTATTTATGTATTTTTACACTATACTTCATATCTATATCTTGTACCTATGCATGTCCATGTTTTTAGACATAGAATCAGAGTGAAGTTGATGTGTTGTTGGTTAGCAAGACCTTACATTTTATTTTTTTGCCTATGGAGCATCTGAGACCCCTAGTTCATATATCTAATTTGTTTACATTATTCATTGATCAACAAGCCAATTTTAATATAAAATAAACCTTGCATAGTCTATTGTATGGCCATAGGAGGTATAGAGAGTGGCTTTAAAAAAATTATCATCACTGTGGAACCTGTAACAGTTTATCATAGTATTTTAGACCAGTTACTAGATTGTGAAGTAGTTTTTATATCAAAAAATCAATATAAAAGTGAAAACACCTTTGTGGTGTGGTTGTACGATGCTAGTACACCCTTTGTAGGCTAAAAAATCAATAAAAATCATTTTATTACTTTTACAACTTTAAACTTATCTTTAAGAGGTAAATCTTTAATATTTTGCCTATATAAACCTCTTGGCAAACCTTATGAAGCATCTAGTTCAACTTCTATAAATATTTATTCCTCCTAGAGCATGGTTGTATGACTAGTACAACTACAAACATCACAAAATCTAGTTTTTTGAAAGAGAAGTGTAATTTTCCTCTATTTGTATCCATCAGGAGGATCTTGTAGGGTTGTATGACATTTTTCAAGTTATTTTTTGGCTTCTTGTAGACTCATTGTTACACCTTGCCTTCCTCCCTCCACCATGGTTGCTCTGATAGCATACAAAGGTTAGTACATAGTTTTTTTGAAAAAAATCAATGTTTTTTAATAAATAAAGATGTTCCATGCAATCAAGGAGAGGTCTCCACTTACCAATTAGTTATTTAACCTAAAAGTAAAAATCTTGTAATTATTTTTTCACATGCACATTAATTTTATTTTTATATTTAAATAAAATATAAAAATGTGTTTTAAATAGCATGTCATGCATGTTTGGTTCATACATTTTTGAAGGGCAGCTGGTAGTTGTAGTTTTTTAAAACACTTGTAAAAGAAAAGTACACAGTTCAAAACATGCTAAGCTTTATTTTTTTGTCAATTTTTTTCTTGGTCAAACTTTTTTTAAATTAAATAATTAATTAAAATTTTATTTTATGTATTTATACCTTGTAAAACTCTTCTTGCAACACTTGTGACCTTTGTAATTGCTGTGATTTTTTGAGACATTTGTAATTATTTTGCACATAGTTAAATGATTAGTGTTGCATTTAAACACTATATTATTTATTTTATTATAAAAATAAAGTATAAAATCACATTAAAATTTCACATTTAATAACTTTTTTAGTGTTGTTTTTATATAAAATGAAAACTAGAAAGTGTTGAACTTTGAAGGGAAGCTATGGCTTCTCCAAATTTTGTGTTACATAAGTCACAAATATTGAATGGGTCAAACTATAATATTTGTAAAATTGATATTAAATCTAATTTTATGACTTAAAATTTTTAAAATATTGTTTTCAGGACTGTAAAACCCTCCATTAGGGAGACATGTCATACTGAACTTTCCAATGTGTTTCAATAGAAGCTACAAGAAGCCATGTTGATCATTTTTAGGAGTGTAAAGGATGATTTTATACTCCATATAACTAATTAGAAGTCATTCAGTGATGCCTAAAAACTCCATAATCTATGCATAGGGGTTCATCTCTCAAAAATCATTAAACTTATATTTGAATTACTTACTACTCCCATGAAAAGTGATGCAAAAGTAGTTTTTTTTTTTTTTTGAAAAAATCAAAAATATTAAATCTCAATTAGATGGTTGTAATTGTAATATTATTCAAGATCAATTTTTATACTTTATTATTCATTTTAGCATTCATGACATGTTTCATAATTTTATTTATATTCTTAATTCTAAATAGCAAACAAAACAAGACATTCTTGAACTCACCACATTGTTTATTCTTCTTATTGAAGAAGAATAAGTGATGTAAAATTTTGATTCTACATAGTATGTCACATAGGCACTTATTGCATTTAATAGTGTGTCTAAAAACACTAAAAACTATAAAAATAATTATAAATCTCAACCTATTAATAGTAAAGATAGAAATGAGAAATATGAAAACAAGAATCATAAAATCAAATTTAATGGAAATCACAATCGCTGTGGTAAATTTGAACATAAAAGGGAAGACTGTTACAAAAATAAGAATAGACATGATTTAAAAACTCTAAGAATAACAAAATAAAGAAATTTTTTAATGAAAATCAATAGAAAAATCAAGACAAGAATCACAATGGCAATCAAGATCATAATACTAACACTATTGCATTATGTGTTGCCTTATTTGCTTCTAACGATAATAAATAGATTTTAGATAGTGATGTGTCACATCACATGACATGTTTATCAGATATATTATCTAACACTAAATATATATTTGATTGGATTTATTTAGGAGGTAATTCATTTTTATAAGCTACTAAACAAGGGAAAATTAAATTTGAAAATATTTTCTTAAATGATACTTTTTATGTTCCTAAACTTAATAAAAAAATTGTTATCATGTTCTTAGATTAAAATTGATAATTGCATAGTAACTCTAATTAAGGATAAATGGTGTATTAAGAATAAATTTTGTTCTATGATTACTAAATACATTTAAAATAATTGATTATATATGTTTTATGTTTCTTCTACATGTTGTATTTCATCACAAAGTATAAATGAATATCAATTGTGACATGAAAAAATAATTCATGTTAATTTTATGAGTTTAAATGATATATCTCATCTTGATATCCTGCTTAGTTTTTATATTATTTATTTTCATCATGAAACGTGTGAGGGTTGTTTATGCGGTAAACAACAAACTAAACCATTTCATAAAATCATGATGTTAACTCCTCTCATCCCTTAGAGCTTATTCATAGTGATGTTAGAGGACCTATAGAAGTTGCTTATATTAACAATTATTTATATATTTTTACTTTCATTTATATTACTCTAAGATTATCTGGTCTTATTATATTGAGAAAAAAAATTATGTGTTATCTAAATTCAAAGAATTAAAAGTTTTCGTTAAAAATTCTTCTAATTTTTATATCAAAAGATTAATAACCAATAATGCAGATGAATATGTTAATAAATAATTTGATTCATTTTACATTAATTGTGGAATACAAAGAGAACTAACAACTCCATATTCCTCACATCAAAATGGAATTGTTGAAAGGAAAAACTAAACCATCCTTGAAATAGATAAAAAAATATTACATTCTGTAAATATTCCTAAATTCTTGTGGGATAAAAATATGAATATTATTATGCACATTCAAAATAGAGTTCTTACTAAAGCTTTGCATCTTTATACACCCTTATAAATGTGGTCTAATAATAAACTGAGTGTTTCTCACCTTATGATATTTTGTAATTCTACTTCCATATTTATCTATAAAGTAAGATGAAAAAAATTTAATCCTACCTCTTATTACTACATTTTCATAAGTTATGGAGGAAAAACTAAATGATTAAGTTTTTATGATCCATTTAAATGACAAATCATTAAGAAAGGTAATATCTAAATCCTTGAGAAATATTTTTTTGAACCTTTCATAGAACCCCACTCAAATTATTTCTTTCAATTAACCTGACTCTTTGATTACTCCTTATGAAGAAACAAATGCATTGAAATAAGTTGAACTAATTTCTAATAACTTAGAGTCCAAGGGAGAACCTTCCCCACTTCATGTTCAAACTAAAATACCTAAATGGGTTGAATCCCTAATTCAATCATCTAATTTTGATAATCTTCATAAACTAACTAGGATTCAACATTTCTATTATGTTTTGATGAATTTTTATGAATGTGAACCTCAATCATTGTACAAAGCTATTCAAGATGATAGATGGAAAGTTGTTAAGAAAGTTGAATATAAAGCCTTAATTCAAATATAGATTATTTATTCATGTTTTTACTTAGAAAATTGGGATTGAATATGTTGAAACATTTGATCCTATAGCAAAAATTAGTATTATTAGATTGTGTATTACTCTTGCAACTTAGAATAGTTGGATTATACACCAAATAGATGTTAGAAATGTCTTCCTAAATGGTGATCTAGAAGAATAAATCTACATGACCTAGATTAAATGTTTCATTGAACCTAATAAATAAAATTATTATTGTAAGATAAATAAATCTCTTTATGGTTTAAAACAAGATACTTGAGCTTGATATTCTAAAATCACTGGTTACTTTAAATAACTAGGTTTCTCTAACTATTATTTTGATAATGATCTCTTTGTAAAAGTTAAAAATAATCATTTTATCTTAAATATTATTATATGTTGATGATCTTATTATTAATGGAAATCAATTTAGTTTAATTATTAAATATAAAAATAAACTAAATCGATCTTTTGAATGACTGATCTAGGCATTTTTCATTATTTTTTAAAAATAGCTATATTTCAAGATATAAATTCAGTTATTATTTTTTAATCTCACCTATTTGTTAAGTTTAATATATTTAATTGTATTTATACATATACTTCTATTGAATTTGGTGCAAATTTTGATCTAAAACCTACTTTAGATAAAGCTAACCACACTCTATATAAATAGCTAGTTGGTAGTTTGATTTATTTAATTATTACTAGGCCAACAATTTTATTTTCTATAGATTTTGCTTTCAGATTCATGTAGGATCTATACTTAGATCATTGAAAATTAGAAAACAAATAATTTGATATATGAAAGGAACTATAAATGTTGGTTTATATTATTATTTCATTAATAATGTTAATTTGTATGGTTATTGTGGTGTTGACAATGGTGGAGATGTTACAGATAACAAATATACTTCTGGTTATATGTTTAATTTGGTAGAGGTGTTATCACTTGGAGAAAAAAAAAACTTATTATTTATATTTCTTCTACAGAAGAAAATTATATAAATGTTATGGAAACTACTAAAGAAGCCATGTGGATATGAAGGTTGTTATAATAAATCTATTTGTGTGTTCCTCTCAATACTATCCTTGTCTATAATAATCAAAGTTGTATGGATGTGATAAAAAATATAGTGCAACACTAAATAACTAATAATAGTTAAGTTTATGTGCATTTTATTTGATAAAAATTCCTTAATGGTGATATTGATCTCTATTGTATTTTTATGAATGAAAAAGTGATAGATATATTCACAAAATCACTTGGTGCTACCAAATTTTGTAAGTTTCACACAATGTTGGGCCTCTCTAAATTTTCATTGAATAGGAGTGTGCATGACAATGTCACTTCCTAATGGCCATGTGTTTATTTCTTCTTATATATACTTCTTATTAATTTGTAAAATGTTTGTAATGAATCATTTTATGTGATTTTGGTAGAATTCACCATATATAAGTTTACAGTGTACCCAATACTTAAAATCATATTTTGTAATAGAGTTTTTTATGTTATAAAAAGCTTGAAAATATTTGGTTGATTATTCATAAGAAACTATGAGATGTAGTCTCACAATAGTGTTAGCCTAAACTTACTCTAAATAGTTTATGGATTATTTTTTTTGTTTTAAAAGATGACATTAGCATGAAGAAGGTTTTTAAATCTTTAAAATGTTGCGTGCACCCTAAACTCATCATAGATGGTTTATGAGGTAAAATTGATTTAGTATAAAGGTTGATATGACATGTGTTCCCATTTAACATTAAGAGAGTGTGTTAAAACAAGTTAATGTTATTGGTATATGACATGTAATTGATTTATTAATAATAATACAAATTATATAAGTAAAATATTGATAACATATTTTATTATTTAAAATTTACATGAGTTAATACTTGCGTAAATATATAATAAAATATGTAATTATAAACATACCATTGTAATTTATGTGGGTAGTTGAACTCGTTGGTAACAACAGTTCACTTCACTTATAGTTGATTTTATGTGGTAAAATCAAGAAATTTTGAATATTTTAACCATTCCAACATTATTAATATTAAAAGAGTGGTTCTATGGAGAATATCTAAGAATAAGTGAGGAGAGAGAGATATTATATCAGATGAACTTATTTCTCAATGAATGAATGATCATTATGGGTTTTTTACCTCCCTCTAAGGTTTTTTCATGTACATATTGTGTTGTTTATTTGTTTATCTTTTCACTATAATTCATAATTAGATCATGTACATGTGAATATGCATGTTCTTTGACAAGTAACACATCCTTAAATAGTTAATTTTGGCCTGATACCTCTCATGTGGTACCTCCCTAGCTAAATATTTTAAGGTTTAATACTATATTACTTCCATCAACCAATATACCTTACACTTTGGCCCCTCTTATTGATATCACAACATTCATACTCACCCCTTGTATTATGTTTCTACCACTTCCCTTAGCATGACTCTGTATGCAATAAAAAATGCATCATGTCTATAAATAAATCTTAACTTGGAGAAGATAGATCATACCATACACTTTCAATTGGATACACATTTGTTAAGCAGGAACATGAACAATATGGGGATCCACTGGATCTATTTTTATAATACACTATTTTAGGGAGGGTTACAAAGCCTCTATTCAATCACAATCATGCAATAACCCTAAGGGAGTCTTGTGTTTTGATATCTCACTAAACTAATAATAAGTAAATAAAATCTAATCTAGTGTTCACCAAAGTTTGTGGCATAAAGTGGGGGTTCGAAACAATAAAAGTAAATATTCATAGAAGACATATAATTATATCAATATGTATAAAATCATAATATATGGAAGAGAGGTACAAATGCATATCTATCTACTCTTAAAAAAGAGGAACAAAGTTAGGAATACTTACCTTTGAAGATGAATCCATTGAGCCTTAATCTCTTCCTTGGCCAAGGTGATTTGCAAGAGGTTGTTGTGATATGTAAGGATGACAAACACAAATCATATATAAGGTACACAACCTATCAATGCATCTAAAATAATTCACAATACAAGATCCATATCTCTAAAGAAAGTATAAAACCTTAAGCTTGTTCCTCAAGTAGAATGGTGGATAAGTAGATGTGCAATAGCTCTTACTTATTCTTCTCATAATAAATGATGGAAATAAATTTATACATATAGAAATATTTGACCTTAAATCCTTCCAAAAATCTTGGTTGATAGAGTTGACCCAGTCGACCTAACACAATTTTGGATAATAATTCACTAGGTCATGAGCTAGGTCAACCAAAGGCCAAACTAATTCCTAAATGAAAATAACTCAAAACTATATGGGGTCGACCCAGTTAACCTAGTATAGGTAACTAATAAAAATGGATTAAGGTGAGGAAAGGGAGGATAAAATATATCAAATGACTATAAAGGGTACAACAGAGAAGAATAAGCTTAGAGATATGGTTTTTAGGAGACAAGTGTGTAGATAACAAGTCGTAAAAGGGACAACAATCATATGAATCACTAATGGTTTATCCACCCCTTTCTTGGTGCACCCTTTAAGACATACACTTATAAATATTAATACTCTAAGGGATCCTACAAGATATAAAGTGTCAGTAATTGATAAAAAATTTGAAAATATCATGTGTATACATATGCCCCACTCGAAGTGCATCATGTATCACGTGAGTGCAACATGGGATGGTGCTTTGAGAAAAAAAGCATGATACCACATAAAATTGATGCTAAGTAAAATATAGTAAAGAGTAAATAAGATAAATGAAAGGATAAAATTTAAAAACATATACCTTTACTTACCTTAGTATTGTAGATAAAGAAGTAGACTATAATAGAAGCAAAGGTGTTTAATGTGAAGAATATTAGGCAAACTTGTATAAGTTGTGCAAAAAAATGTTAAAAATAAAAAAAAATTATAAGTGTTGTAGGCTATAATTTCACCTTTGTAAGAGAATTTTTTAGGCTCTCTCACTTCTAGCTACAATATTAGAACAACCTCAGGTTATGGGTATCCTATAGTGAGGTTGCACCTTTGGAGTAGGTTAGTTTCCTCTTTGATGCTCACATAAAACTAATACTAAACTAATCTTCACAAGAAAAAGGGTTAGAAAATAAAAAGGGATCCTAAGAAAGATAACCAAGTGATGCATCAAATAAAAAATGAGGAACTCCTATAATCTTGAACCCACACTAGATCTATAGATGATAATATTAGCTCACACAATCTCAAGATCATGTTGATTGCATAAGAGTTTCATGGAAGAGGTTCAAGAAGCAATGAATAGAAACAAAGGGGAGTTATAAGACTCACTAAAATATCATGTTAATGGAAAAAGAACACTAATTCAGACCTACAAATAGCATTGAAAACTCCCTAAACGAGGTCAAAAATAAGGACCATGGACAAGAAAGCTTCTTCTTCACACAATGCCATAGTGCATAGCTCACCAAACATAGATTCAATGCAAAATATAGATAAAGAAAGTCCTAGATTACATCAAGAGGTAGTTCTTACAGATGCTTGATAGGGTTGAGCCTAATCAAGAGGAGCATACTTTACAATATCTCAAAAAGTTTTCTAGTTCCTCTGAAATTTCCAAATCTGAAAGAACTAGTTTCTAAAAATTTCAAAATCGGAGAACCCCTATACAAAATGAAAAGAATGAGATATATAGAAGAGGAAAGAGAGATAGAGAGAGAAAGGATAGGGGCATGCTATCCATGATCATTGAATGAGCTCCACCTTTCAAGGGATGCCCCATCACCCTTTTGTCTAATCAGTATAAGACCATCATTAACATTTATCCTTCAATAGCTCTAGTTAGTTCTCAAGTTCTTCTTATTGGTTGAGAAAAGTGCACTAGAGGACAAGAGTTTGTTTTATATGGTGAGTCATTATCTTTTCAAGGAGAAAATATATTTGAAGGTTTTGATCATTATTGAATGCTCCAATTGTTTCTCTAATCTCCCAAATTTTCTCCATAAATCTCGCCATACCTTCCACTTGGCTTCATTATGAGGACAAGGTCCTCATATCTTAAAATTGATAGATCCATGATGTGTGTGCTTTGAGAAGTGATTTGTCAAAATCATGGCTTGGGTCACTTTTTTCATTAATCACATATCTAGTTCTATGCTTTAAAATTTGAACTTGAATTAACTATAGGTTAAAAACCAATCTAAATTATTGGTTTTCCTATAGTTATAATAAATGGCACTCTACTCGATGCTTGGTATTTTTTGGTTGATAAATTACTGACCTTTGATCTATAATAGGTTTGAAAGACCTATTCTATCCCACAATCACTATTGATCTGAATCCATGATTGAATGTGTGCCATTAATTTGTCTGAGCCCATTAACCTGTCAATCACCACTCATTATTGGATCTTTTGTATGATTGAACATGAGTTGTCAATCTTATTTGTTGAACCCAAACATATATTTCATGAAGCTTCACTTTGACATATGTATGAATGTATTAAACATCCACACAATTGTTATAGACATTTTGAATTCAAATGACTATTTCCTATAGCCTAAAATTGACATTTGCGCAACTGTCATTAATCTTCTAGAAAACCAATTCCTCGAGCCATTTTTTTTAGACTTTTGTTTGTAGGCTTTTTGTTGAAGAAATTCCTTTTGGGATTTTTTTTGTATTGAACACTTTCCTAAAGAAATGACCCTTCAGGGGAATTATATAGGACACTTTCCTTGGAAAAAGATTCTTTATAAATCTTGTTTTGAATAATTTCCCAAAAAAAATACCCTTTGAGATTTTTGAAATGGACCCTTTGGCTTGAAAAAGTATCTTTTCTAAAGTGAAAGGACCCTTCAAGTTCTTAAAAAGCCCCTTTTTTCTAAGAAAAGTGCCCTTTAGCTTTCTTGAAAATTCCTTTTCCAAAAGGAAAGTACCCTTCAATTTTTCTATTTGGTCCATTTTTATAAGAAAAACCATTCAAAAATTTTGTAAGTGCCTTTAGATTTTTGAAGATACCCTTTCGAGAAAATTGTTTCAAACAAAATGTTCGAAATAATTCCTGACACTTAGTCAAATGAAGTAACTTTCCCTTCAAAACTTTTGTCAAACATTTTCCTCGAAAGAATTAGGTCTTCAAGAAAATTATTATGAAATTTTTGTCCAAAATAAAAAAGTCTACGGGATCCTTGCCTTAGACAATTTTTCCAAAAAAGTCCCCATCACTTGGTTTAAAAACTTGACATAATTTTCCAAAACAAATATTATCACTTGGCCCAAAATATCAACATTTATTCAAATAAAAAGGTCTACAAGAATTGAACTTAGCCAAACAAAAGCCCAAAACAATTATGGCAAGTAAAGACTTAGCCAAAAAAAGGGTTTTTACACTTAGCTTTTCCAAGGCCTGTATGTTCTTCCAAAGTCATGCTTGAAATGATGCTTGATCCATGACCTTGGACTGATTGGTTTCACTATGAAACCTACTCAAGAACATTTTTATTTGCTTTGTAGACTTGTCCCTTAAAATTTGACAAAATACACTTTAAGCAAACTTAAAGTGTTTCAAAAACTTTATGAGCACTATAATATCTCTCTATTCCACTCATTCCATCCAGAATATTTATTCATCCACTCATCTATTAACAACTTAATCCATCTAAGCACATCTTGGTATGTGGGCCAAATTTGGCCAACATTTCTGGCAACTCATAGAGAAACATGCATGTTATGTCTAAGAACCTAGATCAATTTACCTTATCTAGTCCATTGGGCATGGAATCTCCTACCTATGCAACTGAGCTAGTCCAAAATTGGATAACTCCTCTTAAATCAACAAGGACAAAAAGACAACAACAAAAGCAAAGGCAAGTGCATGAAAGCACTTGCAGGAAGGAAAAACAACTAACCTACTGAAAAGATGTGCACAAAGAGACTTGGAGAAAATCATGAAAACTATTCTAATATGTATTGGGCTGAAATTTACAAATACCCCCCTCCTGGGTCAAATGGAAAACTATGAATACCATTCACTTGTAACAAACCAAGATGAAAAATACCTTACTTTGGAGGTACTAGAATTGGTGAACCAAACAAATATATGGCCAATCCTTTTGATGTTCTCTCCAATGGATGGAATTAAATAAACATGTCTCTGATGTAGACATACTAGTCCATGTCCTCCAAGATTGGTTCATGTTGGACTGTAGGAGATTTTTCAATGTTCTCATTTGATGGCTCAATTTTTTTCTCTAAATCAGGCATAACATGTGATGGCTCCTTTGAACTGATGCTTGGTTGACTGTCTAGTTTTAAGCAAAGAAGTCTAAGTCATCCCAAAAGGCAGCTTCCTCTTGGTCATCCAAGACAATGCCAACTTCAACTTCATATTTGCTCTAATTGATTTGAAAGGGGCCATATGGTAGTTCATCAATCCACCTAAGGCCCAACATGTCATATTTTTATAACTCTAGATCTGACCATTCCCCCTCATTCTTGAAGATATCAGTACTGCCTTCAATAGATTATTCATCTTGAGATTGGTCAACTTATTCAACTTGATTGGTGAGTTCATCCTCATACTCTAGAGGAGGCATAGGCTGGTTTAGAACTTCTATCTGATGCATGAAGTCATGGTATAGCTACTTCCATACTTCATCTTGATCCTCTTAGGACCAAATAAAATCCTCTTTGCTCTCAGTTGCATCCTGAATACACACCTATATAAGTATGAAGGCATCAGTACTACCTTTAGGCTCTAATTCATCAATGACAAAGCCATGCCACAATAACTGGTCTAAACCTAATTTCTTCTCCCTTTTCTAGAGTAGACTACCTATCATGATATTTTAATCATAGACACTTGCATCATCCTCTTCAAGCTCAAATTTGTTTCTAAGCTCCTCCTCTATTCCTTGTAAAATAGGCTCTTCCTCCAAGAGGGAGATGATGGGAGGGTGAAGAAGTTCATTTTTCTCATAGCTTAAGAGAGTGTCTTTCTAACTAGGTACTTTGAGTGGTCTCTTTGGTTTTTCTTGAGAGAGGAAGAAAGAATATTGGAACTCTTGTAGGGAAATCTCATTGAGCTGAGCTAACACCTTTTTTTTATTTTTTTCAACCACTAACTCTTTCTCTTGAACTGGTTCTTGGACCACTACAATTGACACCTCTTCCTTCTTCTCTATGCCTTTTGGAACTGATTTTCATGATGGAAATGTGTAGGTAACAACCATATTTTCTTCTTTTTGAATAGGTATAAGAGAGGGTGGTTTCACAAGAGAGGGCATGACATAATCAGGGTAAAAGGTGTAGGAGAAGATCCATTATAGAAGGGATTCATGCTTTTGAGTGGGAATGGACATTGGGGTAGGAGAGGAAAAACTGATTAGCTCTTGAAAAGGAGAAGACACATAAGACTGATCTAAATGAGCCAGTTGATTTTTGTAAGATATCAACACACTTTCCAAATCCTAGATAATGCTTCTCAACCACACCTTATTCTACCTCTCACAAACTACCCATTGTTCATCCTCACAAACTGACCACCTGTTCTTAACCAACTAAAGAGAACTCCTTGCCTCTTTTAGAACATGAATAGGGATGATTGAAGAAAGTTCTAAACCCTTACCAATTTCCCTTATCAACTCAATATAATATGATAATGCTTGCTTGATTCTTGACAAGAATGTAACAAGATAAACATAGTCTTGCCAAGGGGAATTATAGAACTGATTTGAATGCAAAGGAGATTGATCTTGGTCATACACAGGAGTGGGAGGATGGAAAAGGCCATGATAGGGCTGATAGGTTATTTTAGGGCCATTTGGGGGAAACACATAAACATTGTTAGCTTGATAAGTGTGATGTTGAGGTAGATAATAAGCATATTGATCAAAAGATGATTACTTGAACATACCAAACAATGATGATTAGGCACTCAGACTATTTGAACTAGTTGATAGATGTTTAGAGTCACCATTGATGTTTGTTGAATGCCTCTAAAGGTTAATATATAGAAGAACAACAAAAAAAATCCTTCTATTGTTTTGGACCTTAGTCCCATCAAGCATACCAAAAACTATTATAGGCTAGAATTGCACTCTTGTGAGAGAATTTTTTAGGCTCTCCCACTTCTAGCTACAATATTAGAATAACCTCAAGCTATGGGTATCTTGTAATGAGGTTGAACCTCCAGAGTAGGCTAGCTTCCTCTTTGATGCTCACCTAAAACTAATGTTAAACTAATGTTTCACAGGGAAAAGGGTTAGAAAAGGAAAAGGGATCCTAAGAAAGTTAATCAAGTGATGCACCAAATAAAAAATGGGGAACTCCCATAAGCTTAAACCCTCACTAGACTACAAAAGACAATATTAGATAACACAATCTCAAAATCAAGATAATTGTATAAGTGTTTCATGGAAGAGGTTTAGGAAGCAATGAATAGAAACAAAGAGGATTTCTAAGACTCACTAAAATCTTATGTGAATGGAAAAAATAACACTAATATATACCTAAAAATAGAATTGAAAACTCCCTAAACAAGGTCAGAAAGAAGAACCTTGGATGAGGAAGATTCTTCTTCACACAATGCCATAGTGCACAACTCACCAAACACATATTCAAGGCAAAAGATAGGTAAGGAAAGTCCTATATTTCATCAAGAGGTAGTTATTACAAATGCTTGATAGGGTTGATCCTAATCAAGAGAAACATACTTTACAATATCTCAAAAAATTCCCCGGTTCCTCAAAAAATTCCAAATCAGAGAGAACTAGTTTTTGAAAATTTCAAAATCAGAGAACCCCTACACAAAATGAAAAGAATGGGATATATAGAAGAGGAAAGAGAGATAGAGAGAGAAATGAGAGGGACACATTGTCCACAATCATTGAATGAGTTAAACATTTCAATAGATTCCCCACCATCCCTTTGTCCAATCAAGACAAGTCCATCATCAACATTTATCCTTCAATAGCTCCAGTGAGTTCTCAAGTTTTTATTGGCTAAAAAAAGTGCACTAGAAGACAAGAGTTTGTTTTATACTATGAGTCATGATCCTTTCAAGGAGAAAATATCTTAAAAGGTTTTGATCATTATTAAATGCTCCAACTATTTCTCCAATCTCCCAAATTTGCTTCATGAATCTTGCCATACCTTCCACTTGACTTCATTATGAGGATAATGTCCTCATATCTTAAAATGGATAGAGGCATGTCATGTGTGCTTTGAGTTGCAATTTTTTGAAAGCATGGCTTGGGATAATTTTTTCATTAATCACATACCTTTTCTATGCTTTGAGATCTAAACCTCAATTAACTATAGGTTGAAAACCAATCTAAATTATTGGTTTTCCTATAGTTATAATAGATGACACTCTACTCAATGCCTGGTCTTTTTTGGTTGATGAGTTACTGAACTTTGATCTATCCTAGGTTTGAAATACCTATTCTATCCCCCAATAACCATTGATTTGTCTAAGCCCATTAACTTGTTAGTCACCACTCACCATTGGATCTTTTGTCTGATTAAACATGAGTCGTTGATCTTATTTTTTGAACCCAAACATCTATTTCATAAGGCTTCACTTTGACATTATCATAAATTAATTAAACATCCACACAACTATCCTAGACCTTTTGAATTCAAATAACTATTTTCTATTTTCTATTTGTGCAACTGTCATTACTCTGCTAGAAAACCAATTCCTCTGGCTATTTCTTTCAAACTTTTATCTATGGGCTTTTTGTTGAAGAAATACCCTTTGGTATTTTTTTGTATTGACCACTTTCCTGAACAAATGACCCTTTAGGGGAATCATATAAGACACTTTCCTTAGAAAAGGATTCTTTGAAAATATTGTTTTGGATAATTTCCCAAGAAAAATACCCTTCGAGCTTTTTGAAATGCACCCTTCAACTTGAAAAAGTATCTTTTCTGAAGGGAAAGGACCCTTTGGGTTCTTGAAAAGCCCCCTTTTTGATGAGAAAAGTGCCCTTCGATTTTATTGAAAATGCCTTTTTTAAAAGGAAAGTACCCTTTAGTTTTTATATTTGGTCCATTTTGTCGAGAAAAACACTTCATAAATTTTGTGTCTTCAACTTTTGGAAGATGCCCTTTCAGGTAAATTGTTTCAAAAAAATGTCCAAAACAATTCCTAACACTTAGTCAAATGAAGTAACTTGCCCTTACAAACTTTTGTCAAACATTTTCCTCAAAAGAATTAGGTCTTTGAGAAAATTATTGCAAAATTTTTTCCCAAAAGAAATAAGTCTGTGGGATCCTTGCCTTGGATAATTTTCTCGAAAAAGTCCCAAACACTTGGTTAAAAAACATGACATAATTTTCTAAAACAAATATTATCACTTTACCCAAAATATCAACATTTAATCGAAGAAAAAGATTTGTAAGAATTGAACTTAGCCAAACAAAAGCTTGAAACAATTATGCCAAGCAAGGACTTAGCCAAAAAAAAGGTTTTGCACTTAGATTTTCCAAAGAATGTATGTTCTTCTGAACTCATGCTTGAAATGGTTATTGATCCATGACCTTGAACTGCTTGGTTTCACCATGAAACCTACTCAAGAACCTTTTCCTTTTCTCTACAAACCTGTCCCTTATAATTTGACAAAATACACTATATGAGCATTATAAGATCTCTCTGGTCCACTCATTCCATCCAAAATATTTGTTCATTTGCTCATCTGTTAGTAACTTGATCCATCTAGGCACAACTTGGTATGTGGGCCAAATTTAGCCAAAAAGAGCATATGCATATAGTAGTGTAAAATAATCTTTGCCTCATCATGATTCTAGAACATTTTATGGTTCTAAAAATGGATTAGTAGAAACAAAGATATAGGCAAAATAAAGAATCTAACAAAAAATATTTGAAATATTTTAGATTTTTGAAAAGTTATTTTAAATAAGTTGACATAAAAGTCATTTGTTATTTTTGACATGTGAAGGAGAGAAAAAGAGCATTGAGAGATCTAATGAGCTAGGATGGTGAGAAGATGACAGGCTAGACAAGTAGGACCTCTAGCAATAGTAGCGGGTATACTACAGGTAGGAAACATAAGGATCTTAAGCTAGTTTCTAAATATTTTATTGATATTAATTTTTATTTATGACTTGTGATTTAAATGATTTCTAGACATCATAATGAACCCAAATTAGATGCTAAGGGTAGGAAAAACTATTTAGGGAAATGAGTTTGAAGGGTTTGGAGAAATAATTGCCAAAAGTCATTTATTTCACAAAATGTAAGGGGTCAACAGGGAAAAATAACTAGGGTAACCTAGTCAACTTAGTAGACTAAAAAGTGGCAAAATTTATGTTGTTGACCTAGTAGGTATGTGTCGAAGTAGTATGTTTTGTAGATTATCAACCTAGTACATTGCTATCAACCTAGTATAAAAAGTCATTGTGACAATTCAACACTAAGAGGGGAAAATTAGAGGGGTTGACTTAGATTTTTAAGTCAACTAGGTCAAAATAGGGAAATTTTGGTCAAACTAGTGTTTGACCAATGAACCAAAATAGTACAAAAATGCATGCAAAAGGCCAAAAGAGTGCTAGAATGGCCTAGAATGACTGATTAAGGGCTAAAGGGCCAAGTAGGCTAATAATAAGTGAAATAGATTAAAAATAACTAGATGAAAGTAATTAGGCTTGTTTTTGTATTTGGAAAGAATGTATTTTAATTATAAATGACATGGAAGATCAAATACATCTTTTATTATTTTTTGGTTGTAGAGGCATATAAGATTATGGCATTTTGTGGATGCATCATGACTCTTGGACTTATTGGAGCACTTATCTATAAAAAATAGAGATAGATTGGTTGATGTAGGTTTAGGAGGTATCACAGAGATACGTAAGATACTACTTAATTCAGATTTGCTAGTCATGTTCCTTGGAGCTTAGGTGTGATTGACTAACACCTTCAACTAGGAGGTGGAGGGGGATACCATAGAGGTGGGTATCACCTTGGAGGATGTGTATGTCATCCTAAGACTACCCATAGTAGGGACACCCTTGGTCATATGAGTACTTGATAATGAGGAGGAGAGGAGAGCCTTAGCCATATGGGTGATAAGCTTGGAGATGATACACCATAGATTGAGGATGAATATATTTGATGTATATACATCATATATTATAGATATCTATAAGGTTATGATAAGACTTGTGATAACACATGTGTTATGTCATAAATTAGATGGCAAGATACCACTATTTATGATAGCCTTGAGCCAGATGATATTAGAGCAAAGGGTGATTTATGACTTGGGATATATCATCTGGGTATATCTCATGCATGACATGTATGGAGTGTTATTTAGAGGGTAAAATTTAGTGGGAGTGATTATATTATTGATGGCATGGATATATGAGAGGTTCCCCATGTATCAACTAGCTGGGTTACCCCATGTTGTCGATGATAGGTTACCTCAGGTTTAGAGATGGAGATAAGACCAGGTAGCATGAGTTATGCCCCACATGATAACACTGTAGATGGTGAGATGGGAAAATGTTATATGGTAGTTATATGGGCACATCGCTATGATATGGCCTAACTAGGATATAGTAGCACCAACTTTGGAATAGATAGAGGTGATAGGACACTATACCTAGTGGATGGAGCCACATCTTGTGGCATGATTACTAGGATAGATGGGATTGCCTTACCCAGTAGAACCTATAGTGATTCCCACATTTTGGGCCCAGCATGTGTGAGATCCATGGGGGAAGGGAGGACTAGAGCCACTAGTTGTTAGGCTGACGTTCAGGCCACATCATGAGAGACCATGGACTGGTCTATCACAACAAGCAAAAGAGAGGGAGGAGATGGATGTAGAGGCAAGAGTCCCAGATGTACCATTATCATCTTCATAGTAGGAGTAGTGACCACCATAGACATGGTGTTGATAGAGGTAGTAGGAACAAGAGAGAGTAGAGACTATCACCATCTCAAATGACCCAACAGGTGAGCCAAAGTAGATTTGGATGATAGAGAGACCATCCAGGCATAAGCTAAGATGGGCATGAGTGTTTACTTCAAGATTTATTTTTAGGTAGCAACCTATAGATGAGTTTATCAAAGGATGCATAAATGGGGAGACCATGCTCGATGATCGCATAGATGGTGAGATCATGGTAGCTGACATAGATAAGTAATAAAAGATGGTTAAATTTTACTTTAAGTTATTTTCAAATAGATTAGAGATAGATAGATTCTAAGATATATCAATGATCTAATATCTATCTAGTTTGGTTTTTGTAGGTGAGGTAGAGGATGAAGAGACTAGGTGGGGGTCCCTAGTGAGGGGATCACTCCATGATATCCTACATGAGATGTTGACATCGTATAACCTCAATACATTGGAGGATCCTAGGGTACCATCTACCCTAGCTCAGGCAAGCTAGTTTAGACTAGTTGGAAAGGCTATGAGGTAGTTATGAGTGCACAGAGAGGGGATGTAGCCACCAACAGAGGTGATTTCAAAAGAGGCATGTGCATGGTAGGCCTTGGCTTAGGAGAGATCTATGCATCTAGTGACCATGACATAGATTGGATAGGCATAGGCCCAAGAGAGAGAAACAAATGTAGTGACCCTATCCCATATGACACAAGTATAAGAGAAGGAGAGAGTGACACATCTAGCAACCCTAGCCTAGTTGGCACAAGTACAAGCTTAAGTGACTCATTTACAAGAGAAAGTATTAGGATTGAGATCTTGAACAACCTCTCTATAGAATTATATTTGGAGGGGTTAGATTGAGGCATCTACAAGTAGCATGGCTAGGCCACAAGATTGGTAGTATGGGGCCAAACCATAGAGCTGGAGATTTTTATATGGTTATATTTTTGTATTAAAATTATATATATATATATATATATATATATATATATATATCTTTCATTTTGGTAATTTGATGTTGATTGTATGTGTTGGCATTATGGTTGTGATTGTTGATGCTTGGATATATTTATTTCTAGCACATCTATTTAGTTTTTTTTGTATATTCTATGGGAAATATTTGAGTTATGGTTTATTTTCTAGTATTATGTGGGACACATACATGGTTAAAAAGAAACAGGCAAAAAGGACTTGGTAAAATATAATCAATCAAAAATGTACTACACACTATTTCAAGTTGGAAAATGTGTAATAACAAGAAAATGACTAATTATAAAGAACCAAAGAGTGGTAAAACAAAATGGTAAAAAAAGAGTTTGTTTTTAATCCAAACAAAAGACCGGTACCAAATTAAAACAAGTAAGATCACACTAAATCATGTTGGGAAGTATGAAAAATAATGTAATAAAGTGGAAGGCACGTGAAAGAACAAATGGCATAAAAAAAAAAATTAATCCAATCAATCATACTAAATCATGTTGAGAAATATAAGAAAAAAATAAAACTGACAAAAATTAGTCTTAAATTTATCACACTAATTCAAAGTGGGAAGTATAAAAAATTCAAGAAATGGTTGGATTCTTACATGCAATCAAAAAATAATAAGATAAAAGTGAAAGAGAAATTAATTAATCATAAAACCTAATAAATCAAGTTGAGAATCATGTCAATGACATGTAACTTCATAATCAATCACATCTTATCTCATATTTTGACACATATACTTTTGATTATGACTTGGATTATTGGAAAAGTTTGTGAGGAAGGCCAAGTCTTATCTGTGATCTTACTCTGTAATTCACAAAGGTAAAACCAATGAGGTGGACTTTAAATGTAAAATTTTGTAAATAAGGGATGTTGGTAAAATAAATGTAAAATTATGGTAATTTGTGAGGAAGGCCAAGTCCTATCCATGGACAATGTAACTCACAAATGGAATCCCTAGGGGAGTGATCAGTGAACAAAATAATATTTCTTAAGAGGAACTATGAGGAATGTAAAAAATGAAAAAAGGAATGTAAAAATCATAGCTGAGGTGTCTTATGAGAAGACCTTAGGAGACAAGAGGCATGCTAAGGACATGATAAGACACTAAGTGACTAGTGACCATTAATGAACAAAGAAAACTTGTTCGTTATAGACACAAAGCTTTGTAGTTAAATAAGCATGCTACTAAGATCAACTGATGAAGGTAGATTGGTAAAAGAAAATTAAAATGGACCTACCTTCCCATGACGTGTTTCTAGTTCCTCAAGACCCCTTACAGAGCCATTGTTCTACTGCGAAGATTAGGTACTTACATGAGAAAGTAGGTAGCACTAAAATATTTTTTTAATTCTCTTTTTCTAATCTACTGTACTACCGTACCCTAATAGACCTCAACTCTGTTGTGAGGCCAATTGTGGAGTTTAAGCTTTGAATAGAATAAGGAGATGTTCTTTGAATAATGTCTTTTAGTGTGATTTGACTTTTACAAATTTTGAAATTTTTTGCCTTTTATTAAATTATTTAGATTTTGAATGTTTTTAAAGATTTTGAGATTCCTCCTCCATATGGACTTAGAGTGACCAAACATGAGAGGTAGAGTGATACACATGAATGAGTTGTAGGCTTAGGCTAAAGGAAGCTAAGAAACCAAAGACAAGACTAACTAGGATACTTAGGCTTGACAATGAACCATCATGTTATCTCAAGTCTCAAACATGTATATGCTTAGTTTGAGAAAAAGAAATAAAGGGAATAAAGGATATCCAAAGTGGACTGGTGAAAGGAGATTTTAATGAGATTAATTGTTTTCTAACTGATCACATGGTAAAGAAGGAATGACTAAAGGGAATAAGGTTTGTATAACCAAGTCATAATGAGAATTATTCGTGTATATAGAGATAAGAAAGCAAACAATCATGAAAATAAAACAAGGGAGTTTATAAGAAATAAATTCAAGAAGAAAATGAAAGTGATGATAAAGAAGACATTTATAAATGAACATAAATGATAGTATAAGCAATATATAAAGTTTTAAAACAAAAGTCGCCATGTAATATAAATAAGAATTTGACATGATGTCAAATGATGTAGCAAATAGATTAAGATAAGATTGGAGCACACATCCAAATAAATGTTAAAATATAAGAACACCATGCATGTGTTCATAAGTACTAATAGATTTATCCACACACATTATCTATAACATCTAATAAGTCTCTATGAAGATGGATGTGAACTGATGCTAATGTCTCATCTATTTTTAGTGAGAACTAGGAAAATACTTCATGTCTAATATCCTCAATAGAAAAGGTAGGAATGTTGGCTGGATCATGTTGAAGATGGCTAGCAGGCAAGGGATGCTCATAAGAATGCATGGTAGCAGACTCTATGGGAGATGCAGGAATTACCAGTGGGGAAGGATCCATAGGTAAGGGACTCATGTGGAGAAGGATCCATAGGTGAGGGAAGGTACATGGGTTAAGGATTCATGGGTGGATGATTCATGGGTAGAGGAATAGAATGTGATGAATGGACCATAGGAGGGGATGGAACCACTAGAGGTGGAACCATGGGAAAATAAGGGGAAGCCTTCTTGATAGAATGACATGTGGGAAGAATGAAAGAAGGTATGGGAATAGCTATAAGGTGATATTTAAGGTGTTTTTAAAGAATGTGGTAATGATCAGTGTGATGGGTGCCACATTAGTGCCAAAGACAAAACATCTCTTCATACTTATGAATATACTTAGATAATACCTTTGAGGGAGGTATGGCCTTGTCTAAAGGCTGAGGGAAGAAGGACACAAAGTATCAATATATTATCATAATTCATGACAATGCATGAAAGAATGGTTATATGTGCCATGAAAGCAATAAATACATTTGTGAGTAGGCTTAGTAGAAGTACTCATAAGAGGAGGTGTAATAAGAACAAAAGAAGATTGGGAAGGCTTGTCAGCCCATTTGGAGGGCAACGAATCCATCTTAGGTAAAGGAATAAAATAATCACCAATGGAAGGTGGTGGTGGGGATGGAACATGACTATGCTCAATAGAAGGAACAATGGGATCAGAAGCAAGAATAGGCTCATTAATAATGGGATCAAGAATAGGATCTGATATAGGCTCTATTAAGGGAGGGGTGGAGTCTACTGAAGGTCGAAGAAGGCTCGCATGCATCTTAGGGATAAGAAGGCTATAGGGATTATGGTACCTAGGAAAGAAGTAAGGCCCAATCATAACATGATCCATGAACATACTCCTATGAGGTTTCTTGGAAACTAGAGTTTTCAACACCATATCTCTTAAGATAAAGAGGAAAAATACTAAAATTAGGAACTATAAATGATGGAATATGGGAATAAACATGAAAATCCTAAAGCAAAGAAGAATGATAATGGATAATCTCAGCATCATGGGTCTAAACAAGACCACCTAGGAATGGATCATCTAAGGAATAACCATCATCGTAGCAAGGTGTATGAAGATCAATGATGTAGGTAAGGATGTTATTTTCATCTGATGAGATGTGATGAATGGAATGTTGAATCTTAGTCAAGATAATAGGTATATCATTATAAGGAGGTTTATGAGAATGACATTGTAATAAAGAAGGAAGCTGAGAGATGAGATGAGGTGAGAGATTAAAATTTTTAATCTTTAGGTTGATCTCATTAGGATCATCATTATTAGAATCTAAGAGGTTGGGGGGAATATTCATAATGATTTCAGGATGACTATTGTAACCTTGAGTGGAATTGAAAGGAAAGTTGAATCATTGAGACTCATGAAATGGAATAATGGGCAAAGGTTCAAGAGTAGGAATCTTGAAGACACCATGGTCTTGGGATTGTTTGAAATTTTAAAGGTTAGTGTCACCCTAAATCCTATAAATAGATTTATTATGAGGTAATTTAATGCATTGGCAATCGAAAGAAGTAACTACTCTCATACTATAAGTCCACGACCTCCCAAGCAAGATGTTGTAAGAAAGAGGAAAATTAAATATCATCACCTTTATATGAATGGTGATAGGTGGGATGGTAATGGGAAGCCACACACAACCTATAGGATGAATTTTCATTTTTCATATCCTTGGCATGTGCTAAGTGTGGATTTTAGATTACATTCAGAATATCCAAGGTTTTTGATAAAATTGAGAGAGGCAACATAATTTCTTGAATCCTCATCAATCAATGCATGATTGACTTGGATATCACCAATTTAGACACTAATGAATAGAGAAGGATCATCTGCATGAATCAAAATCTCATCAGGAATCATATAAGTGATAATAAATTTTAAGGAAAGATAAGTGTCCATTATTTTGTCAACATAGATGGACATCTCTTCACATTGTTGTAGTACTCTATCTTCAGATCTAGATAAGGTTGCTTCACATCCTACTAGAGGAGGATGAGGGATGTTTATTTCAAATAATATTTGCATAATATGGTTTTGATGATGTAGAGAGGTCCTCTTAATCTCAAGGAATGGAATTTGAGATGGGAGATTAGTGAGTTCCATGATGGGGTCCCACTCATCATAACCCATGAGGAGATTGTTATAAATAGGTGCATAATGATTACTAAGGTCCTCAAAAGGAGGAGCTAAAGTGCATTGGAATTTGTGTTGATAAGGATAAGGTTTATAAAAAGGTTGTAAATTATGTTGATAAGTTGAAGTAGTTGGTTTAGTTATAGGTTGATAGTTGGTAAAGAAAGTGTTGATAAAATCTTGATTATAATTCGTGTGAGGTAAAGAAGATGGAAGGATGGTAGAAATAAAATGGGAAGTGTTATCCAAGGGAGGATTTGGAAGTGGTTCATCAAAGGTTATAAGGTCATCTTGCCCCACCTCATTTAATTGATTTAGAGAAGAATCTTGAATAACATGAAATGTGCGAGACAATGGAGGAGTGTAGAAAGGTTAAGGATCAATAAAATAAACCACCCTTCGTATATTAGTCATATTGACCAAATTCTCTTCAAAAGTGGGGTCAAAAAGACTTTCTACATTATTGGTGGAAGGGGTGGGCTTGTCTAGGGTATCTTGATTAAGTTGATGATTAAGAAGAGGGTCTTTATAGATAGCCAAATGAGCATTAACTTGATTCAAGGCTTGAAATTTATTATGTATTTCATGAGCCTTAAAATCAATTTCATAGGCTTGTTGACATTTATGAATGATAGAATCATGATCAAAATTAGGACCAAGAAGAAAATCCATAGCTAAATTATGAATCTGCCTACAAGTCTCATGAGAATGACCCCAACTAAAGTGAAACTAACAACTTTTTAAGATCATACCAGGATTTCATAAGATGAGTGGGATCAAGTTGTCATGGTAAAGTATTAGGTAGACATTTTAGTAATTCAGCTAAAGATAGGGGTTTGTGAATATTAATGTTATTAGGTGAAGTTAAATTAGGATTGGTGTATTGTTGAGAAGGGGGAGCTAGTTCTAAATTTTGGTTAGGAACAACAACTTGAAGAGTGTGAATGGTATTATAGAGTTTGTGACACCATTATTGGTAGTATTACAATTTATGTTTTTAAGTAAGATGTGAGTACTTGTAGAAGGTTGGGGTGGCTCAAATTGATGCATAAGGAAATCTTGGCATTTAGCTTAGTCAATAACCTCCTCCAAGGTACCTAGAGAGAGAGAGTGGACCTAATATTAAAACTTGGGAAAAAGAGCATTGGTAAAAAGAGAGAAAAGGTTATCATCGGCCATGTTATGTTCATATTTATTAGACAATGTTTTCCACCTTTTAACAAAAGCTGGGTAGTTTCATTTTTAAGTTGCTTACAATTTATAAAGTGGGTCAAAGTGTTTTCACGAAGATCACTAGTTTGGAACTCTTGGACTAAAGAATTTACTAAATCTTCCAAACTAGTAATAGAATGAGTTTTAAGTTGGTTGTACCAATCTAAAGCATCACCCTTGAGGGTTTTGGCTAGGATCTTGGTAGTGGTAAAGCTATTCAATTTAACTCATTCTTTATAAAGACTTCCAAGAGTTTTTAGATGAAGGGTAGGATTAATTGATCTATTATAAGAAATGGTAGGAGTGATATCTCTTATATAAATATTCTCAATTTGAGTGATAAGAGGCTCATTTTGAAGATTGTTAATGGTTTTGTTGACCAAAGGAGGTTGAGGGATGATATTGCCTTGGGAATATCAAAGAGGAGGTGGGGGAACATTTCAATTATGCATGCCCAAATACTTTGGTTGAGGATGATTTTGAAGATGGAGAGGTGATTTTGCATTCTCATCATTTGATTTATATTATAAGTTTGAAAAGTATTCATTTGATTAAGTGTTTGTAATAAGATTTAGTGGGCTTGATTGGCATTGTTAACATTATTTGAAGCATTATAATTGGTATTAGTGGCTTGGTAACCACTATTAGTGTTGTTAGGATCTTGACAGGAACTATTAGAATGTGAGGCAATAGTGATAAAATTTACTTGTGTGGCAAAAGATGGACTAGTGAAGGGATGAGAAGAGGAAGCACTAGAAGCATGATTAGCTTGGGTGGTAAAAAATGCACTAGTGGAAGGATTAAGGAGAGTAGATCTTAAGATAGTTCCACTATATTTAGAACTTTCCATGTTAGTGGATATACTAGGCATGAAGGTAGAAAAAGTTAAAAAAGAAAAGAGCATGGTATAAAAAGGGGTCATAATAGAAGGAAGAGACTGAGAATCAAAGAAGGTAGTACCTCTGAATCCATTTGAGAATGTGAATGAGTCTCTTCAACTTGACCGCTAATCATGAGATGGTAAATGGTAGAAGTATCCTTTCTTAGATGTTGAGGAAAATTGAAGATAAAGAAGAGTATTTCAGGGGTATACTCTAATTTAGGTTAATATTCTAGTGAGAAGAGAGGATTATGTTATGAAGAAGAATGAGGAGGGGTCCCATAGTTCATTGTGTGAGTGGATATATGAACATTACTCTCAACTAAGAAAGGATCCCTACTATGCTTATGGGAGTCCCTATGAGGGTTGGTAAAAATCATCATGTCTATTGAATTCAACTTGGTATTATCTTCAAATAGAAAATTCATGATGAAGGAGAATGATTAATCAAGGAAATAAAGAGGTAGAAATAGGGAAATAAGAAGTGATATAAAACTATATAGAGTTGACTGGGTCATCTTAGTACAAAAAATAAGGCCTAAAAACTATATAGAGTCAATTGGGTTGACCTAGCAAAACAGACAGAGGCTAAAAAAGTGTACAGGGTCGACTAGGTCAATCTAGCATAGTAGATAGAGAAAAATAGATAGTCTGTAAGAGACTATGTTGATAGAAATGACTATATACTGAGACAAGAAAAAAATTCAAGTACTTAAAAAATTAAGAAAGGAAAGGAAATACATAATCAATTGGATCAATGAGGCTGATTTAATTGAGGCACACGACACAAAACTTTACACCAACACTGGCTAATGCAATTTTTTGTAATACAACATACAATTGAGTAAATATCAAGCAATCAACTTGGAAAGTAAAAGATAACTAAGTGGTAAACCTAAATGTTGTTAGATTATTAGAGGATAATTTTAGATGTGATAGGAAGTTGGCTATAAGCAAGTAACTAGAAAGTAATCTAAGGATGGTTTCAAGACATTTAGGATAAAAGAGATCTGTATTGGTAATAATATAGGATTGGTATTGGGGCCTACCCCCTCACTTAATACATCATGTGATAAGGGTGTTGGGTTCTTAGCCAAAATATACCATTAACCATGTGTTTATACTTGACTAAAAAACAAGGTTGATTTCCCCCTTGGTGATGAAATCCAAGTATGTAGGCCTTGGATAGACAATTATTAAAATGTTTTTTAAGATTTTTTGATTTGATAGTGTGTGCATAAAAGAGAAGATAGTGTAACTAAATAGTATATTGAAAACCCCTTAATTATACTATGTGATCTAATCTAAGCATGCAAGCAACAAGAAATAAAAGTGTGAGGTGATTGCTATTATATAAGGGTTAATTCTAACATTGAAACATAGTACAATATTGATTCAGTTGATAGTGTATGCAAATAAAATAGAACAATGTTGATATTGTCACCTCTATAATATGAAAGTAAAAAGTTTTAAAGTGAACTACATTAACAAAGTCAACCTAGCTTTCTAGACTGCACACAATATACAGAACTACGTCGATAGTGCCGACCTAGTTGATTGTATAGGGGCAATTTTAAAGATTGTGAATTATGAAAAATAGAACTATATTAAATTATAAAAATAAAAAAGAAAGATATAAATTAACCTTGGTAGGTTTGAGGATGTAGATAAGAATAAAATATTTGTTGAAGAACATTGATTTGTACTTACAAATTTTGTTATTTGTGTTGACTGGGTCGACCTAGCTTTACAAAAACCTATTTTTGATAGCCTAAATTGTACATGGTTGACTAGGTCGACCTAATATGCTAAATCTAATGACTAAAAATGTACAAGGTCGACTGGGTTGACTTAGTAATTTGAACTAGAATTTTGGAAAACTTGTACAAATAGGACAAAGTCATTTTGATGTGACTATGTGTTAAATATGCACACAAAAGTTAATATTATGTTGATACATTCAACCCAAAATCACAAATATATGAAAAATACAATGATAAAATAAGTGAACGAAAACTTGCAAGGGTTAGATTCACATTGGGTTCACTAGAATATATGAAATCAGAAATGCATCATGTTTATAAATCAGACCATACACTTTCAATTGGGGACATATTTTTTAAGCAAAGATAGGACCAATATGGGGATCTACTAGACCTGATTAGGGGATCTCTTATCACAATACAATATGCTAGGGAGGGTTCCAAAGCCTCTAATCAAGCACAATCATGTAATAACCCTAAGGGAGTCCTATGTTTTGATATCTCACTAAACTAATAACAAGTAAAGAAAATATAATCTAGTGCTCACCAAAGCTCGTGGAACAAAGTGGGGGTTAGAAATAATAAAAGTAAATATGCATATAAGACATATAATGACATCAATGTATACAAATTCCTAATACATGGAAGAGAAATACAAATTCATATCTATCTACTCTTACAAAGGAGGAACAAAGTTAGGAATAGTTACCTTTGAAGATGAACCCATTGAGCACGAATCTCTCCCTTGGCCAAGGTGCTTCATAAGAGGTTGTTGTGGTATTTAATGATGATAAAGACAAATTAGCTCTAGGTTACATAATCTATCAATGCATCCAAAAGACTTCTCCATAAGACAAAATATGTATCTTCATAGAACATATGAAACCCTAAGAGTGTTCCTTAAGTAGAATGGTGGATAAGAAGATGTAAAATAACTCTTACTTATTCTTCTTCTTCTCATAATAAATGATGGAAATGAACTTGTATATATAGGCATATTTGACCCTAAACCCTTGTAAAAATATTGGCTGACAGCGTTGACCCAATCGACCTAGCACAATTTTGGATAATAATTCACTAGGTCATGAGATAGGTCGGTCAAAGGCCAAACTAATTCCTAAGTGAAAATAACTCAAAACTGTACAAGGTTAACCCACTCAACCTAGTACAGCCAACTAAAAAAAAGGATTAAGGTGAGGAAAGGGAGGATAAAATGTAAAAAATGACTAGAAAGGGTACAACAGAGAATAACAAGCTTAGGAATAAGGTTTTCAGGAGAGAAATGTGTAGATAACAAATGGTAAAAGAGACAATCTTTGAAGCACCAATGGTATGTCCACCCCTTTCTCAATGCACCCTTTAAGATGTGCACTCAGAGAGATTAAGACTCAATGGGTTCCTGCAAGATACAAAGTGTCAATAATCAATAAAAATTTGAAAATATTATTTGTATACAAACTCTTCTCAACTAAATTATTAAACACAAGGGTCTTTACCATCTGTAATGCTCTTCAAGTCAAACATTTTCACTCCTAACATTATGCATTCATTTTATTCTTCAAAAACTAAGTGTATGTATTTTTAATATATTGGTAAGGTATATTATGAGTCCTCCTCAATACTTTTATAATACACATCCTCATCATTGTCATCCTATAAATTCTAATTTTCTTCTTCCCTTGGATATTCATCACTAAAGGGATTATTCTTGCATAGCTTTCCTCTTTCACTAGAGTGAATTATTTATTTACGTGAACCAATCACATCCCCTCCCCACCTCTTATGGGTTTTAATGACATACATTTAACTTGATTCTCCCCTATACTTGGGATCCTTGACATGCATTACTTTCTCGCTACCTTCATTGTATCTATGTATTTTTTTCCCTTTCACTTGGAGACTTCATAACACAATTAATTATTCTATCTTAAATGTGTGCAATATTTATCTCAAATCCAATTATAATTTTCTTATCCAACGTGTAAACAAATTTATCTCCTCATCTTCATATTATTAATTCCCTAGTCTACCATCTACATATTTATCCACACTGATATTTGTGTAATGAACTTACTTGAAGGCTCACATAGAAACTTAAATTTTACCTCATTTGGACATGTATATGTGGATACTCAAAATTATAATATGTAGCTATTGAATGCACCTCTCCACCATTCATCAACAACTATAATACATTCTTCATAAATATTTTATTTGACTTGATCTTTGGTACACCATACACTTTACCAAATTTTCTGCTACAGTCAACAAAATATTCATCTAATTATGCATGAATATGCTTTGATAACTCCATAAACAAGATCTCATACATATCACTTTGAATTTCCTCCTAAAACCACTTCATTGGATTAAAACCTTTACTCATCCTAACTTATTTTTTGAATTCTAGATATGGGTAAGTGCACAAAGTTGGGGGATAAAAAAGAGTTACCCATGAACATGAATTTCTTGAAATTTTATAAAACTAAACCTGTGTATATAATTTGAAATAGCTACACTAAAAATTTTAAGATGTTATAATAACATGAATTATATCACTTCAAGTCTAGTTTCCAAAACATTAATTTTTTAAAAAAAATACTAAGTATAACTAGGTCAGACATCTAAAATTTGAATAAGAACTTTTTTTTTTTAAGAAAATAGATTGCATAGATGGTCATGTGGCCCACAAAATGTTGAGCATCATTTAATATTGTTTGAAACCCTTTGTTAAATATTTAGACAAGATCTTAAATTTTGTGACCTATATTTTTTTTTAATTTTATCAATGAATATTTTATTAATTAATTTTTTAAGTAGATAAATCCTAAAAATTGACAAAAAAATGGATAGCCAACCATGTGCCCCCCTAACTACCTCAAAAGAAATGAAAATGAATTTGTTTTTGAATGTGTGTAAATTTAGGCCTAGTTTTTTATCATGTAATTTGTTTTTCACTTGGATAAATGAAAAAAAAAAATACATTAACATGTATAGGCATGTATATTTGTGACATGTGGTGGCCTAAAAAATTATAGTTAGAAATCAACATAGTTTGTAACTATAAAACGGTCTAAAAATTATAAAAATCCTATATTTGAAAAGAGAATAGATTGCCCATCATTATAGTAATTATTTTTTGAATTATTTTGTTGAAATTCCTAGTGTATTTGGCGATGGAAGTTGAAATTTTTCATTTTCTATCAAATCTCTTGGACTTGGTTGTAGATTGATAGGCCCAAGCCTTTAGCTTAGGAATCCATGCCATTTACAACCTAAAAGGCATGAATTTTAAATTCAAACCTATAAATTGTACACATTATGTTATAACATGTATGTGTTATGTTATAATATGTATGTGTTATGATAATGTGTATGTATTCAGTGACATGTATGCATTATGTCATAATGCATATGTGTTATGATGTAATGTGTACATGTTATATTTATTAAAGATAAAAAATTAATTTTCAATGGAATTTTTTTACCCAATTCGATAAATTTATCCCCATAGACATTATTGTGCACTTCTACAGTACTTGCATGTTGAGAAAAAGAGATATCAAGTGATTTTTTTGACCTCATATTTGAAAAGTTATTAATTATCTAATGGGTGACGAATCACATTCAAGAAAGAGAAATAATATGAATAACAAAACACTTGATAAAATATAAGAGGTAAGAGAAAAAAATAAAGTGTTGTCCCCGAAAAATGACTTGTCATTTTCGGAACAACAAATGAGCTATCTTGGTCCTGCAGGGCCAAAATAATCTCTTCCCTTCTTGAAATTTGTTCTGAGATTTCAAATTCCTCATTTTTCAAGCTTTTTCAGTAAAGGGATTAGCAGGTTCAACAAGTTCAAAGGCTTTCGCAGGCGAGTTCAATCAAAAGAACCAAATTCCAACACCTAGTCATTTTCAAGATTGGTTCAGTGCCTTGGTTTAATCAAAAATGTCCATCGACAAGAATCTAAGCAAGGATTGAACCATTGAACCGTTGAACCATTTTGGTTCAACGAGTTTAGTGGGTTCAAAGGTTCAACATCATCAATAAGAGCTAGCCGCATTTGTCAAAGTTTTAAAGTTCAACCGTTTCAAAGGTCCACGGCTCCGAGCACTTAGCGAGTTTTAAAGGCTTAAACCGTTAAACCATTAAACCTTGAACCATTTTTGTTTCATCGGTTCAATGGGTTCAATGTATAAATAGTTCAACACACTTGGTTCAAAGGATATCAAAATAACTCAGCCAAATCAAAATAACGAATTGACCAAACCGTTGAACCTTGAACCACTTCAATGAGTTCAAGGGTTCATGGGTTCAAAGTTTCAAAGGTGGCCTCAATCAAAGAAAGAAACAGTGAAATAGTGGGTTCAACGAATGGTTCAACCAAAACATGCACAAAAGAAAGAGTCAAGCAGATGCTGCCAAGTGTTGTTAGTCGAGCCCCATTATACTTTGTTTCTAAAAAGTGGTAGATACTACCACGTGTCCCTGATGAAGTTTGTCGAAAGCCACCACGTATCAACATTTGCGGTCCCTTCTTTTCGTTTCACTATATTGAGTAAAGACCATGGTGGGCCCAAGGTGAGTGACTAAAATGAAGTGAAATGCTCCAAGTGTCAGCATTTACACGACTGCTAAAAGTATGCAGACTGTGCCATGTGTCCCATTATGACTCAGTGGAATGTGACAAGTGTCAGCATTCACTTCTCAAAGTTTCTTATAAGCTATAGGGTGCCTTTCGATAAAGCTTCTTTCATAATTCTGAGAAAGGTGACAAGTGGCAACCACAAAAGGCTTCGATTTGTTTTTCTAAGAGCAACAGACCGTGCCATGTGTCCCTTACAGAGATCGGTAGAGGCCAACAAGTGTCATCATCTGCGAGAACCCAAGTAAACGCTAAACATTTCTATGATGTTGCAAAATCCTGAGAGTGAGAAGTGGCAAGTGTCACTGACAGAAGGTTGTGATGAGTTTTAGCAGAAGACACCACATGTCACTTATTTGAAGTGGTGAAACATGCCACATGTCAAAAATGGGGTAGGTACCCTTGTGGGGGGGACACTTGACACTCAAAAATGGACCCTGTTGAAGACCCCGAAGGGCAAGTTCCCTTCAAGAAGGGTCGAGCCTCAAAGTGCAGCAGAAGTTGCCAAGTGTCACATGCCGAGACATAGTTTCAAATGAAGCTACGAAGCTGTGGATGCTGCCACGTGTCCTCACCCATGTCATAGCAAAATGATAGGCCCACAAATGTCAAAATTAGGGCGATTGGCTAGCCATTAACCTTTAAAGGAGGAGAGACCCACGAACATCAAATTTACTACATTAAAGTGTCTGTTGATTTTTGTAGACTTAAAGCATAGACCCAATGCATTCAAAAAATCCTGAGGCTATGGCCAAATAGAAGAAGAGACAAAGAGCGAAACTCAGCAAGAGTTAATTCTAGTAGGTGAAGCAGTTCGTTGGATAGATATTTGGGGCCTGCAAACATTGAAAGCACAGCCTATTTGACCCCTTTGGAATAAAGGTAGATCAGATAGTTGCATAGCTAGTATGTGATGGAATGAGTGGTTTAGGCTTGGGAGTAGACATTAGAGATGACAGTTAAGGCAGTCACCTTGCTCCAACATGGCCCTCCATGACAGAATCAAAAATGCATCCAAGGCATTAATTACGCAGCATGGGTCACTCCATAGGACAAAGTGTCAAGTCTCTCCTGGCCTCTATATAATGTAATCTCTCATTCGATACAAAAGGAGATCTTCCCTTTACCAGAAGCAAAACTCTACCCAAATTGAAAGGCATCACTAAGACTTTGAGCTCAAATTGTTTATCATATTTCTTTGTTTGAATCAGAAAGCAAGTTACTTTCAGATTTTGTGCTATTATAGCTTTCGTCATTCTAGGATATTGTTCTTATGTCTATTCTTGTTTATGCAATTTAACAAGCAGAGCTAGTGGAAGTGATAAGGAACGTGTCCTGAAACTAGTTAGTTTCAGACTTTGTGCTAACATAATTGTTTTCAATGTGTGTTTTTAGTTTGTTTTGTGTAAAGGACCTTGGGATGACTTTGTGCCCCCATTGTTCTTCATACCTCACTCTTGGGCAGTCAAGGTGGAGACTTTGTGCTACATCTTATATTGTTGGTTACTCTGTGCCCTTGGTTACCAGTCACTTGTTACCAAAAAGATTCTTGTTGTTTGTAAGAACAAGCACTTCTGAAAGAAGAGGATTGCCTTCTATTGCTTCACCAGGATTTATACTATCTAAGAAGGGATCTAGCTCTTGGTTGAATGTTACTTCTGAAAGAAGAGAATCACCTTCACCAATCACCCACTATTTATCCTTTGTGTTGTGAACATCATCTCTGAAAAAAGAGAGATGGATGGCTTATCCCATCTCTGTGTCTTACTTTTTGCTTATATATATAGTATATAGCCCCCGTATATTTAATAGGGAACCTCCCCTTGATGAGAGGAGAGATTTGTCCCCTATTGATGTAGTAAAATTACACACCTGGATGACCAATCTCTATATGATATGGTGATAGGAACTATTTTGCTCACCAGTTAGCTAGTCGATAAAATATTCACCCAACATAAAGTACGAATGCAAGAAATTTGTTTAAAACAAGGTACAAAAACTATTTTTGATGAGAAAAATATCATAGACAATGTTGTAATTGATAATAATGAATTGAATAATGATGAAATTGAAAATAATCAATTCAATAATGATGGAATTGATAATACTAAATTGAATAATTATTAAATTGATAATAATGAATTAAATAATGTTGGAAGCTCACATTCAAATTATATTGGTTTTTATATTGTTGATGATGATTGTATTCATGATGCCTTAAACCCCAGTAGTGAAAAAAAAATCACGAAAAGAAATAATGATTAAATTAGCAATGAATAAAATCTCATGGAAACATATAATGAGGAAAGAAACAATGAACAAATGTTATCCCATGACTAATCAACTAAAGCAATGATGATTTTGAAACACCCTCTCAACAAGTTCCACTAGTAAAAACACCTCCAAGAATTATGAGTAGAAAAGGTAAATACTTAATTAAAGTCAATAAAAATATTTTGAAACCAATGCCTAACAAAAAATTTTACCGTCATTAAAGAAGACTGGCTCAGGAAATTTGGGATAATTTATTTCATAATTTGATTCATGATATTAAAAGATGTCAATTATTTGTTTTGTTGATGAAATTGATTAAGATGAGACCTACCATGTACACATTAGGTCCAAGAACATCAAATATGGATGATGAAAATGTAAAAATTATTGACAATTTATATGATGCATATCACACTATAGGCCCTAAATCATGAAACAAAGATTATAATGGTACCCAACATATAATCATAACTTGTGCAATAAGTAGTTAAACAAGGAAAAAATAATTGATTTTAAAAACAAGCTGAACACTTGATATAAACAAAAAAAATATTAACGAAAGTAATTTCAAGATGCAAAATACTTAATGAACCTAATATCAATGAGTTAGGGTCATTCTCTGGTCAACTTCCATAAAAGGACAAGGCTATAGTTGATGCTCTGAAAGATTTTATTGCACAATTTTGGAAGGACAAAACTAGAGTTTTTTCCAATGCAAGAGATGTAGTCAAAAGAAGAGTTGGTTCTCGTAACCTTGAATCACATATGAAACATTTTTTGGATATGACTCAAACACAATTGTACTCCAATTTTTTGGAAAAATATCTAAAAATTTCTATTAGTCAAAGATATTTTGAGATGACCAAACATTTTTATATAAAAATAAATCACATATGCACCACTTATTATTGAAGGCAACATGTTGAGTTTGTAATGCACTATGATGTTTTACAATATATTTATTCTACTTTGCATATTAACAATATTTTGTAGGAGTGTGACTTAGAACTGATACCAAAATTAGCCAAGGAATTTATTCCAACCATTTTTTATGAAAGGTCAAATGGACAATTCTTTTATTACAAAGCATGTTTGGATGGTAATTGTAGCATTTATCATAGATTGGCAAAGCTAAAAAATTGTATCCATGAAAATGAAACAAGTGAAATTGGACAAAAATTAGTTGGTTTGAGAAAATATAAAGCTATGACTTATTAATTAAAATATGGAAAATAATCTAAAAGGAGTGAGATATTACAAAACATATACGTATTTCAGAATTTATGATCAAATTTAAGGAGAAAATTATTTATGAGTATACAAGACACACACATAGAGTTAGATGGTTGTATGAATATTTAAAGATAAGCAAGATAAATTCTCACTAAGTTTGATTGTTTTAGTATTTGACTTTGTTGAAAATTACACATTTAAACTATAAATGAAAGTTTAGTCACAATATTACAACTCATCATAAGTTACCATATTTGTGATTATATCTTTCATGCATGCATCTAATAGTATCAAGCAAGATCAAAAAATATTAAGGGAGTACCATTATTATATTAATGATGACTGATCAAATTGTATAGAGTACATGCACAGTTGTTTTGAGAATTTTTATGGGTAGTTGACTAAGAGGAACATTCATTTCAATCAACATTATATTTGGTCAAAGAATTACACATCATTATTTAAAAATTTGTAGATGTTTTATTAGTTGAGAAAGATGCACATTATCACTAGTGTAGAGCATATTTAGAGTTTCACTAAGGCTAGACATGAAAAAAGGGAGCATGACGATGCTGAAACATGTGTAAAAAGATCCATTGCAAGGGAAGAGTTAAAATTTGATAAGAGTGCTCATTTGACTGATGCACAAAAGGTAGTTGAATGGTATAATTAGAACATGTTCCATGGTGCTCAACCAAATTCTACTATTAGTAAACATTTTTGGTTAATGGAAGAATAACACCTATCAAAGTATGAGTATTATATGATTGTAATGGATTCAAGTGAGTTTCACTCATTTCATAGCTCAAATGTAGGCTCTTGTACTATTCATACAATACACTTATCATGTTTTTGTTGTACATTCATGAACTCTATTTAGAATACATATGAGTCATAAGAATGGGTAAATGACTAGATTTTCATACCTCTAATTCTAATCAATACATATCAGGTTCCATGAGCATTGTAATTTATATATATGTCATCATCACATGACTTTGACCATGTATTTGATGTAGTGTAGTCAAATAAAATATTATTCATTATGTACTATCTAATCCCATTATCTATCTTTATATAGTGTCATTAAAAATTAATTTTTGTGATACAGGGCATGTTTTTTCAGTTATTACAGATGAGGATAATGAAGAGGGGATAGATTAATACTTATATTGATGTGTATAGTAAAATAAAAAATTGAATTCTACAATCATACATGGAGAAAACATTGAGTATCCTACAAGGTCTTTGATAGTCACTAGAACTTGGCTTCGATGATATCCAATCAAAAATTTAGATATATGGTTGTTTGAAGACTTTGAAACACACAAGAAGATACAACACTACTCAAATTTGGTTCTTGCAATGAATATTCAATTAAAAAAATATCATGGGAGGCCATTAAATAAGAATCTGTGGAAAGTTCGTCAGTCAGACCATGAATCTATTATTGATACTATCAATACTAAATCAAATACTAATGGTTCTATGGATTGATATGTTCAAATATATTGAATTATAAAATTTAGATATAATCAATTTTACCAAATGTTTTTGATTTTGTAGGTAGTACATATAAATTTTATTTTTAATTACTTACTAACAATTTTTTGTAGGTTAGTGGTGCCATATAAGCTTCCACCTTCACGTGATTAGAAATGTTAGTAAGAAATTTTATATTCTTGAAGCTAATAAAATATTGTTAAAATTACTTAGCATTTATCCTTGAAATGAGCTTGCCTTGAATGAAATAAGGTGTAAAAGGAGCATCATGGTTGTTTGAAGTGTTTGATGCGGTCAAATGCCTTCATGACTTGACCTATATTTGGGGATGGTAGTCTCCTTAATTCCATTTTGATCTTAACTCACCATATCCTTGCCTTTAATTCTTGACTTCTTATTCAACCAACTTATTTTCAACTCTCATGAACTAGTTCCATTTTTTTAGGGTAGTTTGAAAGACCTTTAATGCTTATTTAACTACATCAAATGACTATTTGCTTGATCAAGGCATATGGGTAACATGATTAACATTATTTAAATCCTTTTTATTATTATATCATGGTCGAACTATCTCCACATTCATCATTTATTCCTTCTTACATGCATGTAACTGATTGTCAACCCCTGAGTTGCCACTCATTGCATTCACTAGCATCTTCATGATATTGCATGATTTTCAATGTCTGATCCCAAATTATGGCCATTCATCCAAATTAAGATTGGAAATGAAATTTAGTCATATTTTTAAGTCTTATTACATCTTAATATTTCATTAAAAAAACTCAAATTAGAGAATTCTTTCCTTGGAGAGGCAAACTAGCCCCTCATAACTCTTGACTACACCAATCCACCTCATTAGTGTAGCCAAGGTGGATAATGTATATATTAATCTTATTTTGATCAACATGAGGTATTACATATACAAAACAAATATACTTCATAGTTTGAATCATGCCAACCTCTCACCTTGGGTCATTATCACTTTGAACGCAAGAAGGTTCACTAGGCCACTAACTTGTTAGGTCTGTTTGAAGGTGGATGAATAGTAAGATTGGAAATATAATATAAGAATCATATTAAAACCAATAAACACCCTTTGGAGACTCTTTGACATCTTTTACATTTATTATAAGATCCAATACCTTCATAAATTAGAGTAAATTTTAGCGATGAATATTCGTTAATTCATGAATATTCTAATTTTAGGATTTTGATTTTGGCTATTTTTTAGGGTCAATAGATGGGACTAGATCACAAAAAATTTAAGAATGTGATTTTTTTTGTCAGATCGCCAACCTTGTATAATAATATATAATATTACACTTTAATTCATCACATATATATAGTAGAACCCCTCATCGATACCAACCAAGGCAACAAGCAGAACTGAAACTAGAGGACCACAAAACCGAATGACATAATCGAATGAAGAAAATGAATGACAACATTGAAAAATAAAATAGACTAAGTCATTGAATGATAGATCCAAATAAAAATGCTAAATGTCAAAGTTAAATGATAGAGCTAAATGATAGCACTAGGTGATAGAGTTGAATGATAAATCTAAAAGCCAACGACAAATGACAAGTCAGTTGACATAGCCAGATGATAAAATTGAATGATAGTGTCAAATGATAGCATAGGTGATAGGGTCAAATGATAGATCTGAAATCCAATGATAAATGGCAATTTGGATGACATAGCCAAATGATAGAATTGAATAATAGTGTTGGGTGAGAGAATCATAAACCAGAGCCAAAACCCTTCTACCAGATGACAATACCAAATGGGAGGGTCAAATGATAGAGTTAAGAATCATAGACCATCATGGCATCTAGTGGGTATATTAAAATGACAAGATAGTTATCAGATAAATCATCCATATTATTTTATTTTAAAGAGCCAACCAAAAATTCTACACAATCACAATGCACTCAAAATATTTGTATTTATTATTTTTTTAGTTTGTCATAAATTTGAATTTAAATATTAAACAATATTAAAATAATTTTATATGAAAAAATATTCATTGTTATCTCACCAAAATGAATCAACAAAAATAACATATCACCCCCTAAAGATTTTTTTTATGATGGCATGACACTACTCGAGGACGCTCCTCTAGTTTTTAATGAAAATAATAATGACACTCAAGTGGCAGAAGAGATTGTTGGTTCTCACCAAACATAAAATTTAGTTGAAACCTCCACTCAGAAATATTCGTGAAGGAAAATAAGTATATGGATAATTGGAAGGTCCTTTAAGGTGGACTAGACAACAAAATTTCCCTTTATATAACTTATAAATCTTGAAAATATTGATGATACTCCAATAGAATGCATATGTACAATATGTAGCTAGAAACTAGGAAAGGAGCACATAATGTAATTCAAATTGAACGTGATTGATAAATATTAAGAAAAAGTATATGAGATAGTGAAGTACTTAGATGGATTGATAACAAGAACACACAAGTGGAAAACTATAGAATAATGCATACATGTAAGATATGCACATGAGCATGAAAATGATAAGAAACGTCAAAAACATCTTGTAGAGAAAGGAGGAATAATTGAAGAAAATTTTAGAAAAGTCAAGTAGTCCCATGTAAAGGAAAAATACATATAGTTATCTAATATATACCATATTCTACAAAAAGATAAACCTATTTCTAATTTTTTAGATTATAAGATTTTGTTTCAACATAATAGATTTTTGGATATTTCATAATCACATTGATTGGATAGCAGTTCTTGAAAAATAACAAAATGTCTAGCAATGGTTGAGATTGAATATTTGAAAGATAGTGTGAAGAGATCACTTTTTATCTCACTATCCATCAATGAGGTCACATCACTTGGCAACACATCCTGAGTTTGCATGCATGTGTATACTTTTGATAACTATTCAAGGAAACCTTATCTATTATCAGTTCATAAAATGGTAAAAAATTGCAATGCAAAAAATCTTCACAAATTGGTTGTATTGAATTTGAAAGATAAATTTAGAATGGATAATTATACAATATCTACAAATTTGGTGTATGTTGGGGCTGATGGTGCATCAATTATATAGGGGCATAGAAATGTTTTGTGTGTTCAACTGCAAACAATAGTTTCCCCATATATGATTCTAATTCACTGCATGGATTATAAGATGAATCTTGCATACAATATGGTTAGCAAACTTTTTAATGTGAAAAAACTGGAGGAGCTCATTCATGACCTACATGCTTATATGTCAAGCAATCCAAAAAGAATTTTAAAGTTTCAAAAATATGTAATAGGAGTGACTGATGGTAAGAAACTATTGAAAGATGTTGATACAAGGTGGATTTCTATGTATGAACCTGTATATTAAATTTTTGAAGAATATCCATCATTAGTAGGGCTTATGTATAAATATCATAGAGAAATTGACAAGAGAAAAGATTTGTTATACCATTTAATAGATTTGGAAACATGGTTGGTTTTATGTAGAATTCTTCCAACGCTGAAGGAAATGAATTTTTTAATGAAACATGTTCAAGAGAGGTCCATTTATATTGTGAACTTCATATGACTAAGAAAATGAGTATGTCAATCTCTAGACATATTATACACTTCTAATGAAATGTTTCAAGACCTTATTTTTAGTAGTTGGAAATGTTTGATATATTTAAATAACCCTGACATTTATTTGAAGTTGCATGTCAATAATCATCTTTACCTCATTGTTAATGGAAAGGAGATACGAATGCACACTTTCTATAAAAGACCTAATCTTGTGGGAGTTGAATCCAAAGAACTATCTGTAACATGTATTATGTATGACACTGTTCTACCTGAAACCCAAATGAAACTAAGTAGAGTTTCTCAAAACTTATCTACGGAGATCATTGATCATTTTCAAATGGATGATTTGTTGGAGGCCATGGAAGTTGTGAATCCCATTTTATGGAACAATAATAATAGTCAAAAGATGATTAGTAATTTATTTCACAAATACATGGGTTATCTTGTAAATCATTTCACTTAATCTATAGAGGTGAATGGATTAGAAATAAAAAGTATTTTGGAAAATTATTTACTAACATCCCAATCAACCCATTTTGGAATTACAATGTTTGAACAATATTGTCTTCTAAGCAAACCAACAGAGAATGAGGTAATTACATGACTATGGAAAAAACTTTATCCTAGTAGTATACTATAGAAAAGTCTAAGTGAATATTGTTGATCATATGATCTTTGTCAAACAATGATTTTGAGTTCATTGAAAGATGAAAGAGTATTCAGTGCATTATCATTCATAAATTTAAAACTTTGAAATAGATTGGATAAAAATTTAGAAACATGTTTAAGATTATATGTTTCACATTATGTAGTGGATATGTTTCCTTATGAAAGAGATATGTCAACAGCGAATTATCTAATTGAAAGAAGAGGTGTCATCAATATAGTGACAAATAAAGAGGATGTAAATAATGACATTGAATATAGAATTGACATGGTAGATGCAAATGTCACTATCGATGATCAAGTTTGTGTAGGATTGTTTCAACTACCAAACTATTAATTTTGAATTTCTGAATTTTAATTTAATATAATTTTATAATTTATTTCTAGTGACTACTATTCAATGTATTCATGTTTTATGTTATATAATTGTTTGTAATTACTTGTCACATGTTTATCATAAGATGGAATAGTTATCATACGTTTTCAATTATTCTAAAACTATAATAACTATGTCAATGCCAAATCACTTTCGTGAGGATCTTTAAAAACCTGTCTAATTATTTAGAGTCCTTTACTTGTGACAAATCATGTTCTCATGCATCAAAATAGACTGTACATAAATATGAAATACCCCCCTTTTTTTTTACAGTCCTTAAAATTGATTCTTCTTAAAATAAAGTGTTCAAATAAAATATAACCTTTGAATCACATAGCAATGAGTATGAATGACACTCATGCTATATAAGATTACCTGTTTCTTGATAAGAGTTTCCTACTTAGTCTAATTTTGTCATAATTTCATCCATACATAGTTCACAAGTTTGTAAAGAACCTACCTCTTGTTTACAACAATTTTCATATGAATAAAATTGATTTCATGAGCCCTTATCTATCTAAACAACCTCATAATATTAAACAATCCATTAACCTATTAAATAGTTCATGATCACAATCAATCATGCATCTTTTCAACTTTGATAAATCTTTATTATTACTAACTATCACAATACTATCTTCAACACAGACCTCTACCAAACATGAATGTGCCTTTCTAATGGCTTCAAACACATCTCAAATCATAATTTACTCAAGAGACAATCCAAATTTAATAAAGAAAAGATATTCCACATAAAATAATTCACTTTTTTATCAAAAACTCAGAAGCTTTGGTTGAAATATAATTCAAAAAATAGGAACATAATTGTAATAATGCTATCTCTGAGAAGATATGTTTTATTATTTAAAATTGCAGATACAACATATGCCTATCTCTAGAAAGAGATGTCTGATTTTCTTTTTAGGTTACATCTTCATTTATACACATTTTCAAGGTAGTAGGATGATGTGGAAGGTAACCAATCTTGAGGGAGATTAAGTGGTTCAACTTACATGATTCACAACAATACAAAATTTAAAGAATTACTATTTTTAAAAACTTACTATTTTTAGACTATACTACTAAAATTGAAATTTGGGGTATTTTCATTTGGTTTTTAGAGTTTAAAACTCATTGAGTATATCTCTATTCCATCTCACTATGTTCCCTGCATTCTTAGATTTTTTACAGTTCAAACGGAGAGTCAAATGCAGCTATGGTGCAAAAGCTATAGCTCCCAAAAGTTTTGCCACCAATTGAGGTAGAACCATCACCTAAAATGTCACCTAAAATGTTGGTCAGATCATTCCTCACTCTTTGAGAATCAATGGTCCCCATTTCACTAATATTTTTCATCAAGTATGGCAGTTGTGTTTTAATTTGATTCTTGATGCATACTTAGAATGGAATGTACTTTGTGGAGCTATGCTTTATGGAGCTGTGCAGGGCCCGATTATTCACCATTTCTATTTGACCATCAGTTTGTGGATGGAAGGCCATCAAATTCTTCAGCTTGGTATCTATTTACTTCTATTGTTGTGTTATTTGTGTAGTTAAGGCTACAACATCGGCTTTTTTATATTTCTATGGTTTGACCACCATGAGAATGAATTTCTTGGCACTAATCAAGAAGATATATATAGAAGGTGGTACCTCTAGTATCCTATAGTGTTGTGTTTCAAGAGTGAGGGTGATCCTTCAAGTTATTAATTCATAGATGCCATGTCAATCATACATGAATGGCTGACCAAAGAGTACATTACAAATATCTAAATTGACCACATCACATAAGACCTCATCTTGGAAACACTTTATTGCATATGAAAGAAGACATTGGTGGGTGACACGAAGGTTTCTCCCTGGACTCAACCATCTAATACTATATATCTTTGGGTGAGGCTTTATAGATAAATTTAGACTTTTCACAACATTAGCAAACATTAAATTATTTTGACTCCCACTATCAAGAATGAAATGTAGAGGGGCTTACCTTTCACCCATAACTTAGAGTGAAACAACCTTTTCTTATGGTTTGGCCTCTCCTCATGTGTCTGTGATGAAACAATGATGGTATCGAGCTCAGCATCTACAATCTCTTCTTCATCCTCTTCGACTACAAGGTGTGATGAGGCAGAGCAGTAGATGCTGAGGATTGTGACTCAGAAAGCAGGGATTTGATGGCTCGACATTCTTATTTAGCATGCATTCTAGATTTGTGATAATCACACCATTTTCCAATTTTTTTTCCTTTTACTTCCAATTTTGGCCTTGTGTTTGACCTTCTTTGTCACTTTTCCATTTTGAAGGTTGACTCTTCATATTCGTTCTTCCATGCTTCTACTCAATCTTCACCATAAACTTGTATGCCTCACCGAAGGTTTTCAAATTGAAGAGTTTCATCTCCCCCCATATATACCATTATAGTCTACCATGATATTTGAGATCCTTGTGTTTCTCACTTTCTTGGATGCCCAATCTCGTAGATAGAGAATGAAAAATGTTAATGTAATCTTGAACAGATTGTTTCTTACCTTAGCGAATTTATTGCCACTCTATATATAGATCATCATATGCTTCAATGGGGTAGTATTTTTCTTTTATAGCTTCTATGAAATCATCCTAGGTAGCTTCCACCCCAAGGCCAATATCATCCATACTAAATCTCTTATACAATTCCCACCAAATTTTTACAGGCAATGATGCTTTCAAAAAATCAAAAGTGATCTCCTCTTTATCGGTGAATTTATGTATAGAAAAATAAGAAGATAATTGATCTAACCAATTTTCTACTGCATTAGTATTGATTTTGCCTTCAAATTTAGGGATATAAAAATTCACCTAAACCTTGAAGGGTGTTGGGGCAATGAAAAGATGTGGGGGTGCAGATGAGGAGCCAAAATTTTCCATCAAGATTTGTTGGATAATTTGAGAAAATTATTGTATCATTTGTACTTGCTACTATTGGCGGGATTCATTCACCATTTTTTTGAAATGATTAGATGTCTCAGTGTTGTCTTTCATTTGAAGTCATTTGGAGTGAATAGGTGGATAGTTTGGAAGCTCTGTTATTTTTCATCCAAACTTCTTGTAGCCTAACCTCATCCTCAAGATCATACACTCTCAATACAAACCGCTCTGATACCACTGATCTAAAACTCAAAATCTTTGGTTGAAAAATAATTCAAGAAATAAGAACACAATTGTAATAATTCTATCTCTGAGAAGAGATGTTTATTGCTCAAAATTGTAGATACAATATATGCCTATCTCTGGGAAGATATGTCTGATTTTCTTTTCAAGTTAAGTTTTAATTTATAAACATTCTGAAGGTATTAGGAGGATGTGGAAAGTCACCAATATCAAGGGAGATTAAGCGGTTCAACTTCCATGATTCACAGCCATACAAAATTTGAGAAATTACTATTTTTATAAACTTGCTATTTTTAGACTGCACTAATAAAATTGAAATTTAGGTCACTGTCATTTAGTTTTTGGGGGTCAAAACCCACTAAGTAGAGTTTTATGTTATCTCACAGTGTTCCCCTCATTTTTAATTTTCCAATGGTTCAAATAAAGAGTCAAACAGAACTATGGTGCAAAATTTATGGCTCCTAGAAGTTCTACCACCAATTGGGGTAAAACCATTACCTGAATTGTCACTTGAAATGTTGCTCAGATCACTATTTTATCATAAAATGCAATAATTATTATATTTTTTTTTAAATTAATTTCTTGTTTTTTGCGAAGTGATGACTACAAAAGATTAATATATTATGATTATGTTAGGGGGAACATTGTATAAATGAATATATTGACATTAATCCATTTATATTGATATGTGAGTTTCATAAGTGCATCACAAATATCAAAAGGGGGACTAACACCATATAATTTTATAACATCATAAAATTAAAATTAAAATAATAATCTACATGGCTCATCTATTAATTAAAGTTGAATAAATTGATCAATGCATCTACAAACTTTAAATTGTCATTCAAAATATATTTTTTTAAAGAAAACATTGTATACAAATATATAGAACAAATTGTCAACTACTCAACTACTTTCTTAACCACTTTCTTAACTTATTTTTCAACCACTTTATTAGTGACTTTCTCAACCACTTTCTCAGCTATTTTCTCAACCACAACATCCTCTATGCCATTGTTGTCCTTCAATATATCTGCCTTTTCAAGATCCATAGCCACAACATTAATATGATCAAGATTTTCCTTATCTTCTTTTACATCATCTCTTTCATAAAGTAGACTTGAATCAGTAACTGTATTCTACTTAAATAAGGCATTGAGATCCTGTCCTTACTTCTTAATGATTTTTCAGAGTGTGCTATTTTATTTATTCAATAGAACAAGCTTTTCCTTGAATTGAATGGTAGATAATAAACTTTTTTGTGCATTTTTCAGATACACATTGAGAACCTTGGCTTCTTTTTTCAAGTTCTCTTATTGTGCCTGCATTTTAAAATGAAATGTAATTAGATGTGAACAAAAATAAGTATGACATAAAATTTGATTTAAATGAAGATACATTACCAAATATTTTTCTTTCTCCACATTCAAAATTGCAATAATGTTGGTGTCTTTCACCCATTTATTATAATATGCATGGGCTTCTACATTCAAATTCTCCAACTTGTTAAACAAAATAGTCAACACATTATCATTGTAACTATTAGCAACAATAACTAACTTAGATTTAGTTTTGGCAAACAAAGCATCAATCTTTGTGGGTTCATGTTGCACCAATGCAAACAAATTTTCTTATTGGGTGTGGTTGTGATAATGAGCATTTATTTATTTTATCAATGCCTTTGTCTAAAACTCCCACACATATAAATTATTTAATTCCTCAATTAATACCTCCTGAATATTAGCAGTAATACTATCTACTACCAAATTATTTATTGAAAAATATGTAATGGCATCATCAGAAAAGATAACATTCTCTATTGGGGCGGGACTATTTGGTGAACTGTGTGAAGGTTCCTTATGAGCAGTCACATGAACATTTTATGCTTCTTCCTGGATAAAATCATGTCGATTGAAAGTAGATCCAACATTAGTATCACTTTTAATCCCCAGATATTCATCATCAAGATCAATTTTTGGTAAAGAAATCAATCTTTGTGCACTCTATACACCTTTGATAGAGAAAGAGGGGAATTAGGAACATGATAATTGCAGTGTTGCGGTTCATTATGGTGGTTGTAATGGAATATCTTTCCCCCTTGAATGAAATGAGTTCAAGGGTGGAGGTGATGATATAATGTTTCTTAGAAATAGAAGATGGCTTGCAAAATGTAAGTTATTCTAGAAAGTAAATAAATTTTAAAAATAAAGTTATATGCTAATTTGAAAATAAAGGTTTAGTACTTGTATTTAGAGACAATATGTCCTCCAATCTATGCACTGTATTGTGAGTGACAGGGGTGTTTTGAGCCAAAACATTATGAAAAAATTTAGTCCTAAAAACTATAATCAAAAATCAAAATATGTAATGTAAAATACTTTCCACAGAGGGTTGAGAAGGCATAGTAGATGTTACTATTTGTTGCAATGGTGGTTGTTCCATTGTCTGAATTCTTACCGAGTCAAATGCAACAATAAAACAAATAAATAAAATAATGAACTTGAGTCTTGAAAATTAAAATCTCATTTGAAATTTTTAAACAACAAACTTACACGTAGATATGACACCGAAGAAACTCGTAGACATTTCACAAGCTGATAAGATTGCAAGGATGATTCTACAGACTCCAAATCTATAGATTATTCAACTACACATTGTCTTTTTGAGGTAGATGTTAAGCACAGAATATACTAAGAGGGGGGTTAATTAGTATATCATATATCTTATAAAACTTTCTCTTAATCAAATTCCACTTAATCAAATATTCAAGATATGCAATAAAACTCAAACAATAAACACCACACAAGAGAGAGACACCAGAAATAACATAGAAACCCAATGTGGAAAAAACCACAATGAATAATCTCAAGTATATGAATGAGCACCAACCCAAACAATATTGGCAAGCACCAACTTGCAGGAGCACCAATCCCTTTACTGAGCACCAACCCATAGGAGCACCGACCCCTTTGTCGAGCACCAACCCCTTTGTGTAAACCACACAACTATCTCTCAATGTTTCTATCTCAACAAATGATAGTTCATTACAACATCTCTCTCACCTTTGCTCTTCTAAGCTATATATAACAAATACAAATCATATTCATCTCTCACAAATGCTCTTCTAAGCTAGATAATACAATATCAAATCAACCTCTATCTTCCATATTACAAATGGCTTCTCAAGCCTTTATTTATAGCTTTCCAAATGACCTTTGGCCTTCCCCCTTTGTGACCCTTCAATCCTCATGGAAAATGGTGCCAAATTTGTATGACCCTTCATATCTTTGACTTTGAAAAGTCATGCGGTGACCCTTCATGAGCAAAAACGTCCTTCCCTCTTTTGTCTTTACTTTGGTGACTTTTCATATTCCTCAAAGTGTCCCTTTATAATAAATTATACCCTTTCTCTTTTGTCTTCACTTGGTGACTCTTGGAATTCCCCAAGATGACTCTTCATAGAAAAATACGTCCCATCCTTCTTTTGTCTTTACCCCGTGACTCTTTGACTTCTCCATGGGCCCTCTTTTGTCTCATATGCAACCAAAAATATATTCGTTAATATTAAATAAATATTAACTCACATTAGCCAAGATATATCTATTACAAACAATATTAAATGAAATGGGGCCTTTATCACTAATAATGCTAGACCTTTGACATCAATGACAATATTTCTAACAATCTCTCCCTTTGTCATTGATGGCAACCTCAATCTTGAAACTGTCACATCATGTCACTTGCATATCTTGTCATCTAAAAACATACAGTAACTCCCCCTTATTATAGCAACCTGCACTTGTTCCTTGACCTATTTCTACACTTGTACCTATACCTATTATTCCCCCCTTTGACATTAATGGCAAAGGGCCTACCTGGAGCTAACACTTAGCTCCCCCTCAACTAATGTAGAACCTCAATGGCAGGAAGTAAAGGGAATTGCTCCCAACTTCTCTCGCAGATACTCAAATGTGTCTTTTGGTAGTGACTTTGTGAAAATATCTACAATCTTCTCTATAGTACTAATATATTCTATCTTAACATGTTGATATGCAACCTACTCTCTCAATAAGTGATATCTAATGGGAATATATTTTGTTCTTGAATGCATTATTGGATTTTTCAAAATATTTATAGCACTTATGTTATCAAAAAAAATAAAAATAGGTTCATCATTCTTTACCTTTATAGCTTCCAAAGTTTGCTTCATCCAAATCACTTGAATACAACACAATACTACTGCAATATATTTTGATTCAGCTATAGAAAGTGATACTGAGTTCTGCTTCTTGCTTATCCATGATACTAAGCTATCACCAAGGAAGAAAGCTCCTCCACTTGTACTCTTTTTGTCATCTAAGCACCCTACCCAATCTGAATCTATATAAGCAACTAAAGTGAAATATTTACATGTGGAATACCATAATCCATAATCCAATGTCCCCTTGATATATATAAATATTATTTTTACCAACTGAACATGACTATCTCTTAGAGATGACTGATATCTTGCAACCATACCTACTGCATGCATGATGTCTGGTCTCGATGCTGTCAAATATAAAATACTACCAACATAGATCTATACAAAGATTGATCTGTAATAGGTAAATCTTCATCCTTGCTCACATTATTTCTTGTACACATAGGTGTGCCAACTGGTGCACAATCCTCAAAACCAAACTTCTTCAACATTTCCTTGGCATATTTACTTTGAGATATGAAAATTCCTTTATTTGATTGAAATATTTGCAACCCTAAGAAAAATGATAATTCTCCAAGCATAGACATCTTAAATTCTTTTTGCATTCTATCAAAAAATTCTTTTGTCATATTTTCAATATTTCTTCTAAAAATGATATCATCAACATATACCACAACAATCAATTAATGCTCACCTTCTATTTTGATGTAAAGATTACTATCAACAAATCCTCTCTTGAATCTTTGATCTTGCAGATACTTATCAAGTCTTGCATACCAAGCTCTGGGAGCTTATTTTAATCCATACAATGCTTTCTTCAATCTGCATACATGGTTACTAATATTCAAGAGAATAAACCCCTCAGGCTGCTCAATGTAGACCTCTTCTTCAAGATTCCTATTTAAGGAGGTAGATTTGACATCTATCTAAAACACTTTAAAATTTTTAAATACTGAATATGCAAGAAACATTATAATAGCCTCTAACCTTGCCACTACTGCAAAAAAAAAATTCAAAATCTATTCCCTCAATCTAAGCATATCCTTTACATACTAATCTTGTTTTATTTCTAGTCACTTTTCCATTTTTATTCAACTTATTTCTATAAACCCATTTTGTTCCTATCATATTGTGATATTTTGGTCTAGGCACTAATTCCCAAGTATCATTCTTTTCTATTTGATCAAATTCTTCATCCATAGCCTTAACCCAATGCTCATCATGTCTAGCTTCTAAAAAAAATTAATCTGAAATTTGGATAACAAAGAGAAATTAACTTGTTCAAATTCACTTACCATCATTCTTCTCGTGCGAATTTCTTATTTTATATCCCTGATGATGTCACTTTTATTATGATTTTTTTGAACGTATTTGGATGGAGTCTTGGTGCCCTTTTTCTCCTTCTCTTTTTCCTTATCTTCATCTGATTCTTCAAAGTCTTCCTCTTCAATGATTTCAAGAATGTCTACTGGATCATTGATTTTTTGTGTTCCATCTTCTTCTATCCTGACACTTGCACTTTCAACAATTTTCTTGGTTATTTTGTTATAACATTTATAAGCTTTACTTTTACAAGAATAACCAAGAAATATACCTTCATCTACTCCGAATTCAAACTTACCAAGTTTTTCATCAGTTCTCTTTATGAAACATTTGCTATCGAAAAATCTAAAATAATCAACTATTGTTGGTTTGTCTTTCTATAGCTCATAAGGAGTCTTGTCACTATTAACTCTTAATAAATATCTATTATAAATATGCACTATTGTACCAACCGCCTCTCTCCAATATTTAATTTTTATTTTGGATTTATTTAGCATTGTCCTCACCATCTCCTGAACTGTTCTATTTTTCCATTCAACTACTCCATTTTGTTGTGGAGTTCTGGCTGCTGAATACTATCTCTTTATTCCATGATCTTCACAAAACTCTATAAATTGATTTGACATGAATTCTCCTCCTTGATTTGATCTTAGACACTTAATCTTCAAATTAGTTTCATTTTTAACTAATACTTTGAATGCTTTAAACTGTCTAAAAGCTTCTGATTTTTTCTTTAAAAACATTATCCAAGTCATACGTGAAAAATCATCAATAAGTAACATGAAATATTTATCACCTTGAGTACTTTGAGTCCTTATAGGTCCACATAGATTAATGTGAACAAGCTCTAGCATCTGAGTGGTTGAGTATTCTTTTGTTTTGAACCGCCTTCTAGGCTACTTCCCATGCTGACAAGGTCCATAAAGTGTGTTAGATGGCTTTGTGATCTTTGGAAGATTCTTTACTGCTTGATTTTTATAGATTTTGACAAGATTGTCAAAATTTATGTGCCCCATTCTCCTGTGCCATAGCCAAATTTCTTCAATTTGACTTAAACAATATTTTTGACCTTTGATGTCTGATAGCATATATAAGTTATTACATGTTCTCAGAGCATCTGCAACCAATACATCTGAATCTTTTCTTCTAATTTCATAACCTTCTGCATAAAACTTTAGTGTGTGTGCTTGATCACATATTTGACTTACACTTAAAAGATTATGCTTAAGACCTTCTACATATAAAATATTATCATTTTTAGTTCTACCACTATCTAAACTTAGTGTACCTTTTCTGACAATTTTGGCAGTAGTATTGTCCTCAAATTTCATTGTGCCACCATTGATCTTCTTCAAGGTTATGAACTTGCTCTTATCTCCTGTCATGTGCCTCAAACATCCACTATCAACAAACCATGGCTTTTCTCCATTTCTTGCATGTAAAGCTGTCTGGACCAACATAGAACCTTCAGGTTATTTCTTCTGCCATGTCTAAACTTTTTTCTTGATAAATGGAACCCTAAAACTCTGGTCTTTTTTGATTGACTCAAACACACTTATACAATACTGAGCTATGGGTTTGAAGTTGTTACACTTGTAACAAATTATGGTCTCTTTATCAAAGCTTGATAGAGGAGAAAAGAGTTATAGCTTCTGCTTGACTCTACATGACCTTCCTTTTCCTTATTTTTGAGATTGTTAGCTCTTTTTCTAGATTCTAATTTTTTATGACCATATCCATTATAATAAAAATAATAAGCATGAAAATAAGACATGTTTGTGAATCTCTGACCTGGTTGTCTTTTATAGCTTTGTTCCTTCTAGCCTTCTTTGTCCTCTGTATTCTTCACTTCTTCCCTTCTTGTTTCATCATTTGTTTGAGCTTCAACATAGCTCTTCTGCTTTTCAAAACCGATACCTATTTTATCTGACATTGCATTTTGGCTTTCTAATATCTTATTCAACATACTAGTGTTATTCTCAAATTTTGAATCATTGACTATTTTATTATTGACTGCTTTCTCAATCTCTTCCTTTAAAAAGGCAATTTCAGTAACATACCTTTCACATTCTTTTCTTTCTATTTCCAACTGTGTCATTAGATCTTTTTCTTTCTTCTTGGATTCTTCAAAGTGTGCTTGTAGATCTTCAATTATCTCTTTTGACTCCTCTTCATTTTTCTCGATCTGGCGCTTCAATCTTTGATTTTTCTTTTCAACAACTTTCAACTCTTCTAAGGCACACATGAGTTCTCCTTCCATATGTACTTCAGCTTCATCCTCTTCTTCTTCTTGACCAACTATTCTTTTGCTTGCAGAGGCACCTTTATGTATGGCCATATTGTGCTTTCTTGATCTACCTTTAAGCTGTAAAACTTTTTCAAAAATAAACCTACTCTGATACCAATTGTTAAGCACAGAATATACTGAGAGGGGGGGTGAATTAGTATATCATATATCTTATAAAACTTTCTCTTAATCAAATTCCACTTAATCAAACATTCAAGATATTCAATAAAACTCAAACAATAAACACCACACAAGAGAGAGACACCAAATATAATGTGGAAACTTAATGTGAGAAAAACTATAGCGAATAATCTCAAGTATATGAATGAGCACCAACCCAAACAATATTCACAAGCACCAACTTGCAGGAGCACCAACCCCTTTGCTAAGCACCAACCTAGCAACTATTCATGAGCACCAACCCATAGGAGCACCAACCCCTTTGTGTAAACCACACAACTATCTCTCAATGTTGCTATCTCAACAAATGATAGTTTATTACAAAATCTCTTTCCTCTCTCTCACCTTTGCTCTTCTAAGCTAGATATAACAAATACAAATCATATTCATCTCTCACAAATGCTCTTCTAAGCTAGATAATATAATATCAAATCAACCTCTATCTTGCATATTACAAATGGCTTCTCAAGCTTTATTTATAGCTTTCCAAATGACCTTTGTCCTTCACCCTTTGTGACCTTTTAATCCTCATAAAAAATGGTGCCAAACTTGTATGACCCTTCATATCTTTGCCTTTGAAAATTCATGTGGTGACCTTTTATGAGCAAAAATTTCCTTCCCTCTTTTGTCTTTACTTTGGTGACTTTTCATATTTTTCAAAGTGTCCCTTCATGAGATATTGTGCCCTTTCTCTTTTGTCTTCACTTGGTGACTCTTGGAATTCTCCAAGATAACTCTTCATGGAAAAATGTGTCTCATCCTTCTTTTGTCTTTACTCCGTGACTCTTTGACTTCTCCATGGGCCCTCTTTTGTCTCATATGCAACCAAAATTATATTCATTAATATTAAATAAATATTAACTCACATTAGCCAAGATATATCTATTACAAATAATATTAAATACAATGGGGCCTTTATCACCAATAATGCTAGACCTTTGACATCAATGACAATATTTCAAACAGTAGATTATTTTCACAAGGCACAAATTCTTGATTGTAAGTTGTAACAAACAAATTTAAAACATTTATTAATCTTTAACTTACTAATCATTTAACAACCAAACAAATATTAAACCCTAGATCTACAAATGAATAAATAAACTAACCTCTTACTCATCCATAGATAAAGCGTTTTTCATCATTTTTGGATCGTTAGACCTCGTGCTTTTTGGAGGTCAAAGAAAGCCTCATAGTATAATGCTAGAATAAAATTTCAATAAGAAACATTGGAACTAGGATTAGTAGAAGCACAATTTAATTCAAACCTTATCCTAGTGGAAATAAAAGAGCACCAATTAAATCTCTATTTTAAAAGAGTACAGACAATGTAAAATAGTGCCCAATAGGGAATATCCATTGGTCTTCCCTGTAATACTATTCTATCTCAAAAAAATTGAACCATTGCTTTAAAAAAAGTGTGACTAATAGATTTGACGTGGAGGCCCCTCTTCAGACTATCTGAAAGAAAAGAGAAAATGAGGATTTTACATTACAAAAGGTGAATTTTGAATATAAAAACAAATTTATAAGTACATACTAGTTCAGTCGATGTGAAAATCAAAATTTATCACCAAAAATTTCTTGTCATCATATGTAAGTATTGATTTCAATATCAATAGGGTTACAATGTGAAATAGAAGACCTGTCAAATTATGAATATCTCTGGCAAAGTACCAAAGGAAATCATTTTAGAATCCATGTTCACAGTGAAGATCTTATCATTAGGGTCACAGAAATACATGAGAATTTTTAATATCACTATGTCTATGTCATACTAGGGCATGAACAACAAGCTAGTAAAGATGCATTCATAAATATAATCATTGTACACATTTGGTTGTTGCATGAGCCTTAAAATGTCTAGGCATAGTAGGTTCTTGTAAATGAATTTTCTTTCCATGGCTGCAAAGAGGGATGAGAAATATCTTCTAAAAAATGTTAAAAAATAAGTTAGGGGTGAGTATTTATAGAGCAATGGGGTGATCGAGCAACCAAAAAGTAGATGAAACACATAGGTCACTCATCAACATGTCATGGTGTCACCATCTGACATTGGACATTGGTCCCAATCGTTCAGCCCAACCATCTATCTAGACATATTGCCCAACCATCTAGCCCTGCAGTTTAGTCCACCCATCTAGCCCAACCATTCAATCCACCCATTTAGCCTAGTTATCTGGTCCAATCATCTAATATATCCATCTGGCATAGTCATTCAATCCAGCTGTCTGGTCCAGTGGTTCAGCCTAATCCTTCATCCCTATCATTCAGCTCAACCTTTTGGCTTAGTCATTTATCCAAGACATTTTATTTAGTTATTTCACTGTGTTTCTCACCCCTATCATTCGGTCCAAATGTTCGACCTAGTTATTCAGTTCCATCATTCGGTTTAACCATGTTGTTGTATGGGAAAAAACATCAACAAAGAATTCACCATTGCACATAGAGGATTCACCATGCCAAAAAATAAAATTTCCCTATATTATCTAAATATTTCAAATAGGTTTTCCAGTACACCTCTTAAAATTAACCCTATCACAAAGTGATTACTTGTTATTCAACCTATCTTATTTAGGCCTAGAAACAATGCCATGCTTGCAAATAGTCATTTAGAAATTTATTTTGATTGGATTTTAGGGATATTAAACACTTGAAACATATCCATTACATCATCAATCACATAAAAATAGAATTTTAGATTATTTTGAGTAATATAACTTGACTTATATCACTTTTGGTCCTCTTTAGATCTGGTTTTCTTACATGTTTACATGTATGGGCTTGTGTTTATACATTTTACCTCTCTTCAGGTATATTATGGACATTATACCACTTTTAAATGTTTTTAAATGACAATTCATTACTTAAATACAAATTTCAAGTCATTTAGAGCTATAAAACCCAAGTTATGACCCTTTTTGTGCATACTAGGATCTGTATAGTAACAAGCAGGTTAGTTTAGAATTTTTTTTGTATATTGAGATCTGTAGGGTCTAAAGAGCTCATTATTTTTTTATAGGTCTATTTCAACCTCATATAAAATCTTAAATAATTATATGGTAAATTCCAATGAACAAAAATCACCATAATCATACAATCTCAGGCCTACAAACTCTCTTTGTAGTTGTGTGCATACATTTAGGCTATGGAATTGACTTTAGAGGCCTAAATGACATGGCATGGCTCTTTTTATATATATTATTCTTTTTTTAGGTAAAAATATGATGTTAAAAAATGTATGAATCACCTTTTAGTGCTCCCAAAGATTCAATATCTTCAACCATGCATAAACTTGTTGACAACTTTCACTTTTTCACCTTGTGTATACGTCTGTGACTGATCATTTCAATTTTTTCATGGTGATAACTTGTTTATAAAATTATTTGTGAATATATAATATTTAAAAGTAATTGAACATTCTTTGATCAATCGCAAACACCTAAACTTGTCTCTTTTCAACAGACTGCATGCATCTTCATGTGAGCTCATATGCATGAAAAATCATATTGTAGTCCATCCGTATAGGTGTTAAAATTTTGACAAGTCTTAGGGCTTGGTATGAATATCAAGATAGGTTATCAATTGTGTATTTATCATCTTTAAGTTCTTCTAAGCTTGGTATGCTCTAGTATGAGTACTTTGTAATCCATGTCAGAATGGGTGCTGGGTTTGTCGATCGGGCATGATGGGAGGCCAAGAACATGGTCCTAGACATTATCCACCCATATAAACATATTGGTAGTGACAATTTGTATCAAATAATCACTATAAATGGATTTATTGAACAACATCTTAAACTTTGACAATATTTGTTGTTAGTGTTTCTGCACTCCTAAATAATAGTGAGAATGTATTTTTGGGAGGACTTAGATGTCAGGGTCATATAAAAATGTATAATTCATATATATTTATACATTATTCAAGTGATTTATTTTTGCATGAGGGTATCAGAGGTAAAAATGCCTATTGGAGCTCAAGAAGTTGTCTCTTCACCACCACAAAGTTATATTTTAGGACTATTTACTACAACATATGCCACAAATTACTCTTGAAGGTTCAACAAAAGTGCTCTAGGGTGAAATAAGAGCTTTCAGACATGCAAAGGATGGATCTTACAATTCATAAAAATGAATTATATTTTCCATTATATGCATGTCTGAAGTTATGCTAAAATTCTACATTTTTCTTGTTTTGGAAAGGGCATTTATGAGGCTAGAATATGTGGTGGGTTTATCAATCAGGCATGATGGGAGGCCAAAAACATGGTCCTAGACATTATCCACCCATTTGTATGTGTTTGAAGTACCAATTTGTAGCAAAAAATCATTGTAAATGGAGTTATCAAACAAAAGCTCGTACATTGACAACATTTGTTGTCAGTGTTTATGCCCTCCTAAACAGTGGTGAAAATGTATTTATGTGTGGACTTGGATGTTAGGATAATGGAAATATGTGTAATTATCCTATCAAGATGTGATATAAGTGATATATTTTCACCTGGGGGTCTTAGAAATAAAAATTCATGTTGAAGCTTGAGAAGTTGTCTCTTCACTACCAAAAAGTTATACTTTAAGACTCATTACTGCAACTTATTCCTTGAATTTATCTCAAAGGTTTGACCAAAGTGCTCCATGGTGAAAGAATATTTTTTATACATGTATAAGATTGATATTATAGTTCATTTAAATGACTTATAATTTTCATTCTATACATGTTTGAAGTTAGGCTAAAATTCTACATTTTTCTTGTATTGGGAAGGGTGTTGTTAAGCCAGAATGGATAGTGGGTTTGTCGAGCATGCATGATGTAAGGCCAAGAACATGGTCCTAAAATTTATCCACCAATATATTCATGTTTTTAGTGTCATTTTGTAACAAATAAGCACCAAAAATAGAGTTATTGAACAACAGCTCAAACTTTGATAATATTTATTGTTAGTATTTTTGCCCTCCTGAACAGTAGTGAAAATATATTTTTAGGTAGAATTAGACATCAAGGTCATGTAAAAATGTGTAATTAACCTATCTATAAATTTTCTAAGCCATATATTTTCACTTAGGGATCCTAGATGTAAAAATACATGTTGGATCTTGATAAGAGAATTCTCTTAACTACCAAAAAGTTGCATTTTAGGACCTATTATTGCAACTTATACCACAAATTGCTCTTAAAGGTTTAGCTAGAGTGATTTAGGATGCAAGAAGATTTGTAAAACATGTGGAGGCTCTTATGGTTCATCTAAATGACTTATAGTTTATGTTTTGTGCATGTCATAAGTTAGGCTAAAATTTTGTATTTTTCTTGCATTGGGAAGGGCATTTATGAAGTTGGAGTCAGTGGTGAGTTTGTCAACTAAGCATGACAAGAGGCCAAAAATTTAGGACTGAACATTATTTGCCTATATGGACATATTAGCAGGGCCAGTTTGTAGTGAAGAAGCACTTGAAATGGAGTTCTTGAACAATAACTTGAACTTTAACAACATTGGTTGTCAGTGTTTCTACCCTCCTAAATAATAGTGAAAATATATTTATGGGTGGATTTGTGCATCAAGGTCATGGAAACATGTGTAATTCACATCTCTGGATGTGATCCAAGTGATATATTTTCACTTGGGGGTCTTAGAGGTAAAAATGTTTGTTGGAGCTCAAGAAGTTCTCTTCACTGCCAAAAAGTTGTATTTTAGGACAAGTTACTGCAACTTATGTCTCTAATTACTCTACAGTGTCATACATAGTGTTCCAAGGTGAAATAATATGTTTTAAACATGTATATGAGGGATCTTATGGTTCATCGAAATGACTTATAGTTTTCATTTTATGCATATCTGAAGTTAGGCTGAAATTTTAATTTTTCTTATATTGGGAAGGGCATTCTTGAGGTCAAAATGGGTAGTAGATTTGTTGATCAAGGGTGATGAAAGGCCAAGAACATGGTCCTAAATGTTATCTTCCCATTCAAATGTGTTGATAGTGCCAATTTGTAGTGAAGAATCACCAGAAATGGAATTCTCAAATAACAACTTGAACTTTAACAATATTTCTTGTTAGTGTTTCCGCCCTTCTGAACAGTAGTGAAAATGTATTTCCAAGTGGATTTGGATGTCAGGGTCATGAAAACATGTGGAATTCACATATATAGGCAATATATTTTCATTTGGTCATGATATGATATAGTCATACACAGTCCATTATAATTGCATTTGAGGGTTCGCATGAGCTTGATTATATTATTAGTGAAGTGATAGAATGTTTTTTTACCTTCCTCTAAAGGTGTTAGGAAGGTTAGATATCCCTTAGACACTATGAATAACTTCTGATAATATCTTGGGTCTCATGAAACTATATAAAATTGAAGACAAACATAATGAAGAGAAATTGACCTTAAAAGGAAAATGATTGAGATAAAAGGTCTAAAATTTGATATGTACTTGTTTTAAGAACCTATTCTTATGATCAAATAGGTTCCATGTTTCAAAAAATATCTATATGTATGATCTAACAATCTAAATATTACCAAACCTATAGGGGTTAAGGTAATCGAAGTTTAGTATAAATAAAAAGGGTCATATCTATACATTTGAGCCTTATGAGTGCATTAAAACTTTGTGTAAAAGTATAAAGGAGTGTGATAGATGATTTAATAAAGATTAATCATCTTGGTAAGCTAAAATGAGCATGATATGAGGATAAGTCTCATTAGTCTCTAAGATACCAATATAAGTGGATATATAAGAGAGGATAAGAACATCTAGTATAGGCCATAGATAGAGTATTGTTAGTGACCTAAATGGCTAAGCAATCAGAGAACACAAAGTTAGTTTTTGTAAATAAATTGTTAAGGATATGGGCCTAGTTTAATGAATTGGGGATAAATATTTTTAGAGATTGCCATCTGATGACAATATCATGCCTTTCAATTACTATCCTGGATACTTTGACTCATACCCATTTTTATTTACTTAGATTCACCATTCAAGAATAATGTACACTCCATTGGACCCATCCTGATTATAAATAGTCCATTACCTACTCTAATTTTGTCTTTTTATCCTCTTATACTTTAATTATGGTTGTTTATAAACCATTCTAATTCAACTTAGACATTTATCCATTTTAGGTATGCATTTCCATTATATTAGTCCTCCATTATTAATCTATTTAAACTATTAATGAATATTTATTATTTATATCAATACCTTAGGTTTACCTAGCTTTTATCTCATTCATCAAGTTATCCCTTCACTATGGATCCATTGGTTACCACCATTTGATGTCAAGAATGATCTTGCAATTCACTTAATCTTCTAGTGGATCTGCTTAGAATTCTACCATTTTAGACAATTTACAACTTTAACCTTTTTATTATTGACTCAATCACCTCAAAAGGCCTATGAAATGCTCAAGACAATGTTATTGAGATTATTGAGGCTTTTAAAAAATTTCAAAACACCAATTAGGTCTCCAAATGACCAAGAAAACTTGACTCAGTCCTAAAACATCGTTACAAGACTATGTGTAGGAATTTTAGGTCTTAAGAAAGATGTTTATTGTTATAATTTCCTCTCAAAATCCCATTAAATGACATTTTTAATAGATATATATTTCATATAAAAGTGAGAAACCAATATTTGTTCTATTAGTTTCTCAAAAGATTAACTTAATAACAACTCTCCTCTTTTAGGTCTATGTAGGCCTGGTTATACCTTATTGAAGGAACTTGGGCTTGATTCAACTTCATATTGATTTTTTTTGTCTATTAAAATATTTTTTATTTATCACACAACCTTAACAAACTTCATACTAATTGTGGATCCAAATACAAGATAAAACTATTGAATTCCTTCATTTTGGAACCTTCTCAGTGACTACCTAAAGGTAGTCCTACACACAGTCAATTGTAAATAGCTTTATAGAAGTTTATTGAACTTTACGTATATTAGTTCCCAAACACCTTTTAACAACTTCTTACAAATTTTTGAAAGGTTTCATACATTAAATATGTAGTTATGAGTATTTTCTCCAATAAATTCTTGTCTAAGGTTTTCACTATTCATACAGAGCTGAGAGCTTGTTAATTATGTTTCATAAAGCTATTTTATTTTTAAATAAAATTAAAAAATATGAAAAATACCTAAAAACCTCCTCTTTCCTTCCCAAACTGATATCCAATATCATGCACTTATTTGCACATGTTTCTAGCTAACTGTATATGACTATGTACACACAAACAAAGGTTTTTGAAGGGTTTTTAATACAAGAACAACAAATTGGTTACAAAATCCTTATATAGACAATGAAACCTTAATTTAATCTTATAAATAAAATAAAACAAGTATCCAACCCATAATCATTTGTATCCATGCAAAAAAATGATGATCTTTACATATAGACCTCAAAACTCTTAATGACAAACTGCCAATAATTCAAAACTTGCAAACCCTTGAAACATATAATAAAAATGAAAAGGACATGAAATTTTCACTTAATCATTTTATAAATTGAATATATTTTTTAAACATAGCATCATCCTTTTATTAATTAATCTTCATACATACACTTACAGTCCTATAAACTACAAAGACAATATAGGCCTAAAGGCCTTATTCCCGCTTAATCTCCTCTTCTATCTTCTAAGATTTCATGCTTCAACCTTTATACATGTTTTCCTTGACTTATTAATCTACTTTATTTAATGTTGATATTATTCTAACAACCATGCTAAACATAGTTACTTCTCCAAGATATTTGCTTCTTAGCCTTACATGCTAGAATAGGTGTTCAACATAGGATATAGCTTCTAGATGAGGTTCATAGAATGATTTACATTTACCTATAGTGAATATATGTTTTTAATGAGATAATAGTCCTTTAGTATCATGATGCGTAATTACATGTCTTATAAAATTAATTATACCATTTAAAAGCTTATACAATATTTCAAATATTCAAATATTCCCTTTTTTTTAGGAAAAACCCAAACTATTGTAAAATTGACCTATGAAAAGATAATTGAAGCATCTAAGGCTTCTTATTAGCTTTTTAAAGACCCCTAGTATCCTAAACTACTATGAACAAGTACAAAATTAACATATTTACATTGTTGAAATGGTTCATATTTTGATGCTCCTACATCACCATCAAAATGTAATTAAGATAATTTAAAAAATATTTTTATAAAAAAATATGTGTGTAATTTAAACTAAGTTGTTTAAATGAGGAGTTTCTCAACTCAAGTATGGATAGAGAATCATACCTCAAAGATAATGAATTAATGTCTAAGCTTGAATAAATCCATTCTAAAGAAGATATATTTTGGAAATAAAATTCAAGGAAGAATTAGTTAAATGAAGGAGATAAGAATGATTGTTTTTTCCACAATCCAATCGAATAAAATTAAAATTCAAAAATCATACAAAATTCATAGTGAAAAATATCATTAATAAGATCTTTCCTATAATATGACCAATTATATTGTTCCCACTATCACATGACTTTCAATCATCTAAAATTATCAAATCACCTAAAATTATCAAATGTGGATCAATGGCCAAACATTAGACTTCATTGTTGATAATGGAAGTCAAAAAAACTTCATTTATCATAAATGAGTTTTACAATATAATAATAAAATTCATAAAGGGTTACAAAATAAAAATGTAATAGAATGTCAGGTGAATGCCATATAGGCACATTTACAATGTCAATAATACATAGATTGACATATAGGCATACAAAAATGTGTACATTGCCATATAGGCATACAAAAGTACATGATGTAAGATGTGAGCTAATCATTAAATAGCCTCTATCTCTTTGCCTTCCTCAAAGAAGACCCTCCCTAGGATACCATATTGGTAGATGGAGATTGCTCGAATGCCTTGGATTGCTCCAAGGTTTGATTATGGATCCTACACTCAAAATCACATGCAGTTGAACCTAATCAAATACAAGTACTATTAGAAAATTAACAAAAAATACATGCAACCAAGTTAAGAAATTAATTTTAAAATAGAATAAAAAAATATTTAAACATGAACTTACTACAATCTCATGGTCCCATTCAATTTGATTTTGATGCTCGATTAGGTCAGTGGTAGGTTGAGCTACATGAATAGACATTTGAAATGAGGAAGAAACATGAGAAGTTTCCCTACTAATAATCTAAATAGGAATATCAGATATCATGGGACAAACTTGTATACACAATACATTCACATAAGTTATATCTATCGAGAAAGTATGTAGTAAAAATATTTAAAATATATATTTTATAATTCAAAATTATAAGTTAATATGTGTCTTTGTCAGGGCTTGTGAGGATGATGTTGTTGTAGCAATGCCTATGTTTGTCTCCATTCACAATGATGGAGGAGTGTCTACTCAAGATATCAACTGAAAAAACAGGGTCTCACTTAGTTTTATATAAAGTATCAAAGATATATGATAATATTTTCTCTTTTATTAAACCAAGAATGTAAAATTAACTCAAAAATTTGCCTATGTATAAGTAAAAGGTGTCATGCTAACACAAGCAGATGCAATAATGGATGGGCCAACAGCTATCTCCACTCGTGGTGATGCAGGAGTGTCTACTTGAGATATCAACTAAACAAATAAGGTCTCACTTATTTTTCTATAAAGTATCAAAGATATATGGCATTTTTTATTATTTAAATTAAATCAATGTGTAATATTAACTAAACATTTTACCTTTGTATAAGTAAAAGGTACCATTCTAACACAAGTAGATGCAATAGTGGATGGGCCACCAGTTAGATCTATTTATGTAAACATTGGTTGCATAAGATCAAATCTTGCAAATGTGGACTATGATGAGGAAGGCATCATCTCCTCTTAGAATAATAAAAATTACACACACACACAGATATATATATATATATATATATATATAATTCATTTTCTATGTAAATTAATTTTTAGATTTTAAATTTTTAAATATAACTTAAATTTGACATGACATTTATATAAGAGATAACTGCATCCATGTAGTGGTCGATGACTGTACATCAAATGTATGTGTTAAAAACTATTCACTTAAGACTATATCATACAACCCCTCTAAACCACCAACACCATCATCATAAGAAGGTCCAATACATATATCTCCACAAGATTTGTAAGGATGGGGTCGAGTATGTACACTAGGTGGCATATCTTTAGCATCAATAGCTAAAATCCTACTCGTGTTGAATGAATGCATCATTAAACATACTAAGTGCATGTAGATTATCGATCTATATGACCTCCTTCATCATAGAGGGGATCTTAGGATTAAGTGGCTTTTCGGTAGGGATCCTTGCAGGTTGATTAGGTGTATGGTGTGCACTGGGTCGATCTTGCGCAAAGCCTTTCCCTTAGCCTTGAAACTCACCATAATCAAAATAATTTAGAATCTCATTGAGGATAAACTCATAGTAGAGTTTCCTCAAAAAATACAATGGGACGTTATGGTTATTACATGGTGGATAATCAAACACCATCAACCATCAGTCCTCTAAATTATCTTTGATCAAAAAAATTTGGCACATATGGATTGGGAAACATTTAGCAGTTAATAGAAATAGTGCATTAGTGGTTGGGTTAATGAATAACATAAAAATGGCCACTTTTGATATTTATTTATTTTTGACCTTATGTTGACAATTTGTTAGCTTAATAAGCCCTATAGGTATCCCAATATAATGCCCATCTATTAATTTAATTCATTATTGAGTCAATTTGACCCAATATTGACTCTAGGTTATTAGCTAGATAAGTACGGTGGGTGTTGTGGATGTGGGATCCCTCATTCTCATGATTACTTGCTCAATTTCAATATTGTTTTCCATAATGAGTGAATCTAGAGCCTCTTGGTTGCCTGGGGGATCTTATGGAATTGTAGGAGGGTTAGATGGAGGAATATGAGGGTTAGAAGGGTTAGGTGGAGGGTTAGTCAGAGGGTTAAGAGGGTTAGGTGGAGGGTTAGCTAGAGTATTAAGAGGGTTAGCTGGAGGATTAGGAGGTTTAGGTGGAGGGTTAACCATATAAATAACAGGGTCAAGTGGAAGGTTAGGAGGACGGTTATTGTCTCTTGTAGTGGATTGGTCTATTTCAAACAAACAATTTATAAATTAAACAATGTCAAAAACAAAAAAATTGTAAAATACAAGGTTAATAGGTGTAGTTTTTAATCACTTACATCATCTACATAGCAACATTATGAATTTTAGGACATTTCAAGCTTTCCAATGGACTTATGGGGAGTTTTGATGTCTTTGGAGGAGATACACAATTGTAGAATAACAGTTGAGAGTTGGAAAAATGGCAAGTGGAGTGTCAATCTATAGGTTTTTAAAAAAAAAAGTCAAATGGGTAATACATACACATTATTATAATGTGTATGTGTTACCATAACACATACACATTATTGTAACGTGTATGCATTATGGCTCAGTAATTGTCAAGCCATAATATTAATAATACGTACATGTTATTTGAATAACGAGTGCACGTTATAGGGTATGTCAATGGAATTATCCCCTAACTCCATGCACATACCCATATTACACTTCAAACTAAACTTTTACATGCTCATTAGTGATGTGCCTTATAATAAACATTTATGATCTCCATTTGATATTCAATTAGGGCCCTAACGATAGAAATAAAATTTTATGCATTTTTAATTACTTTTCATGGTTTGGTGTAGACCATACCTCACACAATATATAATAATACCCACAATAGAATCATATTACTTAAGTTAGAGACTTCAACACTCACCCAAGGTGCAATGAGGGTTCACCTAGAACCCCATTATGAGAAAAAAAAATACCATGTGCATAATCATAGTAAAATATAACAGACAAAAATAATAAGTATACTAAAAATAGAATATAACGCAAGCATACTTGTCTATCTAAGAATCCATCTTTATAACCATTAATCAAACATTAAAAATCATACACTCATATCATATTATAATGGCTTCCACTACAAGTGGATGTTCACTCATAAAATTCACTCATTGTTATGTTTCATAGATCATTAAAATCCTAGCTGAAATCCTTATTCAAAACTCTAAATTTTCATCTAAAAATGTTTAAAATCTCAAAGTATCTCATTATTTTTTTTCAAATGATAGGTCAAGGATTATATTTATAGTTTTCTTATACCCCTATCCCTCTATGAGCTCTTGTGTTTTCAATGCCACATTTTTATTATTTTCCAACTATAGCCATCTAGGCTTCCACCTATCCATCTCCTCAACATTCTTCTACTCCAACATATTATTATCAACTTGGATTATACTTGATCATCAAAATTATCCTTGTCTAGATAAATTACATTTGTCCCTGCTTCCTCATTTTTTTTAATTTTTGTGTTTCTTTCACACTTGTGTTTATTCCATATTTGTATTTCTTTATAAAATGTGCATTGATGTTTCCTTTTGTGCTTCCTTAAATTTCACATTGTCCCTCAGTCTAAGATTGTACTTTTATTTGGATTCAAAAACAAGTGAGAATGTGCAATGATGTTTCCTTTTGTGCTTCCTTAATTTTCACATTATCCCTCATTCTGAGCTTGTATTTATATCTGGATTCAACAAGAAGTGAGTAAAATAATATATTATCATTATTTGGTATGCACCTCCAAATATAAAAGCAAGTGTCATGTAACTCTCTAGTGTTGTGTATCGTATTTTAATTGAAGATAGAATAGTTAGATAAGTTGTTCCCCTTTTGAAGTGTGGTATAAATTACATATCACTAATATCTAAAAAAATTAATATGCATACCATGTGTAAAATATATAAAATCATTAAATTGCATTTATCATACATTTTGGTATAAACAAACAAAAATGTAATCATTAAAGAACATATATGACTGAATAGATTATGACCACTGGGGGGTCAAAAACTATGTAATAAAATGTATTAATTGGTTTCCCTTGCATGGGAAAGGGATAAAAAATGAGGGTAAAAATAATATTCACTAATGTGGACAAGATATATTCCATGAATAACAATTATAGTATACCCCATCTTGGACAAGATATAAGAAATGAAGACAGAAACAATAGTATGTAGAATATAATAAATGTATTATCAAAATAATGGGCATATCATGGCTCTAATAGGAAATATATAATCCATGAAGTGAAACAATGGTATGACCCAATAGATGAATGGTAGAAACCACATAAACATAGGCAATCAAGAACTAATGTGCATGATATAGATCATGACACCATTCATAGTAATGTAGAGTAAATATAGAAAGCAAGGTAATCATATCAAGCACATATAAATCATGTCACATTAGAGTAAACATATAAATAACATTACACATAGTGTATACAAGTTAAACAATACCACATAGAGTAAACATGTCAAGTAATGTCATGCAAATTAAACAAGAGTGATCAAAGAACATACAACAAACATGTAATAAAAGTACATGACTAATACATCCAATCTAGATAATAATAGAAATGTGTGCAAGTAGAGTAAGTAAAGGGAAAACAAGAAAGGCACACCAAACAATAAGCAATATATCCAACATAAGTATTGGTTTATACCCAACATAAAACACTCAGATTAAAAACATGCAAGATATATTTATACTATATATATATGATCAAATATAAATATCAATATGGTAAATAAAATAATAAATATATAACATAAAGCATTGTTGGGGATGTCCCCATAATAGGCACAATGATGCCCTCAACGTAAGCATGAAGTTGTCCCTAGGTAGCTATAGATACATAAAAGTAAGTAAAAACCAATATATCATACACATAAGTTAGTAATACCACTAGTAGCATGTGCATGTGCATATGTGTGTGTGTGTGCATGTGTGTTTGTGCACATGCGTGCATGTGTGTGTATGTGTGTGTGTGTTTGTGTGCATGTGTGTGTGTATATGCATGTGTGTGTACATGTGCACGTGCGTGTGCATGTGCGTGTGTGTGTGTGTGTTTGTGTGCATGTGTGTGTGTGTGTGTACTTTAGAAATAAGTAGATAATCATTAAATACTAGAATGTGTAAGTATGTAAATAGACAAAGATAAAGGTAAATAGTTTTTTGTATTGGTTTTATTATTTTTATAAGACCTAAAGTAAGAATTAGAAGAAAAAAAACCAAAGATAATGACAATCCAAGCAAAAAATGAGGGAATAAGAAATAAGGGATGGGTCCCTACTAACCTAAAACTTCTCCTAGAATTTTGCATGCACTCAAGCAAAAGGCCTCAATATGTATGGTGTTGTCATCACATGAAAGTTCATGCAGTAATTTAGGATGGGATACAACAATCAAAGGTTAGGGCTTAAGGAAAATAAACATAATAATCAATCATGACTAAAGAGGATAGAATATTAATATAGAAACCATGAGCAAAATCAGAGAAGGAAGTCAAGAGATAATAAAATTATGAAAGCATAGAAAGAAGAGGCTAACTTAAAAATTCAAACAAGATATATGTCAAAATAAAAATAAGTTTGAGTAAATGAAGGACCAAGGGGAAACAACATGAAATAAGACTCGATAATTAATTGATAATTTTCAAAATTCACACACAAGATAGATGAAATAAAACCAATGACAAAAAATCAAATAGAGAGAAGAAAACTTATATAAAAATAGATTGTTAATCTCATGCATATGGGATTAGAAAAGGCTAACCAATAAAACTTCTTATCAAACCATACTCTATATAAATAAATGTGATCATACCCTCATGGTCTAGATCTAGGTGTCTTGGGACCCATGAGTTCAATAAGGCTAATACATCTTCATCGTCACTATCATCATCCATATAATCATCAATACTATAATAGTTGCATTATATTTTTTTAAAGTTTCACTTTCATTTATCTAAATCGTAGGTCATAAAATGATTAAATTTTTGGTAAGTTATTTATTTTGGATGCATACAAAAGGATGTGATAATATTACTCTAGTTTGTGGATGATTAGTTACTTTCACTTTAGGTACACTTGGTTTAAATCATATGATTGGATTTTTCAGTAGCTCTTTAGGTAACACCTCGCCTTAAACTTGTGTGGAAGGTTTGTAAGTAGTTCCTTGAATGGTAATCAATTTATTATCATGGAAAGTTTTCAAGCATTGGTGAATTATTGATGGGATTGATTTCATTTGATTAATCCAAGTCATTTGAATAATATCTCATATAACCCATTACCTAGAAATAAATGAAACAAAACTAATATATCTTAGAACCAATGGTGATAGGTAAGGTAATGTCACAAGGGGCATTCTAGTTATGCCATTGTATCCTCTAATAATCATAGTTGTACCAAATAAATATGTATGTTTGAATCCAAGATTGGTAACAAAAAATCATTTTACACACATTTATGCTTGAAAAATCCCACCATAATTTCATTTGTTAACCTTGAATGTGCATACATGAAATCTCAAATAAATAATGAACCATTATTATGATCATATTTTATAATTTTATATTCATAAAATGTAAATGGAGGATCATTATGTATCATTGACCATACATATAAATCCATAAAATATATGACCATTATAAAGTTATGGTGGTTTCTTTTAAGTTATCAAATGAAAACCGTCTTGGTTTTTGAATTGGGTAGCATGATTTGTCAAAGAGTCTATAAATATATTCAAATGTTAATCAGGTTTGGAAATTGATTCATTGAAATTATTTTTATGATCTTCTACTTGGATTTGTTTGTTATCTATGAATTCTTTGACTTTAATGCTTTTAAATTATGCACATGTTTGTATGATGGTAGGAGAATATATGATGATCATAGTATACATTAACATCATAATTTTTAGGAAAGGGTTGTGATGAGTCCAATTCTTTCTTGGGAGGTAAATATATCCTATTGCATTCAATCAGTTAAACACATTTTGAGGACTCTCAATCAGTTAACCTACATCAACTACCTTATCCTCAAAATACACTATATCATGTTCGAAAGTATCATATAGTGTATTTTGAGGATGAGGTAGTTGATGGAGGTTTATTTTGTGATAGATTTGAAGGAGTGGTATTAGAAGGTTGAATATCATTGGTGATGGGTAAAGAGGATGGAGAAATTGTAGAAATGTCATACATGCTATTAGTGGCTTGAGAGGCATTGTTGGAAAAGGAGGCACTAGAGACATGATTATCGTGTGTTGCAAAATATGCACTAGTAGAAGGATTATAATATCAATAACTAATGGCATGATTACCATTGGTAGAAAAATATGCACTAGTGGAGGAATTGAGAATAGTGGGTCTTAAAAAAGGTCCACTAGATATTAAAGCTGCCATGTGAGTAGAGATACTTAGCATTGAGGTTGACAAAATCAAGGAAGAATAAGTCATAGTATGAGAAGGGGTCAAAAGGGAAGGAAGAGGTTGAGAGGTAAAGAATTTATTGCCCCCAAATCCATGTGATAATGTGGGGGAAGGTGAATGGGGTTCTTCTTCTTGACCACTTATCATAAGGTTGTAAATAGTGGAAGGGTTTTTTCCTTGATGTCAAGGAAATTCATTAATGAAGAAAAGCATTTTCGGAGTATACTCTACTTCATACTAATCTTTAAAGAGAATAGAGGGTTACGAAATGAATATGCATGAGGAGAACTCCCATAATTTGTAGTACATGTGGCCACATGCACATTACTTGCATCTAAAGTAGGAGCCACAAGTTATTTATGGGGAAACATATTGGGTTTGATAAAGCTCACCATATCTATTGAGTTTAAATATGTGGTATCCTCAAATAGGAAGTTCATGATGAGAGGAAGAAGCAAATAAGGATAAAAGTAATGCAAAGATAAAGTCAGCAAATAGAATATAGATTTGAATCAATTAAATGTGTTATGTAACCCAACATGCAGAGAAGAATACAGAGTCATCTAAGTTGACTTTGTATTACAAACAGGAAGGCAAAACACGGTGATAAGAATACATAGATGTTCAATTTGATTACGTATTGTTGAACAAAGAACTAAATGGGTAAATAAAAAGACATCGTCGTACATGATAATCATGTACTACTGGCAAAAGGGTATAACATAGTCTGTAAGAGACTATATCGACTAAGACGATAATGTGCTAAAACAAAATAAAAAATTTATAAGATAATTGGAAGCAAGAATGAATGAAAACACATAAATAATTGGATCAGTGTGATTGATCTAATTGGGACACACAACACAAAACCTTGCACCAATGTTGACCAATACAAGTTTTTGAAATATAATACACAATGATCAAAGAACAAGCAATCAAATCAAAATTAAATGCTAACTAGTTGGTCACCTTAAGTGTTATTAGATTATTAGAAAGTTTTGATTTTAATGTGATAGGAGAGTTGGCTGAAACAAAGAACTACAAAGTAGTCTAAAATTAGTTTCAAGACATATGGGTTGAAAGGGATCTATATTGGCAATAGTACTAGCTTGGTATTGGGGCCTACCCCCTCACTTCACAATCTTGTAGTGATAAGGGTGTCAGGTGCTTTGTCAATATATACCATTAACTACATACTTATACTTAAAAAATAAAGTTGGCTTCCCCCATGGTGATGAAATCCAAGTAGACCTTAGGAAGACAAGTGTTTAAATGTATTTTGAATATTAAATGATTTGGTAATGTGTGGAAAAGAGTAAAATAGTGTGACTAAAATGGCAATTTAAAAAACCACCCATTTAAACTATGTGATTTACTCTAAACATGCAAATAAATGAAAATGAAATATGAATTAGTGATTAGAAAGTAGATGTTAATTCTTTGATTAAGAATAGTATAGAGTCGATTTAAATGACACTATATGCAAATAGTACAAAAAGAGTTGACTGGGTTATTGATGTTCTACAAAAGCAAGGTCTTTAAGAATAAATTTAAATAAGTCGACTATGTCTCTCAAACAAAAGATAGACTACAAAACTAAGTCGACCAAGTCAACCTAGTTAGCTATAGGGTTGTAATTTTGAAAATTGCTAACTTATGAAAAATGGAACTAAAAGAAGTGCTAAAATGATAGAGATAGAAAAGAAAGGAACCTTGATAGGTTCGAAGATGATATAAACTACAAATTTTATTTTATAATGATTTAGTTATTGCTTTCAAATTCTATAAATTGGGTCAACTAGTTTGATGAAGTTTTGTAAAACCCTGTATGTTGAATAAGAATAAGGAATGGAGTTAACCTATTTCACAGTTTTCATTGATTTGTATGTTGGTAGAAAGAATTAACAAATAGAGTCAATTTATTCAATAGTGTATGCTAATCTAAAACTAAATCAGAGTAGTAAAATAATTTATAACTGATGAAGACTTGCACAGACAAAATAGAGTCATGATGAAGTGACTATGTTAAACCTACACATAAAAAATTAGAACTATATCGAATGGTTCGATACAGTACTGTAAATATACAAAAATATAATAAAATTATAAAAATGATGATGTGAAATAAAATCTACAAGAGTTAGATTCATATCGAGTTCACTAAAATGTATGCAAAGAGAATTGTAATCGATCTATAAATCAATTCTAGATCAGAGAAGATAAATCCTACTTACACTTTTGATTGTTGACATATTAGATATTTAGGGTCATGACCAAGATGGATCTGTTAGACCTAGTCAAGGGATCGCTTACCACAATAAATTCACTAGAAAGGATTTCAAAGCCTCCAGTCAAGTAAAACTATGCAATAACCCTAACTAGGTCCTAAGTTTTTATATTCACTAAACTAATAAAAAGTAAAGTTTAATCTAGTGCTCACCAAAGCTTGTGGCATAAAGTGAAGGTAATAAATAACATTAAAGTAAACATGCATATAAGATATATACTCATGTCAATGTCTACAAAATCCTAATGCATGAGAGATAAGTACAAATGCATATATTTCTACTCTTACAAAAGATGAACAAAGTTAGGAATACTTACCTTTGAAGATGAACCCATCAAGCCTCAATCTCTTCCTTGACCAAGGTTTTTTACAAGAAATTGTTATGGTATGTAAGGAAGACAAGGATAAATCAGCTCTATACTACACAACTTATCAATGCATTCAAAATACTTCTCTGCAAGAAACAATCCATATCTATAAAGGAACTATAAAACCTTAAGTTATGCTTCTCAAGTAGAATGGTGGATAAGCAGATATGTAATATATATCTCTTCTTCTCTTATTAAATAAATGAAGAAATGGATGTGTTTATATAGATGTATTTAACCCTAGTCCTTTCCAAAAATTTAGGCTAACAAGGTCAATGCAATCGACATTGTATCGTTATTGATAAAAAAATTAGGTCTTATTCAAAGTCAGTTAGGGGCCGACCTAGACCCTAAATAAGTTTTATCAATTCGAGTACAAGGTCAATGGGGTCGATAGTGTAATGTAAACTATCAAAAAATATTTTAGGCTAGAAAAAGGCTAATGAAAGCAAAAAATGACCAATTGAAGGTGCAAAATAGGAGGCAAAGCTTAGAGGAATGTTTTTAAGAGATGTGTGTGTAGATAACAAGTGGCAGTATAGGGACAACAATCTTGTGAAGCACCAATGGTCTATCCACCCTTTTTTCAATGCACCTCTTAAGGCATGCACTTGGAGAAATTGAGACTCGACAAGTTTTTACAAGAAAGATATTGAAATAATTAATAGTTAAGTGGTGTTATTTATGTATCCTTAATACATTAAATTATATTGGTTAATTAATAATATATTTTATTATTTATCATGAGTTTATCCTCATGTAAATAAATAATAAAATATATTAAATAATTTTTAGAGAAGTTGAACCCATTAATGTGGTGGTTGGAAAAGGTCACATTATAATAGTCAAATTATCTTGCCTATATAATAAAGATTTTACATTGTAAGATGCAAAAAAAATGAGAAAAAAAACTTGTATTGGGTACATTTTGTTTCTCAAATAATGAATAATTTTGATGAATTTTTTTACCTTTTTATAAGGTTTTTTCATGATATATCTTGTGTTTCATGGTGAATGTCTTTGTTATTGGTCTCACATCTAGATCTGGTGTTTATATGCAATCGTATTACTTATTTTGTCATGGTATCAAAGCTCGATTGATGTGTAATGAAGTGGCAAAATCATAGATCAGAGTTTTGGCTTGTGTTCAAGCTTAGATTCATCTATTTTTCAAGCCATGGTATGTTCATAAAAGAATTTGAAGTTTATTCTTCAGTAAAAGTAATTTATTTCATTTATTTCTCCTTTTAGAGCCTAAAATTTTTAGATATGAATATTTTATCAAAATTCAAGCTTATTTTCATAACATAGATATGCCTGAGTGTCTTGAACGAGCTATAAATGCTTCTTTGATCACTAAAAATCATATTTTTTCTCTATATTAGTCTATTGATTTTTGTGAAGGTGTTTGAAGCTCTCTAGTTGCAAATCTATAACTTAAACACAGTTGTAAGTATTAAAAGAATCAACAAGTGAGAAAATCATTTTGGCATTCGTGTATGGCCTTTTTCAACCTTATTTAAAAAAAATATGTCAAAATATCTATTTCTAGACTCTATTGAATGGATCTTGGGTTCTAAGGATAGTTGATCCATTTCCTAGCCTCCACAAAGTTTTTGAGGTACTTCTGTCAAAATTTTAAGTATTTTCCTTCATGCAAGATCACCATAGTATGTCCTCCCTAAAAAAATTTAAAAAAAAAATTGCTTGAGATCCTTTACTTAGTGGCTTTATTTTTAGTTCTTAGAAGGTGTATTATCAACTTTAAGCCTTAAAAACTCCTCCCAAACCATGCAAACCCTTGTCTAATATTTGTTTATTTATCTTCATCCTCCTTTAGTGTCCCTGTATACCCTTGTACAACTTCCATAATAAAAATAAAAATAAAACTAGCATTCTCCAGTCTTTTTCAGATCTATAAGAGGTGTTTGATCAATCATTTGGCCATTAAAAGCTATTGGAGGGTTCATTTGGATCAGTTAAAGGCAATTCTAAGTTTTCTCATCTCCTCTACTACTTTGTGGGCACCATTGCATCTACATAAAAAATAAAACTCTACTTTTAGTGATGCAGGAGCATCTACGTACAGCTTCAGGCAAGGTGTGGTTATTAGGCATGCAAGCTCAAGTCATGTCTTGTTTTGTATTTGAATTCATATTGTTGTCTTTTCCCTCCAAAATGTTGTATAAGGAGGAGTAATTGTAATTGTTAAAAGTAAAAAGAGTGGAAAAAGTAAAAGTCAGTTAAGAATCCAATGTTAGGAAGCTTGTGGAGCAAATCAAGGGGAATGGTTGAAAGTCTTCTCCAAATTAGTATATTGTTACAAATTAAAAACTATTTGCACCCAAGTTGGCGTAGAGGTTAGAGAGGACTCCCTGTTTTTAGAAATGACTGTATGACAGAGTTCGAACTTTATGCAGGCCCGAATGGAAAAGCGCTGGGCCTTTCATTTTTCTTTATATATAGCTTTCCAGCCATTGAAGGAAGCAAGGGAGAAGGAAGGAAGGCAGCCAAGACGTTGGCCAAGGCCATTAAGGACAGAGAGGAAAGGACCTCTCATTCCAGGGAAGAATGTAAAAAAAAAAAAAAACGAGAAAGAGACATTGTTGTAAGAAGAAAAGAGAGGAGAAGGACAGAAGGCGTTCCTTCGGGACCCATGCATCTGCAGAAGGTAGAGAGTGAAAGTCAAAATGAAGATGTTATGAACAAGAGGAAAAAGGAGGAGGATCTCTAGGAGGGAGAAGAGGAGTCACAAAGGCCATTCGACCTCTCTGGTCTTGTTTTGACCACGGTGAGAAAATCGAGCCTTGAGAGAGCCGATTCAAAGCTCATGGCTAGTTGGAGCACAACAGAGGCACAGAACCAAAGGAGAGCAATGGAACATTTTTCATCCATCTTGGACATGTCCGTATAAGCCCAGGGACATGTATGCTCAGCGAGAAAGAACTCTTGAACGCCAGGTGGGTTTATTTGATTCCGGTGTTCTGTAGTTAAAAAGTTGAATCCTATCTACCCAATTTGTAAGCAGCTGAACATTTTATTTGAAAGCAAAGCAACAGGAGGGAGTCGTAGCAGACTCAGCTGAAGCAAGTGACGAGTGGAGTTGTGCAGAGCCAAGGTATATTAGTTAGATCATGGGGAGTTATTCGAACCAAAGAAAATCCTATAAGCTGTAGAGAAAAGGAGAGGAGGTCTACCGTGGAATGATGCATCCCTGTTACAAAATATGTGGGCCGAGACCGAGTGGTATTAAAATAGTCAGAGCAGAGTTTAATGGAGAAGCGCCCAATTTTGTTGAGCAGATGTTTGCGTTGAATCTTGAATGACGATATAGCCGAGCAATGATGAATAGTATGTGATTGTAATGTGAATCTATAATATGCGTTGATTTGAGCGAACCTGTGGCAAGGCCGAAGCCGATTTGGAGGTGGATGGTAGTTTCAGCCATTCATGTAATCCTGGTTATTACAATAATCTTGCAAGTTTGTTTTTCAATACAAATGTCGATGTCTTCTAGAATCTTTTTAGTAATGGCACTGAAACAGAATTTCATTCCTTGTCTATACTATTGTTCTTCAGTGTAGTGTACATTCTTGCACTTTTGACGCATGGAATTGCAGTATCATCAGGTCTATTCATACCTGTGATTTTGGCTGGTGCCAATTATGGTCGATTTGTTGTGATTTAAATGCGATCATTTTTCAAAGTTTTTAAGAATATATGGACTCTACAGGTTAAGAATCTACGGACTCTGCAGGCTTAAAGCTACGGATTGTGCAGGAAGGAGGAAAAGCTACGGACTCTGATGGGTCATTGTTTGTATGATTTTGTATCAATCATTTTGATATATATAAAGAGTGGAATTTTAGTATGAGCAGCATGCTTCATTAGTCATTTTGATTTGGTATGAAGATTAATTGCAGTTAAGACTAGTCTGAGGAACCCTCCATCATTTTGGTTTAAGAGCAGTTTAGGGACTGTTTAAGAAGGACAATTTTCATCATTTAGTCATAAAACTCTTGTTCTGGTTACATAAAAGGCTTTAAAAGGCAAATTCTATGTACTTTTGAGTTTTGTTTGATCTGATTTGGTCTCCTAGAGCTCATATGGTGGATTCATCTTCTCCTTTGGTGTCATTAATTTTGCCTACAACGTGAAATGGATAATTCAAATGGTTAGTAATAGTTTTAATAGTTGAATTTATTAAATTAATGAATTATTAAATTCTTCTTTTCCATGCAAGTTGTGGTAGGACCCTTGATGAGTTATCTTTTTCAAATTAAAAGCATTTATTTTCTAAAAAAACATTTATTTTATTGTAGTATTTACGTGCAATTAATATTTATTGTTTTTTATTTTTGTTTTTAAAAACATGAGATTAAATAAATTTACTTTTAATTTTGTATCTTGCATGTGATTTAAGGCAAGTTGGCAAGTTTAATATTGGAGGACACTTGTAAAAAACAAGGTCTTGTGTTTAAATCCTTTTAGTCCTTCCTTTTGGTTAATTTTAGTTTTTATTATAAACTATTTTTTTAATTTGCATGCTCATTCACGTGGGAACTTGTCGCTTGTTAGACAATTTTGTTTAACATTTGACTCTATCAATTGCTTATCGACCATAGTCATCCAACCAGTCGGATTATAGGTTTTGACATATTATGAATACATTAAGAAGATCCTTTATTTTATTTTAAACCTCATACTATTGATTTTACAACAATTTGATCAAATATTATAATTTGTGACACTATTTACAACACTTGCGACCATTTTTGTGACACTTAGAACTTTCATCTTTATTACATTTTTTTGTGTTTTTTGAATTGTTTTACAATTAACTAAAGTGTCTAGTGTTGTTTACTCATTAGAATATGTATTTTTATTAAAAAAAATTAATTATAAAACACATTAAACTTTTTATAAACCTTTTTTTGTCAATTTAGTATAAAATGTAAACTTGTAGTGTCAATTTTAAAAAGAAAAAAAAAATCATGACTCAAATTATAATATAAGTTATTGCTAATAAGATATGTAATGTTTGGTTAACTTAGTGTCAAATTATTTGTGAATTTATTGTATGTGCATCGCATAACCTACTTGTTAAATTTAACATGTTTGATAGCAAGCTTACATATAATCCTATTAAAGGTTGCATTAAAGCTTGATCTAAAAATTGTGTGCAATAAAGCTAACCCTTATTTACAAATATCTTGTTGGTAGATTGATTTATCTAACCATTACTATGATAGATACTTCATAAAATGTAGGTGTTACTTCCATATTCATGCAAGATCCATACTTGGATCTTTGAAAATTAATCAAATAAATACTTCAGTATATAAAAGAAACTATTGTTGAAAATATTTTCATTGATGTCAAAGGTTTAACATTATTGGTGATAAGGTATTCATTGCATTTAATGTTGTTTGTAATAAATATATCTTGGCTAATATGAGTTAATATTTATTTAATATTAATGAATATATTTTTGGTTGAATATGAGACAAAATAAGGGACCATGGAGAAGTCGAAGAGCCACGAGGTAAAGACAAAATAAGGATGAGATGCATTTTCTCATGAATAGTCATCTTGGGGAATACCAAGAGTCACCAAGTGAAGACAAAAGAGTAAAGGTGCAATTTCTCATGGACCCTTTGAGGAATACGAAGAGTCACCAAAGATAAGGACAAAAGTGGGAAGGACATTTTTAGTCATGAAGGGTCACCACATGTCTTTTCAAATGCTTGGATATGAAGAGTCATCCAAGATTGGCACCATTTTCCATGAAGATTGAAAGGTCACAAAGGGGGAAGGCCAAAGGTCATTTGGAAAGCTATAAATAAAGGCTTGAGTAGCCATTTGTAATATGAAAGTGAAAGGTTGATTTGATATTGTAATATCTAGCTTAGAAGAGCAATTGTGAGAGATGAATATGATTTGTATTTGTTATATCTAGCTTAAAAAAGCAAAGGTGAGAGAGAGAGAAAGGAGATGTTGTATTGATCTATCATTTGTTGAGATAGCAACAATGAGAGATAAGTGTGTGGTATACACAAAGGGGTTGGTGCTCTTGTAGGTTGGTGCTCGGCAAAGGGGTTGGTGTTTCTGTGGGTTGGTGCTCATGAATAGTAGCTAGGTTGGTGCTCGGCAAAGGGGTTTGAAGCTCTTGTGGGTTGGTGCTCACAAATTGTAGCTAAGGTTTGTACTCGACAAAGGGGTATGGTGCTCCTGTGGGTTTGTTCTCATGAATATATTTGAGATTGATTCTCTGTGGTTTTTCTCACATTGAGTTTTCATGTTATATTTGGTATCTCTCTCTATCTTGTGTGATGTTTATTGTTTGAGTTTTATTGCATATCTTGAATGTTTGATTAAGTGAAATTTGGTTAAAGGAAAAATTTATAATATATATGATATACTGATTCACCCCCTCCCTCTTAGTATATTCTGTGCTTAATAATTGGTATCAGAGCAGGTTCCTTTTTGAAAAAAATTTATAGCTTGAAGGTAGATCAAGAAAGCATGATGGCTGGGTCACAGGAAGGATTTTTTACAAATAAGGCACTTTTGTTTGATGGGACAAATTATGCCTTTTGGAGCATGAAAATGAAAGTTTATTTGATGGCCCTTGGATTCGACATATGGAAATCAGTGGTGGAGGAATATGAAGAGCCACAGACATCTACAATTACTCTGGCAAAAAAGAAGGCAAGTGAATGTAATGCTAAAGCTTTAAATGCTATTTTATGTGGTTTATGTGAATTTGAATTTGTTAAAGTTATGCAATGTAAATTTGCTCATGAAACTTGGGTAAAATTTAAAAATATTTATAAAGGTGATGGAAAGGTTCAGCAAGTTAAGCTACAGTCTTTTAGAAGGTAGTTTGAAAGTTTGAAGATGGAAGAAGAAGAAGATATAGCAAGTTATCTCTTGCGAGTTGATCAGATAGTAAATCAGATTCAAGGTCTTGGAGAAACATTGGAAGAGTCAATGGTGGTGCAAAAAGTTTTGAGATCTCTACCAATGAGATATAATGCAAAGGTTTCAGCAATCAAGGAGATGAAGAATTTAGCCAAGCTAAAGATGGATGAGCTTCATGGTATTCTCCCGGCATATAAGATGCGGACAGAACAAGATAAACCCTCAAAGAGAGAAGCAGCGTTCAAGACATCAAAGAAGGAGAAAGCTAAGATTCAATAATCAAGTGATAGTTCTAGTGATGATGAAGATGACAACGAAGCATTTTTCATTTGCAGGCCGAAAAGAGGAACAGGTAAATATCAAGAAAAATTACCTTTTAAATATTTTAATTGTGGAAAGATTGGATATTTTTCAGCTAGATGTCCAGATAAGGTTAATGATGAAGAAGAAGAAAAGCCTACATAAAAGAAGAATTTCAAAGGCAAATCCAAGAAGAGATTTGAAAAGAAGAGAATGTATTCTAAAGATACTAGCTCAGTTGAAGATAGTGGAGTCAGCGATTCAGAAGAACAAATTCTATTCATGGCCATACATGATAATCAAGAAAAAAAAGAGGAGGAAGCTGAAGTAGATATGGAAGGAGAACTCAATTGTGCCCTAGAAGAGTTAGAAGTTGTTCAGAAGAAGAATCGAAGATTAAAGCACTAGATCGATAAAAATGAACAAGAGTCAAAGGAAATGATTGAAGATCTACAAGCACACTTTGAAGAAGACAAGAAAAATGAAGATCTCACAACAGTTGAAAATAGCAAAAAAAGATTGTGAAAGGTATGTTATTGAAATTGCCTCTTTAAAATAAGATATTAAGAAAGCAGTCAGTGATAAAGTAATCAGTGATTCAAAATTTGAAGATAGCACTAGCATGCTAAATAAGATATTGAAAATTCAAAAAGCATATTCAAATAAGACAGGGATTGATTTTGAAAAGAAAAAGAGCTATGTTGAAGCTCTTACACAAGAGGAAACAAAAAGGGGAGAAGTAAATAATACATAAGACATTCCAAACAGAGAAGGCTAGAAGGAACAAAGTTACAAAAGGCAATCAGGGCAGAGATATACAGATAGGTCTTATTTTTATGGCTGTTATTTTTATTGTAATGGATATGGTCACAAAAAATTAGAATGTAGAAAAAGAGCTAACAATTTCATAAATAAGAAGGAAAGTCAAGTAGAAGCCACAACTCTTTTGCTCCTCTATCGAGCTTTGATGAAGAGACCATAGTATGTTACAAGTGTAACAACTTCGGACACATAGTTTGGTATTATAGAAGCGTGTTCGAGTCAGTCAAGAAGGATCAGAGTTTCAAAGCTCTATTCATCAAGAAGAAGAATCAGAGTGCCAAAGATCCATTCATCAGGAAGAAGGTTCAGACATGTTCATGGCAGAAAAAACAATCTGAAGATTCAATGATGGTTCAGACAACACCACATGTAAGAGGTAAAGATCATCCATGGTTAATTGATAGCGGATGTTCAAGGCATATAACAGGAGATAAAAGTAAATTCATATCTCTAAAGAAGATCAATGGTGGTACAGTGAAGTTCAGAGATAAAACCACTGCCAAGATAGCTAGAAAATGTACTTTGAGTTTGGATTATGGTAGAACTAAGACAAAATGTTTTGTATGTAAAAAGTCTTAAGCATAATTTGTTGAGTGTTAGTCAAATTTGTGATCAAGGATACACATTAAGGTTTCATGTTGAAGGTTGTGAGATTAAAAGAAAAGATTCAAATGAGTTGATTGCAGATGCTCAAAGGATAGGGAACAATATGTATGTATTGTCAGATATCTTCTCAAAGGCATGATCAAAGAATACATTCAAAGATCGGTGAGAGGAGTTGGGAGTAATTTCTATTACTTCCTGCCATTGATCTTCAACATCAAGTGAGGGGGAGCTAAGTGTTAGTTCTAGGTAGGCCCTTTGCCATTGATGTCAAAGGGGGAGAATAATAGGTACAATTATAGGTGTAGAAAATAGGTACCAAAAATAGGTATAGATTGCTACAATAAAGAGGAGTTATTGTATGTTTTCAGATGACAGGATGTGTAGGTGACAGGATGTGGCAGTTTCAGAATTGAGGTTGGCATCAATGACAAAGGAAGAGATTGTTGGAAATATTGTCATTGATGTCAAAGGTTTAACATTACTAGTGATAAAGGCCCTATTGCATTTAATGTTGTTTGTAATAAATATATCTTAGCTAATATGAGTTAATATCTATTTAATATTAATAAATATATTTTTTACTACATATGAGACAAAATAAGGGCCCATGGAGAAGTCGAAGAGCCACGAAATAAAGATAAAAGAAGGATGGGATGCATTTTCTCATGAAGAGTCATCTTGGGGAATACCAAGAGTCACTAAGTGAAGACAAAAGAGTAAATGTGCAATTTCTCATGAAGGGACACTTTGAAGAATACGAAGAGTCACCAAAGATAAGGACAAAAGTGAGAAGGACGTTTTTGGTCATGATGGGTCACCACAAGACTTTTCAAATGCTTGGATATGAAGAGTCATCCAAGATTGGTGCCATTTTCCATGAAGATTGAAAGGTCACAAAGTGGGAAGGCCAAAGGTCATTTGAAAAGTTATAAATAAAGGCTTGAGTAGCCATTTGTAATATGAAAGTGAGATGTTGATTTGATATTGTAATATCTAGCTTAGAAGAGCAATTGTGAGAGATGAATATGATTTGTATTTGTTATATCTAGATTAGAAGAGCAAAGGTGAGAGAGAGAGGAAGGAGATGTTGTATTAATCTATCATTTATTGAGATAGCAACATTGAGAGATAGGTGTGTGGTATACACAAAAAGGTTGGTGCTCTTGTGGGTTGGTGCTCACGAATTGTTGCTGGGTTGGTGCTCGGCAAAGGGGTTGGTGCCCCTGTGGGTTGGTGCTCATGAATAGTAGCTGGGTTGGTGCTCGACAAAGGGGTTTGAAGCTTCTGTAGGTTGGTGCTCACGAATTGTAGCAAAGGTTTGTACTCGGCAAAGAGGTATGGTGCTCGTGTGGATTTGTTCTCATGAATATATTTGAGATTGATTCTCCTTGGTTTTTTTCACATTGGATTTCCACGTTATATCCGGTGTCTCTCTCTATCTTGTGTGATGTTTATTGTTTGAGTTTTATTGCATATCTTGAATGTTTGATTAAGTGGAATTTGGTTAAAGAAAAGATTTATAAGATATATGATATACTGATTCACCCCCCCCTCTCAGTATATTATGTGCTTAACAACTATAAAATTTGGTTTATATTATTCTTTTTTTAATTACGTTAATTTATTTAGCTATTATGATGCTAACCATATTATGATGAGTCTACTTCTGGATATATGTTTATGTTTGGTGTAGGTGCTATCACTTGGAACACTTCATATAAAATTTGCTAAAAAAACCTTGTGGCTATGAAAGATGATAGACTAACATTATGTGGAAGTCTCTCATTGTATCAACCTTCTTGGTGATAGTCAAAGTTATATAGCTTTGGTAAAAAAACCAATGCATCACCAATCAACTAAAGTCTATTGAATTTTAATCAATCCTAGGCCTATCAAAATTGTCATTGAAGGGAAGTGTGCATGACAATGTCACTTCCTAATAGTTGTGTAAGTCATGTGTTTTCTTTTATCTCTTTATGATTTTTATTTAAAGCATTGTAATATATCACTTTATATAATTTTGATAAAATTCACATGAAAATCTATATTTTACCCACTATGTAGTAGTATGAAAGTACTTATATTATAAAATACTCTAATATGCTTGGTTGATTATTCATTAGAAAAATTATGAGATGTATTTTAAATATAGAATATAGTCTCATGACCATGCGAGCCTAAACTCACTCTAAGTGGTTTAAGGTAACATAGTGTAATTCCTTTAAAGGTGCCTATGGGGACATAGTGCAAAACTTTTAAGTGTCTATGGGTGTATAGTGTAATTCTTTTAAAGGTGACTATGTGATTGTAGTTACATAGTGTAATACCTTTGAGTATCTATAGTTGTATAGTGTAATTCTTTTAAAGGTGACTATGTAATTGTGGTTACATAGTGTAATAACTTTGGGTATATATAATTAAATAGTGTAATATATTTAGGTGACTATGTTTACATAGCATAATTCTTTTAAAGGTGACTATGGCATGATGAATGATGTTTTCTTCATTTATTACCTCCTAAAATTCATAATGTGGATGGTTCATGGAGTATAAGTTCGTTCTATTATTACCTCTTAAAACTCATCATGTAGATAGTTCATTGAATATAATTTCATTGTTATAAATGTGATTATGGCATGTATCTCCATTTGACATTAAGGGGAAGTATTGGAACAATTAATGGTTAAGTGGGGTTATCTATGTACCCTTAATAAATTAAATTATATTAGTTAAATAATATGTTTTACTATGTATCATGAATTTATCCTCATATAAATAAATAATAAAATATAGTAAATGACCTTTGGAGAAGTTGAACTCATTAATATGGTGGTTGAAAAAAGTCACATTATAATGGTCAAATTAACTTGTTTATATAATAAGAGTTTATATTGTAAGATGCAAGGAAAAAAAATGAGAAAACAAAGTTTGTATTGGGTACATTTTGTTTTTCAAATAATGAATAATGTTTGTGAGTTTTACCTGTTCGTGAAGTTTTTTATGATATATATGATGTTTCATAGTGAATGTCTTTGTTATTGGTCTCACATTTAGATCCAATGTTTGTATGCAATAATATTACTTGTTTTGTCAAGAGAAAGCATTAGTAATTGATAAAAGTTTGAAACTATTATGTGTATACAAAGACCAATTTGTAATTAATGGGTTGGAGTAAACTTTGATAGAATATAATTTTTAATTCATTATTAGGTAATTGGTGAGTCATATTTGTAATCATGGTTTTAAATCTAAGCACATACTAAAATTCTCATTTGGTCCATGTTTAAGTTGAAAATTTTGTAAAAAAGTGACCTTCATGCTAATGTTGATTAAAAATTGAGTTAAGTGAATGATTATTGGTTCAACTGATGAAGTTGTTTGGCTCACAAAGACCCACCAGGGATTAATTCTTATTGATAGACCTGACACGATAAAAGAGATGAGGCTAAGATAGTTTTCTAAATGACTTTGGCAAAATGGATATCCCTTAGTCCTTAGCTCTTAGCTTAAGATCACCTCGTAAAATAGTGATCAACTTAAAAAAAGTGATTTAAGAAATTATCATCCAAATAATTAAAATATTTTATGGATCCAGATGGAAAAGTGTAAAACTAATCAAGATCATCATCCTTGAAGCTTATAGGAAAGAACTTTGTCAAAATTTTATGATTATACACAAACTCAAGACATGAATCATATAAAAACTTGATATGGTGAGGTTGGTCACCCTTATTGTTGAACAATTCAAACTTAGGAGCTATGAATTAATTAATAAAAGGATAGACAAGTATCTCATGATCCAAATGATTAAGTAGTATATCATGTGAATTGACTATATAATTTGTTTTTTAAGACTTGGGAAAGCAATTGAATATTTTTCTACATCACTTGCATGGTTTTCATAGTTAGTCAAAGGAGTGTATATTCAAGAGTTATAATAGGACCAATAGTATCATGAGTAGGAATAGAGACATTAGGCACTTGAGATATATTATAGATGAGAGGATAATGTTGAAGTATTTGTTAAGATGATTGATAAAATTGAAGAACAAGAAAAATAGTATCGAGACCAATGTGAGAAGGAAAAAAATAGAGATCTAAGTACAATAAATCAGAGGAAAAAATAGTATAATTAATCTAATACATAGCCATATTATTTGGTATGTGAGGGGAACCTCTAGAATGTGAATTATTAGAAGCACTCAAAGATCCATGATTGGTTTTAAAAGGTATTTACTCAATTATAGCCTCTTTGGGTAAGGTTTACTTTTGCACATATTTTAACACATCTAACATTGCATTAATTTTATTTAGATGACTTAGGATATGCTTTATATGTATGGAAATTATTTCTAAACTCTATTGGCCTAGATCAAAATGCTTAATATTAAGAGATCCACTAACACCATTATCATTATCAGTCATAGTCTTTGCATCAAAATCATTTTCAATTTCAATATTCATAGCATTTGAATTTATATCATTTATATTATCATCCAAATGTGTATCAATATAATAATCATTAACCTAATTACTAATTGTCATTATATTTTTAAAAATAACACAAGTAGTAGTCAAAGGAAGCTCTACAAAATTAGTTAGTTTGGAACTCAATCTATCACTTCACCTAGTAAGAGACTTATATATAATGTCCTTAGGTGCTTAATACGTGTACATATATAACATAAAAACAAGGGTTTTCAACGATACATAAAGAGCTATGGCTAATGATGGAAAAATAAGTAAGCTCAACCATGCTAAACAAATCAAAGTATACTAGCAAGGGATAACCCTAAAAGGGAAGAAATCATAAGAAGGAATGCAGGTTTATGGGAATCCTGGGCAAAATCAAATCCAATATGTAATATAGGCAATGATCTAACCCTAGATGTAAAAGGAGCATGTAAAGCAATGTACGTTTTGTTAACCAAATTTGACCCCAAGTCAAATTTGTCACCCCCTATATATTAAAAACTGTCATGTGGTATTGTCATGGTTTTTTCATGCCTTATAAGGTCCGTAGAAGTCTTCATTTAACCTTGTTAGCATTGTTTATGGTTAGTTTGGAGAAGTTAAGGCAAGGTCATATTTTGGTTATATAATTATCTAGGGTGCCATGAGGAAATAAGACATGGTCAAGTTGTGTCATAGGTGATTAGAGGTTCATTAATGTCATTTTATGTCCTAAAACATCTTATAACCACATTTCATGAGGCCTTGGAATGTATAAAGTTAATTTGCTAGCTTAAAGGGGGTAAAATGCATGAAAAGTGATTTTTTGGATAATTATAATGTGTGTCCAAGTTCCCTAAAGGAAAAATCCATACCACACATCTTCCAATGAGACTAGACCAATTATATAACTGTTACACATGTCAACATGTCAAATAACTATCAATTTCTTGGATTTCAATGCCACTTTGAGGAGTTAAAGGAAGTTATATAGACTTATGGAAGTCATGTGCAAGTGAAAAAAACTTTGGAATGTCCTTTCACCTTTTTCAGGTCAAGAACAATCTTGGAATAAAGTTTTAATTCTCACAGTTGCATAAATATTATTTTCTCTCACATCGCATCCTTCATAAGCTAGTGAAAGCCAATTTCAAGGAGATTGTATAGGCCGTATAGTTTGATTTTTTGGCTAAGATTTTGGCCAAAGTTTGGAAACCCTATGGATTTCCAATTTATAGCATTGGTTGTTGGATTGCTGCTCTTAAATTTATGAACAATAATTAAGAGCCCAAACTACTTTTTGAGTTCTCAAAGCCCTACAGGTTGAGTTTGGAATAACTCCAATGAAAATTGTGAACTCATGGATGCTTGAAACTAGTTGATTTGAGTTATCATATATCTATAGATGCCTCCCACACATTCATCTATCATGGTGGCACATGTGGAGGTCCTTTTGGCAAGTAAAGTGACTTTTGTGCATAGTTTGAAGTGATTGTCATACTTTTATATGTTTTTGAGATTCCAAAGTGATCTGATGCATTTGAATGGTTCTCCAATTCCCTATACCCTATTCTCAATCCATCATAAGCTTATGTATAGCTCAATTATTCCATATAGATTACAAATGGTTAATTCCTCATTCACCATCTTGGATTGTGTTCTGTGTGTTTTTGCATACAAAGTGATTTTTGAGTGATTTAGAATGTGTTCTTCAAGGATTTTGAGAGTTTTTTTTCTTGATACATCATGTTGATGTAATGGAGGTAGTTGTTTTTGAGTCATGATAGTCATGTTCATGCTTTTCAAGGCTTCAAAATAGTGTTATAGTCTTCATCACCTACCACCTATAAGTCTGCAACTTTAATCGAGGTTCATGGTGTCCCTATCTCATAAAGGTTCTCAAATCATGAAACATGGTGATTTTTTAAATTTAAAAGGTCAGTGCACAATAAGGATATCCATGCATTTGAGGTCATTGATAGTTGAAAACTAAGCAAACAATGCCTAGAAAGAGTCACCTACAAAACTGAATGTATGAACAAGTAAACACAGAGTTTGAAGGTGTTTTGAGATACCTTAAAGAAACTAATGGAGCTTGAAGGAAGTAAGAAGGAATCCCTCAATAAGTGTGACTAGCTAGCCTAAGATAGTGACCCACAAGCCTGTGTGTGGGAGGATAGTGAACACAAGGGTTTGAATAAGCTTTGAAGATGCTAATGGAGTTTAAAACACAAAGAGGGACTTAAGACAACATCAATGGCATGACAAATCATTGAGGAATTCAGATGAAGATAATACAGAGTTATAAAATCTATAAAACATAGTCACACCCTCCAAATATGTACCTACAGTCAGCCTATTGGGTAAATTGGTCTTGACAGTAACATTGTTCATAGGTTTGGAGTCCTCAAAGCATTAATAAGATATTATAAAACCATAAACAACATGATGGAAGAGCACTTGAAAATGTTTGAGGTTGGTTTGAAAACCTATAAGGGCAATACACAACCAAACTGTCCAAATAGCCACCTAAATAGGGTCAACAAGATTTGTCTTGAACACTAATGTTGATAGGGAAAGGATTTTGAAGATTTGAAAAGTGTCTTAAGACAACAATAAAAACATAACAGAGTCTTTGGGAGCTATAATAAGTGATTACTGAGACTAAGAAATCTATAACACAGTCAAGACTGCCCTATCAACACCTACAGCTAACTGAGAGGATTGTCTATCACAGTAGCATATGATAGTGAAATACAATGTTTCAAAAGGCTTGGAGAGATTATTTAGTTATATCAATAGCATTAAAAGAGTTTTAATATGGTTTCAATGATAAACAAGGTTCTTAGAACCCCATTCTGTAGACCATCTTAAAAGAGTATGTATAGGCAATTAGGCACTAGTAGGGTGGTATAAGCAATTACAATATTCTCTCAGGACTTCACAATAGTGGAGTAAGGTGTGTTTGAAGGAATAGAAGGTGATTATTGTTCCCAAACCATCTGATTAAAGGGGTTCAAAGTGACTAACAGAGAAAGTGTGAAAATAGTCTTGTAAGATCCTAAATGCATATACAGTCTTACCTGAGCTCATAGGTGTTGACCATTTTTGGTCCAACAGGCCAAAATTGGTCCCCTTCTTTCCCTGCTATTTTTAAGCCAGTTCATTTGTTGAATTTTGCACAAGTCTGATTTCTATGGACTCTGTAGGCCTATTTCTACAGACTCTGTAGGCCTATTTCTATGGACTCTGCAGGCATGGTTTCTATGGACTCTCCACGTTGTTAATATGGACTCTGCAGGTTGTTTCTACAGAGTCTGCAGGCCTATTTCTACAGACTCTACAGGCTATATCTATGGACTCTGCAGGCCTATTTCTACGGATTTTGCAGGAAAAAAACAAGTTCCCAACACTTAGGCACAAAATGGACCATTCCAACTGCCCTTGCGGAGGGCAAGGAACATTTGCAAAGAGGTCAGGGAGAAAGCCGAAAAGTTAAGTTTTCTTCAAAAAAATTTACAAGGCAAAGGACGAGAATTTCTTCGGACAAAATGTCCGAACGAATTCCTTCAGAGATTTTGTCTGAAGAAATTCTTCAAAATAAAATCCCACCGAAGTAAAAGACCAAGGCAAAAGGCATAAGATGATTTCTTTCAGACTTTTGTCCTAAGGAATTCCATTGGATAAAAAGTCTGAAGAAATTCCGGAGAGGCCGGGGGAAAAAAGCTCAAGAAAAAACTTCGAAGAAGCGAGCGAGACAATTCTTGCAGACATTTTGTCTGCGGGAAAATTGGCCGAGACAAAAGTCCAACCGAAGAGAAAAGAGCCGAAGGAATTGCCAAGGACGGTGACATCTCCGAAGACATCAAAATCAAGCACGGTGAACTAGTCATTGGCTTTCAAACAGTGACGGGCTCATGAACGTCAATTTTATAGCAGGGAAATAGCCCTTTGATATTTAAATACTTGAGCGCCAACCAGAAAAGAGATAAAAGAGCCAAATACAGAAACAAGCAAAACAGTCCAGGTGGCAAAGGGGAAGGAGTTACTCCAACAGTTGGAATAGTTACTGCCAAGTGGTCATCAAGAGGCGTGAACAGTGAATGGTGTGATCCATTTTTCTCTATTTTGCATTAATGAGCAGACAAATCACGTGAATGCCATCAAAGAGCGATCTTGTTTGTAGAGAAATGGTGTGGCCTATGTTTTAAATGCTTGAAGTCAAAATCAGATCTGACACAACATTATATTTTAGTGGCTTCCTCTTCCCAACGCTCTCAGCACACGTGGGCCACTTGTTAAAGGGCGCCAAAAGTCTTTTCCAAAAGAGGCATTTTTATTCTCTCTTCTCTATATATATTGTAACTTCTCATTTTTGAGAGATCTATCTTTCACATTGCAAGGCGAAGCCCTGACAATTTTCACCTGGAGTCAATAAAATATGCATTTTACCTCTATTTTGGTTAGATATTTCTCTAAGTGTATATGAGTGTTAGTCTTGTGTTCAGTCATTGCTTCCTAATGCTTTCACAAGGTTGACACCAATGCCCCTGGTATCTACAAGGCACCATTCCTACAAGTGACAAAAAGAGTTGTACTTGGAGCGCAGAGGTAGAAGGAGGTTACTAGACAGTGTGTTTTTCCTACAGCACCTATGGTAAGTCCTTTTTCTGTATGTTCCTTTAAAGCCTCCCTATCAAGATTTTTGTAGTCTGGTCCTTTTACCAGTTAAAGTGTATGTATGTGTTCTTATGGTTCAGAGTGTGAGTGTGAGTATGTCAAAATTATTTGGTGCATCACCCTCTTAGATTAGGTTCTATTTTTTTCAGCATCTTTCTCTCTTTTCAAGCCTCCCAATAAATATACGTATTAGCAACTTACTGGAATAACTCAGATGCATCAAAGGGAGCTAGCCCTTATATAGAGACTCTCTCCCTAGTTTTTCCAGGCCCACAGGCAAGAGGGGAGTTTCCATTTTGATGCGTGGAAGACAGGAGCTCAGCTTCTTGTCAAGGGTGCAATCCATCGTGTTAATACTTTTTGGCACACCCAGTGGGACCAACTAGGACAAGTTTTGTCCAAAGAGTTAAACAATTTTTGATGTGTTCTTCAACCAACCAGCCTTTGGAGGCTTTTTCATCAACACCAATGGCAACTTTGAGTTGAATCAGCTAGTTAAGTAGTTCTTGTGCCATCAAGACATCTTATTTTTGTATGTATAATCCCATTGGTAAGATTCATGGACTTTGTTTTCCTTTGTATAACTTTGATCAAGCTCAAAATGTTCATGGAATCACCCCAAATAGCTCTCCTAATTTCCCTTCAACAATAAGGGAAGTAGCACTGGAGTTTGAGAAGCAGGTGGTGGAAATAGACAGATTAGATGAGCAGTATAAATATCAGCAAGAACTTATGTATAAAGAGGAGTGTTTGTTTAGGCAAGCTCAGGCCTTTCAATCCATGAAGGAGGAGGTAGCAAAATGGAAGAGTCCATTCATTCAAGGCAGTCAGTCTTATGCGCCCCCTCTTATGCACTAAATCCTTTCTATCAAATAACACTTGCTCACTCTAGCTCATCTGATCCATTAATCACTCCTGCTCTTAACCCCGTGCACCTAGCCTTCAAACATCAAAGGGCATTAGAGCAACCTTTCATGGAAATGAACCTTATCAATACCTTAGATTGCAAATCCTCCTTTGAAGGGAATACCATGAACCAGCTCATCTCTCTTGAAGTAGCTCTTCTTGTACATCAGCAGACCCTTTCTAACCTTCCCCAACTTCCTTAGGTCTCTCAGTATGATCCCCAAATTCCAAGTTGGAAGAGGGAAAATCATGAACCAATTCAGGACCTTGAAGAAAACAAAGTTGTTCCCTGTTCACAAAGGGAAAATTCCAATCTTAAGGTCATGAGTTGGAAGCAAATAGTGGAATCTTGGGGCAAGAAAGAGGAGGAAAAAGGTTTTGCTCAAAACCTTGAAGAAGATGAGGTTGCTCCTCATCGTGATGATGATTTTGACCTCCAAGAAAGGCTCTTCAAAGAAGATATAGCCAGGAGAATTGCAAAGTTGGAGTCTAGAGCGAGATTCCTCAGCCAATGTGTGATGGATGGTTTAGACCAAACAGCAAATTTCATGTCTGAACACACCCCATATATACACCTCCAAGAGAGATATCAGACCACATCTGATATAGATGAAGTGCTAGCCAAATGGAAGGAGAATCATTCGATTCTATCTCAAGGACTGCCTCCTCTTCCACATGGTTTTAATCATCAGCCTTCCCCTTCATCCCTTCTCAAGGAGGAACCTATTTTGCAGGAGGTGAGTGAGGAAGAGAATATCCAATTTGCAGTTGTCTAAGAGGCTATCACGAGCAAAAATGAGGAGGAAATCATCATGGATGCTCCTGTTAAAGTCATCATCGACAATGGAGAAGACATAGGGCATGCATACATGCAGATGTTCTGGCAATATGAGGAGGAATGTAAGCATGGTGACCTCTCTCCTCCCTTGTTTAATGAACTTTCCTATTGCTTCGATGAGGAGGATGACTATGTCGAGGAGCCTGAGTTAAAGGAGGATCAGGAGGATGCCTTTGAACATCTAGAAACTCTGGTCCTTGAGCAAGAAAAGGAGAGGTTGGTTCATCTTGAGGAAAGCCTTGAAGAAGAGATCTTTGAACAAAAAGGTGATGTTCTATGGGATGAGCAATCAGTTTGTGATTCCATTTCAGACATCACAGTAGTCACCCTTCTTCAAGAAAACCATGATACACTACAAAGGAGCTATGCAAATCAAGGGGCTTATGGTGATGAGCCAACATCCATCGATTTCTTGGTGAAACACACCAGCATGCAGGACCAGTATTCAACAAGCTTCCAAGAACAAGAAGAGTACATATATGTTGGAAGCATGTTTGATTCTGATCCACTCGGATGCAAGCCAATCAAGGTGATAGGCAAGAGGAGCAGGTCACCAAATCTCCATTCCATTCAGCGACTTGTCTGGCATCATAAGTTTCCTTGCCATGAAGGAGACTTAAGAAATTTTCTCTTTGATCCAGGAGGGAGGCAAATATACTTGGTTAGCTGTATATAGTAGTTTTCTTTCATTTTTTTCCCTTTTTTCCCTAAGTGTTGTTTGCACAAGTAGTGTTTTTAGCCTTGTGTGTGTTTTCCTTTGTGTTTGGGGTAAAAGCTTCATAATTGATTCTTAGATCTATCGGGGCTGTTGCTAACCTTTTCAAGTTGCATTCTGACTCCGTGCCCATTGGACTTTAAGGCAACTAGTTTCTAAAGCATAGCAGGCATGCTTCCCCTGGGAGTCGCCAATTTGTTGACCATTTTTGGTCTGGCAGGCCAAAGTCAATCCCCTTCTTTCTCTGTTATTTTTTAGCCAGTTCATTAGTTGAATTTTGCACAAGTGTGATTTCTATGGACTCTGCAGGCCTATTTCTACGGACTCTGTAGGCCTATTTCTATGGACTCTATAGGCATGGTTTTTACGGACTCTGCAAGCTGTTTTTACAGACTTTGCAGGCTATTTCTACGGACTCTGCAGGCCTATTTCTACAGACTCTGTAGGCTATTTCTATGGACTCTTCATGCCTATTTCTATGGATTTTGCAAGAAAGAAATAAGTTCCCAACACTTAGGCACAAAATGGACCATTCCAAGTGCCCTTGCGAAGGGCAGGGAACATTTGCAAAGAGGTCAAGGAGAAATCTAAAAAGTTAAGTTTTCTTTGGAAATTTTCACAAGGCAAAGGACAAAAATTTCTTCAGACAAAATCTCCAAAGGAATTCCTGCGGAGGGCAGGGAACATTTGCAAAGAGTTCAGGGAGAAAGCCGAAAATTTTTCTTTGGAAATTTTTACAAGGCAAAGGATGGAAATTTATTCAGACAAAATATCCAAAGGAATTCCTTAAGACATTTTGTCTGAAGAAATTTTTTGGAAGAAAATCCCGCCAAAGTAAAAGACCAGGGCAAAAGGCATAAGATGATTTCTTTCAGACTTTTGTCCAAAGGAATTCCTTCGAACAAAAAGTCTGAAGAAATTTAGGAGAGGTCGTGGGAAAAAAGCTCGAGAAAAAACTACGAAGAAGCGAGCGAGACAATTCTTGCAGACATTTTGTCTGCGAGAAAATTGGCTGAGACAAAAGCCCGATCAAAGAGAAAAGAGCCAAAGGAATTGCCAAGGACAGTGACGTTCCTGAAGACGTCAAAATCAAGCACGGAGAACTAGCTGTTGGTTTTCAAATAGTGACGCGCTCGTGAATGTCAATTTTATAGTAAGGAAATAGCCCTTTGATTTTTAAATACTTGAGCGTCAACCAAAAAAGAGACAAAAGAACCAAATACAACAATGGACAAAACAATCCAGGTGGCAAAGGGGAAGGAGTTACTCTAGCAATTAGAACAGTGACTACCAAGTGGTCATCAAGAGGCATGAATAGTGAATGACGCGATCCATTTTTCTCTATTTTGCATTAATGAGCAGACAAACTGCATGAATGCCATCAAGGAGCGGTCTTGTTTGTATAGAAATGGCGCGGCCTATGTTTTAAATGCTTGAAGTCAAAATCAGAGCCGACACAACATTATATTTCAAAAACTTCCTCTTCCCAATGCTTTTAGCACATGTGGGCCACTTGTCAAAGGACGCCAAAAGTCTTTTCCAAAAGAGGCATTTTTGTTCTCTTTTCTCTATATATATTGTAACTTCTCATTTTTGAGAGATCTATCTTTCACATTGTAAGGAAAATCCCTGGCAATTTTCACCTGGAATCAATAAAATATGCATTTTACCTCTATTCTGGTTAGATATTTCTCTGAGTGTGTTTGAGTGTTAGTCTTGTGTTCAGTCATTGCTTCCTGATGCTTTCACAGGGTTGACACCAACGCACCTAGTATCTACAAGGCACCATTCCTATAGGTGACAAGAAGAGTTATACCTGGAGTGTAGAGGCAGGAGGTTACTAGATAGTGTGCTTTTCCTACAATGCCTATGGTAAGTCATTTTTCTGTGTGTTCCTTTAAATCCTTCCTGTCAAGCTTCCTACAGTCTGGTCTGTTTACTAGTTAAAGTGTATGTATGTGTTCTTATGGTTCAAAGTGTGAGTGTGAGTAGGTCAAAATTATTTGGTGCATCACCCTCTTAGGTTAGGTTATGTTTTCAGCATCCTTCTCTCTTTTCAACCCCCCCAATATATATATATATATATATATATATATATATATATATATATATATATATATATATATATTGGGGGGGTTGAAAAGAGAGAAGGATGCTGAAAACATAACCTAACCTAAGAGGGTGATGCACCAAATAATTTTGACCTACTCACAATATATATATACATGTATTAGTGACTTACTGGAATAACTCATATGCATCAAAGGGATCTAGCCCTTATCTAGAGACTCTCCCCCCAGTTTTGCCCAGCCCACAGGCAAGATGGGAGTTTCCATTTTAACGCGTGGAAGACAGGAGCTCGGCCTCCTATCAAGGGCGCAATCTGCCACGTCAACAATAGGAGCAATTGCTTGTTTGAGAATGTTTAGAGGACTATAGGATGAATAAGAGACAGTGATTTGTGCAAAAAATTTAAGGATGGAAAGGAGATGACTCAAGTTCTTAAGTCATCAAGAGAAAAGAAACCAAATAGGGGTCACCCCAAACTACTTACACATAATACTAAATTGCTAATAAAAGTTTGTGTTTGTTGGAAGGGTCTTGAGGTTTGCAATGAGGTCTTAGGGAGAGCAAGGAACTTGAACATGATAGTATAGTAAACATCACTCTACAATAATCTCATATCCATCAAGAGGTAAGACAACATGATAGTATATTGCTTAGACAAGTAGAGACCTAATTACATATACAATCCCTATAGGTAATCAATTAGGAAGATGTCAATTCGGAGTGAGAACAAGACATCTGAGAGAGACTAAAATCATAGAGTGTAATTGTATAAGTAATGACAATATTCCATCAAATCTTGATGATGGGCAAAAGTGAATAAATACAGTCATGATAACCCTGAACAATCCTATTGGACAATTAGTTAGAGAGATGAAGAACAGTTGAGATAGGTTGAGAACCTTGGTGACCCTTAAGGGATGATAAATAACATTCACAAACCTTTCATGAATCTCAAATTCCTAACAAAGAGAAGAGGAAGGTGAAAATAGGGCACATATAATCCTTTAGGGTATGTTAGGCAGACTAGCATAAAAACCCTAGGCCTAGAACATGAGATGTTGTAGAGAGTTTGAGTAAGGAGGTGATTGGATAATGATTGAAATAGATCAAGGAGGACCTCATAGACCTTATTAAGCTCATTTGAGGTTAAATCAAACTCAGACAAGCACCTACAAACCCCAAATTATTTCTAGACCTTTAGGAATGCTTGTTTCCAGCGAATAGGCCATCTTGCATTACTTGGTATGGATCACACATGTTGGATGGGAACCTCAGATTACAAGATAAGTTTACTACCCTATTATAATTGATGTTTGTGGAATTGGTAGGAGGATTCATGCCCTAAGGATTATGAACTATGATTAAGAGTTCAAACCACTTTCAAGACGCCTAGGAGAGCTAAAACAACCCAATGATAGTGAAATACAATTATATGCCTCATATGGATGATATGGACTTCCAAATGACAAATAACATGTTCAATAATCTCATGATCATCTGCCCATGATAGTGTTTGGTACAATACTATACGAAACTATATGGCATACAGATAAAATGACTATTTTTTCCTATTTTGTAGGTCCATACAAGTAGTCATAACTTACAATTTCGCATGGAGGTAGGGGAATATGTTGTATAAGTGAATCACATACTTATTTTGGGTTTGACATGTGTGGGTAGCTTATAGAAGCATTTTTCACTCTCTTGACAGGGAGGCCTAATTGAGGCCTAATTGGGAGAGAGAAGGGGTAAAAAGGACATCTTCACTCACTCTCAAAGCATGAAATTGAACTAGAGAGTACTAGAATGTATCCTTATATTCTCAAGATCTTTTTCACTTTTTTCTACACAAGGAGGTTTGCACAAAAGGGCTACAAGGAATGAGGCCTAATTGATGCTTTTGGTAGATAACAACTTGTTGAAGATAATTTGAGGCCTCAAAATGGATTGTTTCAAGTCCAATATGATGTCAATAGGTCATGAAGTTTAGACAAGCTAAAGTAACTAAAACCAAGTTTTGACACTTGTGTGAAAAGTAAGCCTAAAGAAATGAAGAGTCCTCTAAACACCTTGCAAGAGAAAGAGGTGATGTGTCAAAGAGAACCTATTTTGGTCAGATGAAAGGTGTCAAGAGCATAGTAAAGAGGTTATAAAAACTTATCTAACCATCAAGAAGGCCACTTGTCCTTCAACATGTCAAAGAGAACCTATTAGGCTCAGATGAAAGGTGTTAAGAGCATAGTAAAGAGGTTATAAAAACTGATCGACCATTAAGAAGGCCACTTGTCCTTCAACATTCAAAGAGAACCTATTTGGCTCAAATGAAAGGTGTCAAGAGCATAGACAATAGGTCATAGAAACTGATCTAACCATCAAGAAGGCCACTTGTCCTTCAACATGTCAAAGAGAACCTGTTTGGGTTAGATGAAAGGTGTCAAGAGCATAGAAAAGAGGTCATAGAAACTGATCTGACCATCAAGAAGGCCACTTGTCCTTGAACATGTCAATACAAAGGGGAGTTTCAAAAAGCTAGTCAAGGTGTCAAGCATGCATTTAAACCCTCACACCACTTGGAAAGTTAGAGCATCTGAAGAGGAGCTACACATGCCATCTTGGACCTATTGAGGAAGTTTCATAACTCTTATTCTTGTTGTATTTTACATGACACTTGTGTACTCTTTCTTTCCTAGACTCTTCTTTTCCTCTCTCTCAAGTTTTCTATATATTGATCCACATGTGGCTAAGTTTGTATCATCCACCTGGATATGGTGAAGCCTTGCCCATTTGTATGCCTTTGATCAATGAGAATCAACTAGTTTACCTCCTATTGTGATTGTACTTAGTGTGCATATGAGAATAGTTGATCTTGTCAAGTGAATTCACTTATCTTCCTTGGCATGTTATCCTTTTCTAACACTTAGATATAGTTTGAAAGCTTATTTTGTAGGTCATGTGAAATGTATGAGTGTGGTGCAAGAGTTGAGTGAGTTTTTCTATCTTCTAGTGTCATTCAAAACCTATTGGTTAGTCCTCCTAGATTAAGCAACCATCACAACCTTCACATTGAAACACTCATGTGAGAGATTTAAATTAAGAGTAGTGTATGTAAGGTTAGTTATCTTGATTTACAAGTGCACATGTAATTGGTTGGTAGTGGTCAAAACATATTTGGTGCATCACCTCATTAGAGTAGGTTTCTCTCCCTTTTCCTAGAAAGTGATAGATTAGTGTGTGAACCTAAATGATTCATCAATGGGAGCTAGCCTTTCAATTTAAAGGTTTATCCCTATTATAGACAACCCATAGGTCTAGGGGCATGTTTAACCAAATTTGGAGAGGTCTGAAAAACCTTCTCCTAAGGTGAACAATTTAGTGATAACATATCTAGCACACTCAATGAGATAAAGGTTCAAAGTTGTGGAAGAATTCTTGGTGTGTTCTACTTATCAATCTTTGGAGGCACTCAACCAAACACTAATGGCGAATCTGAATGTGATCACTTGGTTCTATCAGCACAGATACTTATTATGAAAAGTATTTGATAGTATCTTGTGTTTTCCTTTGACTCATGAAGTTGGGATGGTTGGGTATGAAGATAACTTTTACTATACACCTTCTTATCAGCCTTGTTATGACTCATACCAGCCATATAGCCTTCTTTATCAACCTGGGTATGACCCCAACTATGTGCTTCAACAACCTTCTCAAGCTTAAGTTGTATCTAGTTGTCCCTCAAACCAATTCATTTCAAGTTTGAAGCAAACTCTCTTAGTCTATGAGAAATACATGTTAGACCTTCATACTCAAAGAGAACATGGTCAAGATATTCGTGTCCATCTCATTCATGACATCAGATACTCATTACAACTATTTAAATGAGAATGGACACCTCTTGAAAGTGAAAATTAGCGAAGCCTCTCAAGTGATATGTTGGATGTAAGTGGTCTCATTCAAAGCATAGAATATATGTTGAAAATTCATGAAGGATAGTAGGTCCAATTCCATCAACATTATGTGTCTTCTTACACTCCATCTCAGCTCTCACACATGCCACCCATTCTTCTCCAAGAGACCTTTCTAAGCGAAACTTCAAGTGTTCCAAGTCTTCCATGTGTTCCTCAAACCTTCCCTTCTTGGAATTCAATCCAAGACAGTATTCAAAAATAAAAGGATATTGTTGTAGAATAACCTATTGATTCAATCCAGCATCCCACTTCTCTTCCTCAAGAAACTCCTAAGAAATTTTCTAAAATTCCAAGCTAGAATCAAGTAGTAAAGTCTTGGAGTGGGCAAGGTGATATAAATATAGATTGGGGAGTTGAAGGGAAAGAGAAATATGAACCTATGCAAGTCTCTCCTCCTCAAGATATCTCTTATACTTTATAACAATATTTTTATTATACTTATCCTCATGAGGCCACTAATCATCTTTAAAAAAACTATTTCAAGAGGACATAGATAGGCAAATCAAAGAATTGGAGTTGAGGATAAACAGACTTGAATAAAGCCAAGATCAAGAGATGGAAGACAAAAACATTTATGCCTAATCAAGCCCCATTTCCCTCTCCCCAAGAACCTATAGCTTGTCCATATTGGAGGTCTATCCAAGAGTGTATTTAAAACAAGAATGAGATTCTGATTGAGAAGCTGAAAGATCAGCTTGCAGCTATTGAAGAGTCTTAAGAAGGCTATGAGGAAAATGAAGTTCTTATTGAATAAGATATCCCTTACATTGCTCAATTTAACTTTCTATCTCTCTAAGAGTTCCCCCAAAAGCGCTCCATTCCCATGCCCATTTATGATCCATTCACCACACCTCATACTCCCTCCCCAACTGATGAACTTGACCATCGCTCTCTCACCATCTCCCTTCATGAGGAAGAACATGTCCTATGGGAAGAAAGTGAAAAAGATCAGGTTGTAGTTGTTAGTGAGATTCAAAAGGGCCATGAGGAAGATGACTCAAGTAAGGACGAGTAATAAATATCCATTGGTATTCCACTTGGAGAGGAAAAGCACAAATGAATCTTTAGGAATGAGCATGAAGAGGTTGAAGGAGTGGAGCAAGTTGAAGAGGTTACTTTTGTTTCTTCTCTTTAGAATGATGATCAAGAAGATGATGAAGACTTGTTTGTAGTCCTAGGATCAGGTTACACTCCTATTCAAGGAGGATAGAATGTAGTCAAGAGTGAAGAAGGCAGCTTTGGCAAGCAAGTGAACATCCAAGGAAGAAGCAGTGCCTCAAGTATGCCAATTCAAGAGGCATATACACTCCATGATGATATTTTTGAGGTCATCAAAATGGGCTATCATCTCTTCAATAAATTGGAATATTCTTACAAACTCTTCAAGTATGCCAATTCAAGAGTTATGGGATCTCCAAAACATATTCACACCTTCCAAATATGTACCCACAGTCAGCCTATTAGGTAAATTGGTTTTGACATCATGGTTTTTAATAGGCTTGGATTCCTCATAGCATTAATAATATATTATAAAACCTTCAAAAACATGATGACAGATCATTTGAAAAGATTTGAGGTTGGTTTGAAAACCTAGAAGGGCAATACACAGCTAAACTATCCAAATAGCCACCTACAACAAGCTGAGCAAGATGTGTCTTGAACATTAATGTTGATAGGGAAAGGAGTTCAAATATTTTAAAAGTGTCTTAAGACACCAATAACAACATAATAGATTCCTTTGGAGGTTTAAGAAACCCATTCTGTAGACCATCTCAAAAGTGTATGTACAAGCAGCTAGACATATGTAGGGTGGTATAATCAATTAAAGGATTCTCTTAGGATGAGAAAAATGGAGTAAGGTGTGTTTGAAGGAATATAAGGTGATTATATTTCCCAAACCATCTGATCAAATGGGTTCTAAGTGACTGATAGAGAAAGAGAACAAATAGTCTTGCAAGATCCTAAATGCACATACAATCTTGTCTGAGCTCATGGGAGCAATTATTTGTTTGAGAATGTTTAGAGGACTATAGGATGAACAAGAGATATTTATTTGTGTGAAAATTTTAAGGATTTAAAGGAGATGACTCATTTTCTTAGGTCATCAAGAGAAAATAAACTAAATTGGGGTCACAAAAGCCCAAACTACCTACACACGGTCCTGCATTAATAAGAAAAGTCTATGTTTGTTGGAAGGGTCTTGAGGTCTACGATAAGGTATGAGGGAGAGAAATGAAATTTAATAGGATGGTATATTAAACATAACTCTACAATAATCTCAAATTTAGCATGAAGTAAGACAACATGATAGCAGACTCTGCTTAAACAAGTAGAGACCTAATTGCATATACAGTCAATATAGGGAGTCAATTAGGAAGATCTCAGTTGGGAATGAGAACAAGACATATGAGAGAGACTAAAATGGTAGAATTTGATTATGTAGGTAATAAAAATAGTCCATCAAAGCTTGATCACAGGCAATAGTGAAGAAATGTAGTCATGATAACCCTGCACGATCCTATTGGACAGTCAGTTGGAGAGATAAAGATCAATTGAGATGGGTTGATAACCTTGGATAACCTTAATGTATTATAACTAACATACACCTTTCATGAAGCTCAGAGTCCTGATAGAGAGAAGAGGAAGGTGAAAATAGGGCACATACAGTCCATTAGGGTATGCTAGGCAAACTAGCATAAAAACCCTAGGACTAGAACATGAGATGTTGTAGAGAGCTTGAGTAATAAGGTGATTGAAGAATGATTATAACAGGTCAAGGAGGACCTCAAAAACCTCATGAAGGTTGTCTAAGGTCAAATCAAACTCATACAAGCACCTACAAACCCCAAATTATTCCCAAACCTCTCAGAATGCTTGTTTCCAATTGATAGGCCATATTTCATTGCTTGGTATGGATCACACATGTTGCATGGGAACTTGAAATTTTAGGGGAAGTTTAATACCTTAGTGTACTTCAAGTTTTTGGAATTTATAGGAGGTTTATGAACTATCGTTAAGAGTTTAAACCACTTTCAGGTTGCTTAAGAGAGCTAAAAAAACCTAATGAGAGAGAAATGCAATGATATGCCTCTAGATGGATGAGATTAAATTACAAATGACAAAGAACATGTTCAATATTCCCATGATAATCCTCCCATGCTAGTGGTCGGTATAGTATTGTACGAAATCATATAAAATAGGGCTAAAATGACTATTTTTCACTATTTTTAGGTCCATACAAGTAGTCAAAACTTCAAATTTGGAATGGAGGTAGGGGAAGATGTTATATAAGTGAATAGCATGCTTATTTTGGGTTTGAAACGTGTGGGTAGACTTTAGAATCATTTTCACTCTCTTGACAGAGAGGCCTAATTGAGGCCTAGTTAGGAGAGAGAAAGGGTAAAAAGGATAGATTTACTCTCAAAGCATGAAACTGAACCTGGAGCTATAAATAAAATGAGGGTACTTGAATGTGCACTTTTATTTTCATGATCCTTTATACTTTTTTCTACACAATGAGGTTTGTACAAAAAAGGGCTATAAGGAATGAGGCCTAATTGAGGCTTTTGGTAGAGAACAAATTGTTGGGGATAGTTTGAGGCCTCAAAATGGATTTTTGTAGGTTCAATATGATGTCAATAGGCCATCCATGAAATTTGGACAAGCTAAAGTAATTTAAACCAAGTTTTGACATGTGTGTGCAAAGTAGGCTTAAAGAGATGAAGAGTCCTCTAAACACCTTGCAAGATCAAGAGGTGATGTGTCAAAGAGAACCCATTTAGGTTAGATGAAAGGTGTTAAGAGTAGAGCAAAGAGGTTAGAGAAACTGATCTAACCATCAATAAGGCCACTTTTCCTTCAACATGTCAAGACAAATGGGAGTTTAAATAAGTTAGTCAAGGTGTCAAGCATGCATTTCAACCCTCGTGTCACTTGGAGAGCTAGAGAATCTGAAGAGGAGCTACACATGGTTTCATGGACCTATTAAGGCAATTTCATAACTCTTATTCTTATTGTAACTCACATAACACTTGTCTACTCTCTCTCTCCTACACTCTTCTTCTCTTATCTCTCACATTCTCTATATATTGAGCCTACCTGGGTATGTTGAAGCCCTAACCATTTGTATGCCTTTGATCAATGAGAAGAAATTGATATTATTAGGCATGTTGTCCTTTTCTAACACCTAAATGCAGTTTGAAAACTTATTTTTTAGGTCATGTTAAGTGTATGAGTGTGGTGTAAGAGTTAAGTGATTTTGTTTATCTTCTAGTGTCATTCAAGACCTCTTGGTTAGTCTTCCTAGCTTAAGCAACCATCACAACCTTCACATTCAAATACTCACATGAGAGATTTAGATTAAGAGTAGTGTAAGGTTAGTTTTCTTGACTTACAAGTGCACATGTAACTGGTTGGTAGTGTTAAAAACATATTTGGTGCATCACCTCATTAGAGTAGGTTTCTCTCTCTTTTCCTAGCATGTAATATATTAGTGTGTGAGCTTAAGTGATTATCAAGAGGAGCTATCCCTTAAATCTAGAGGTTTACCCCTATTATAGACAACCCACAGGTCTAGGGATAATCCCATGTTTCAACAATTTTGGAGAGGTCTGAACAACCTTATCCTACGGTTGAAAATTTGGTGATAATAGGTTCATTAAATGATAAAACCCCAAGGTTAGATGCAAGAAAGCACAAGTTCACTAAAAATAATTGATGAAATAATGGTTTGCATCAAGGACACTACACTGATAATCAGTAATAGTTTATATAAGATAAATTTAAATTAAATAAAACAATATAGTAGCAACAACAAAAATTGAAATGTGTAGAAACATGGGATTAATAAGCTTGGGATTTTAAAAGGAATGTTCTTAGAGAACTACTTGACTTATCACCTATATGTGCATTTTATAAGGCTGAAACTGAGTGAAACTGAGCCCCAAAAAACATATTGGAGCAAACAAAAAAAATTGTTCAATTAGTGGAGTGCAAAAAAATCCATAATTAAATTGATTGATAGTGGTCATGACCAGTATCAATTGATCAATATTGGCAGATTGGGGTTTGATCTAGCCACTAAATCTGATCCTAGTAGATGATATTATATTTTTTCTGAAATTTTACAAGAAACTTCATTTGTCTCCATAGAACAAGAGCTTCTCTTAGATTGTTAATTGAGTTTTGGAACTTCCAAAATTACTTATCCTTCTTCTAAATTATAATCCATTCCAAGAGACCTTGCAAGATAATAAAAAATGTGTGTAGCTGATAGGGGTTTCATTATTCAAAACCCCATTCTTAGATAGTTTGGCAATCAACAGTCATGCAATGTAACAAGCACTCAAGTTCAATATGAAGATATTGACCCATATCCCTATGTATGAGATGCTATAAACTAGTACATTTTATACGATCTTTCATTAATACTTCAACATTTGGTATAAGGTGTGCATACACTTCAATATATAGTAGTAGTAAAAAAATATATAGTGAAATACCTATTGAGATCCATTAGAATTCCTATATATGAATCTATGTCCTAAATTCATAAGAATTCATGTGTATATATAGACTTCTTGAATTCAAATTAATACCTTATTGGCACGGAATTTTACAATAAAAAAAGTAAAAACACTAACAAAAAATGCCTGACACCAACAAAACCAAAACAAGAGTAAAGGGACTCAAAAATGCACATGATTAAGATCTAAGGGATTGAACTTGGTCATGACTAGGATCAATGGGTTGATCCTAGCAAGCTAACCATGAAACCCTAAAATAATAATTTGGACATTCTAGAAACATGAAGTTTCATGCCAAGATAAAATGATAGTCAACATGTAGATTTTTAGTATTCTAGATTGAATGTGTAGACATCCAATTATGGTCACAACTGGCTTTCAATCGGACTTCAGATTGATTTCAACCAACCATTGCAAATAAAGCTTAGGAAAAATTTAATGTCCTAATTTTGATCATGAATCATTCATCAATGCTCAAAATCATGTTGAGGCATCCCTATTTGGGATACTAGCTTGTACGCAACAATAACCTCTCACAAATTCATCCCTAATCACCATACGACATAACAACTATCAATTTGGCCTATGAACCCATCAAGCATAGCACTTAATCAAATATTGAAAGACCTAAAATACTAATCAAAATGAATTAATTAATTTAATTAAATTAAATGCTTAGTTGAAATATCAATTTGCAATGAATGAATATCTAAAAATAGAAATTCTAAAAATCAAAATATCAAGTCTTTTCATCATTGCCTTTATGAGTTGTCAAGCTCTCCTAAAATATCCCAAAATATATAATTTGAGAGCCATGTCTAGTAATTGAAAATCATAATTACATGACAACTTTTAACTCAATTTAAGGTAATTTGAACTCACCTAGGGTTAGTTTAAATTCATTCCATGTTTAAAATCAACCTTAACTCACCTTGGGTGAGAGTTAATTCTAGAGGCTATAAATACAAGGTCATACCCATTGATGTTTAAGCTAAGATTTCACTATTTAGTAATATTGAAGCCGTATCCATTTGGCCCCTGCCTCTTGTCGCGAGTTTCTTACTCAACAATACTAGAACAAAAATGAGTGTCTACTGATGTACTAAACGAATGGTATCATAGCCAATGAAGATCTGATTGATAGAAGATTCTGTAAGAAATTTCTTTATTCTACATCTAAAATTTTGATTATCCTTGCCTTGAAAGTTTCTTTGGGAAAATTGTTGCATCGAGTCACTAGCCATTTATTAATTTGTCATAGGCCCCTTTTATCTCTGCAAAAAAACTTTCCCTATCCAGAAATTTCTCGTTTTCCAAAAACTCAATCTCTGATCATGGAATTTGGAAAATCCCAAGCATCTTCTACAGTTGAAATCATGAATGAATCTGAATTTGAAGGCTTATACGAGTTACCTCTTGCTGTACCAAAACAACTCTCTGAGTGTCATAACATTGAAGTTACAGAAGAAACCCTTGAAAAAGAAAATAGTCTGTATAAACCCCCAGCTATAAAGTTTTCTCAAGTCTATAAGAAGTCTGAACTTCTTAAGTCTATGTTTATGTATAGCAGTACTTATCTATCTTTTGTCAAGCCCCACATTAAGTGTATAGAACTCACTCTGAATTACAAGCCCAAAAATTCTTTTCAAACAAATTTGTTATTCTTGTTACCTGAATCTGAAATCAATTATATCCGATCTCATAAGGATGTCAAGTTTGTTCATTTTGGTCTTATTATGATCTTAATAACTCCATTAATTCCTAGTAATATAAAACTAGTTTTATATTTAGCCTTGTGTGATAGATGCTAAGTAAGTTTTAAACATGCATGTCAATTACCTAGCCTTAGTCATATTAATGATAAAATTATTTGTTTTGAGTTATGTCCTAATATTTCAATCGCAGTCCGCAACAAGGGATGTAAAAAAGTTAAATATGGCTCTTTAGATTATTGGGGATTATTTACCTCTCTTTTTGGTCTTGACATGTTTGGAGAATTCAAGTATGCCTCCATTAATTTAATTGTTGTTTACAGTATGACCAATACCAACCACTGTAAAATCTTAGAAAAATTACCTTATGCTCATAGGTTGAGTGGAATTGTCCAACTACAGAAAGGGCATATAGAAGCCATAGAAATCCCTTCTGATTGGATGCTTGATTCGCTGAAGAATGTATCTCCAAAGTTGAAAGGTCTAGCTAATGTCCATAAAATTGATGGATGAACAATTAATATTGTGCCTAGATCTCTTTCTTTAAATAGTTCTTCAAGCACATTCTCACTTCAAAGACTTTCCTCTTCCTATTTTAAATAACTGTTAAATCAGGACATATATTTATTGAAGATGAAGATATCAACCAAGGCCCTGATCCTAAGGATCAGTTACCATCTACTATGATGAGCCTTCCTCGAGAAAGGACTCTTGAATTTTATATAAAAAACTAGATCAGTCTGTATAAAGGTGGAAGATGGCCACCTCACAAAGGTGTATATAAACAACATGAAGGAGTTGTTAATTATTTTTCTACAACTTATTAGCTACAACAAGGAGAGGCCGAGCACTCAAATTAATTTAAGCAAAGAAATTATATATCTCAATTCAATGCACACCTTGCTGAAAATTTTGATGATATGTGTAAAGATGTTTTGTCTATAAGACATAATTTAGATAGGCTAGCTATTATTTAAGATAATATTAATCGGTAAATCTATAATGATGTTTGTAAATATACAAACCAAGCTCTCAACTATATCAGGCCTACCCGTGATAAAGTGAATATAATGCATAGTGATATATCTATCTTTAGCACCTAATTATCTTCTATAGATACTAAGATAGCAACATTAGAAGACAGTCTTGACTGGTTAGTCAAACAAGAACAAAAAGACTCAGTTAAGATTGAAGAGGTTCTCAAATAGAAACCAATTTTATCCCATGAGACCAGTTCTATTAATTTTGGCACTTGTTTCATACTACAGAAAAAGAGCAAGAATCCTAGTACTTCTTTAATGCAAAGAACGCAAATTCCCTTACAGCTATGGTACCTGAATATTGATGATACTCTCAACCTTATCCATGAAATAATTGACTGGTGTAATTCTATGAGAGTAATCACAATAGGATCTAATCTTGATCCAACTACCACTACTGTATTTGCTTCAAAATTCTTTTGGAGAATTGTAACTCAATAGTGGGATTCTATGACTGAATAAACACAATATGTTGATTTTCATAACCAACCTGGCCCTTTAGTTGCTCTATACAATTTGTTGATAAATGAGTTTACACCTCCCATAGGTAATCAAGAACATGAGTCTCAAAAATGGTTGCTATAAATAGAGCTTTATGATTTAACATAATTTGATGCTTTTGCTAAACAATTCAGAGAATTGGCTTATGAAAGTAGATGCTTTGGTTCCATGGAAATCAAAATGAAGTTTTTATAAGCACTTCCTTACAATCTCATTGATAAGGTAATTGTTTATATTGATCTCAAAGGCTTGGCCCTTGCTAACATGTCTCTTTCAAATGTCATCGATTTTTCCAAACAACAAGCCATGCAGTTAGTCTCTAAGACTAAAACTATACATAAGCTTACCAAGCATCAAGCTTCAAGAATTGCTCTTGTTTTTCCTAAAATAACACCATTTGGCTATTGTCAAATTGTCCAGCCCCGCAAACACCAAAAGAAGCATCGCTCTTATTTATCCTTCAAATGATGCTCCTTCTCGCGCAAGCATTCTTATACTCCTCATCACTTTTTGAAAAAGTGCAAATCTCCTCACCCTCCATCTAAAACTCCTATTTTCTATATTTGTCACAAATCAGGTCATATTGATCTTCAATGCGATTGCAAAAATCCTGTTGTCAAAGTCATCTTCTCTTCCAACATAGCCATGTGGTGGGATATTGTTGACATAGAAGAAAATATTTATTACCAAGATGACATCTATGAACCAATCCTAGATGAACTCTCAGATGAAGACTTTGATGATGATGTTGACACCCTCAAATTATTAGTCGATGATTTGGAGCAACCGCTCACCAACATGCAAAGACCTTGGCACCATGACTACTCAAGCCTCCCATTTGAAGCCCATAGAAGATGGTCTCACCATCATAATGAAATTCTTGAATAAGATTCCTGACCACAAAATAGAGGCTACAATAGAGGACAAAGCCAATCAAGAAGAAGGCAACCATTCATGCCAAGAATGCCTCCTACAATGCAAAGGCCTACAAATCCTCCTTTGAAATTTCAAAGTTCATTCAAGCCAAGTGATTCATGGATCAAAAACAAATTCACCAGCATTGATCCTCCAAAATAAATCCATTCTCCAAAGATTGAACCTCAATGGGATATACTTCTACCGTCTAAAGACAATGAGGAAGAGGTAGATGATTCTCTCCACTTTGAACAAGAATACTGCCCTGAGCAAGGAGAATGTAGAAACCTTCAAGAAGTAGATGAAATACAAGAAGAAGAAGACTTCTACCAAGAACATATGCAGATCCAAGATCTACAAAGACATAAACTGGTATGTAAGAATATTCCTCCATTGGAAATGCCTCAACCATCTTATCTTACAAAGTTGATCAAAAGAAAATTTGCCTAGTTTATTACTATTGAAATTAATGGAAGACTGGTAGATGCACAAGTCGACAAAGGTGCTTCACTTTCTTTTGCCAACTCACAGATCATCCAAGATTGAGAGAAATTGGATGATTCCCTTGCCTACAAAAGTTTAGATATTCAAGGGAATAGTTTTGTCTACAATATGTACAAACATCAGCAGCCCCTAAGAATTCAAAATAAAATCTTTCATTGTGATTTCTTTTCTTTAAATAAAATGCCTATAGATATCCTTCTAGGTGGAGCTTTTTTAGATAGGTATTCACCATATGGATCAACTACTAAAAGTATCATGTTCACCATTGAAAATGAACGACTCAAGATCCCTCGCCTGATATATGCTACTGAACAATTCTCAAGTTCAATGAATCAAACCCCTAAAATTATAATCTCTACTAAAATCCAAGAACTAGGAGAAAAGATTAAAACCACCATCTTTTTTGATAACCCTCAGCAGTTTTGGTCAAAATCTATGCCTAAAATAAAAATAAAAATCATTGAAGGCAAGTAGATGAAAATTGGGGAAAAGATCCCAATTCCTTCACAAGATTATAATGATATGGAAGCTCAAATAGAAGAGTTAGAAGCTAATGGCTTTATAGAAAAATCAACCTCTCCTCATTATTGTTATGCCTTTATGGTAAACAAGCATTCAGAATAAAAGAGAGGCAAAAAGAGAATGGTCATCAATTATCGACCATTAAATGTCATTACCCAACCATATCCATATCCAATACCAAATAAAAGCTATCTACTAGAGAAAGTAGAAAAGTGCAAATATTTCTCACAATTTGATTGTAAATTTGGGTTTTATCAAATCAGAGTAAAAAAAGCTGACAAGGAGAACACAACATCCCACTGCCCTTTTGGCCATTATCAGTGGACAGTAATGCCATTTGGTTTGATAAATGCCCCAGCATTTTATCAAGCCTATATGGATAACAAATTTAAAGATACTTTAGATTTTCTATGTGTATATATAGATGATATATTAATTTTTAGTAATTCTCTTTCTGATCATTACTCTCATCTTTTGAAGTTCTCAAAGCTGGAAACAAATGCAAGAATAGTTCTGTCCGACACAAAGATTCAATTTTGTATAACAAAATGTAATTTCTTTGGAATGATTGTCCAAGATTTAAAATTATAAGTCCAGCCACATATCAAAGAAAAAGTTATCAGTTTTTCTAAGAAGTTAGATAAACCAAAGCTCAAGCATTTTTGAGATTATTAAATTATTTGAATGGCTTTTATCCTTACTTCCAAAACTTCTCCAGAAGAAAAAAGCATTTCAATGGAAGGAAGAACATACAGTTGCCATTCAAAAAATAAAATCAAAAGTATCCTTACTTCCAAAATTGTACATCCCAAAATTGGACTAGTTCTTAGTTTATACTGATGCCTCTGATATTGCATGGGGAGGAATGTTAGTTTGTAAATTCAAAGATAAAGAGTTTGCATGTGAATTTTCTAGTGGTGTGTTCAGTCCTGATGTCTTAAAATGGATCTCTTCTGACAAAGAGATTTATGTTGTAAAGAAATGTCTTGAGAAATTCATGTTGAAATAACTTCATCTACCACATTTTATTGTAAAAATTGACTATACCATATTTATAACCTTTCAATAAAAAGATCATGGTAGAAAAGATGGTCACTGTAAATATATTAGGTGGAAAGCCTTTTTTAATCAGTTTAATTTCTCTATTAAGCATATAAAAGGCACTAATAACATCATGGCAGATTGGCTTAGCAAAAATCCACCAGCAACTCTAATGCACCAGCGATACCCTGGTTTTAATTTAACCAGAATATATAACCAAGGATTTGCTTCTTTGAACATTTTGGTCCAAGAGCAGATTTTGAGAGAAGGGTTGCATCCTCGATATACAAGGATTTCTTATGCAGCAGCCTTAGATCTATAGATGTCTTATGCAGCCTCTATCGAAGCAGACCAACATAGAAGAACATGGACTTCACTATAGACCGATTAAATAGTGAATTGTTATTTCACCAATTTATTGAATTGGTAAAATGTCCTTTATGGACTTGGTGGATTAAAATTAGATCATCACACAATGAACACCTCTATAGATGGATTGCAAGGTATGGACCACATCGTATCCATGACGAGGAAAATCATGATCAAGACACCATAGTACATACTATCATTTGACAATAGCTGGAATGGAAATCTTATTTATATATCAATCCGCATTGTCATACATGTGATGCTCGACCCCAGCATTAACATCTTTCAATTACTTTCTAGCTAAGGTGTCTCTTTCAGTCTATCAGCAAAGATGATTTTTTGACTGAAGCAGAAGCAATGTTGGACCCACCAAGCCAGATGTCCTCATCGAGCGCTTCCAATAACATCTCATTGTAGCCTACTTTTATGTTATAAATCATGATGGGACAGACACCACCTTGGCAAAGATTCCAAGTAGAACCTCCTAAATGCTATAAATAAAGCCACTCTACTTGTATTGAGCATCGAAGAAAACTCTTATAGATTTAGTAGTTTAGCTAAGTTTATGCTCTTCTCTTGCCCTTTGTGGAAACCTGAGAATCAAAAACTTAGTTTAAATATTGTAATATTTGAGTGTAAAATTTCAATATTCAGTAATATTGAAGCCGTATCTATTCGGCCCCTACCTCCTGTCACGGGTTTTCTACTCAACAATATTGAAACAAAAAGGAGTGTCTACTGACGTACTAAAATAATATCTTGGTGTAATGTTAAAATGATCAAATATATGCAAAGTAACCATATAAGTAATGTTACCATGTCAAATTCATACCAAATTCAATAAACCAAGCTAAAGTGTCAAGGAAAGGAGCAAAGCAAGCTTCATTGTCAAAGATTTCTTGATGCACAAATCAAGCAAGCCACTTCAACAAGCCATTTGAAGCTCCAAGGAAGGTAAAATAGTATTTTCTTTTATGTTTTAGTTATGTTTTCATATGCATGATTCTTACCTATGCTTTCCCTAGTATCTAGGCTAGAGGTGTTAGGATTTTAGTGGGTTATTTTGATTTTTTTATTGGATTAACACAAGACAAATCTCCCCTCTACATATTCCTTGTTCACATCATGACATGTTTAGTGGAACCAATGATCCCGTATGGCCAAGGAGATTGATATGTTTATTTTAGTTTTTCTAATGGATGCATAAAAATCTTCAAGTTTTAAGTTTTCGATTTATTTTTTATGTCTTTTTATTTTAAGTCATAGGTTGCAAGGATCAACATCAATTTTCAATCGTAGGTTGCAGAGATCAACATTGATTTTCTAGATCGACATCAATTTTCCAAATTGATGTTGATTACAAGAATTGACCACAATCTTTGTGTAAAAAATAGAACAAGGCAAGGAACATGGCTAACAATGGTTTCACTTAATTTTTATTGCCTTTATTATGTGTTTCATGATCTGCAAGTTGTTTGTATAACCCATTTCATGCAGAATTTGTGAGATGCTTGAATTTTAAAGCTCATTTATTAACCATTTTTCTATCAAAAAATACTTTGTTTTTCTATGTTTTGTAGAAAACATCGACGATCTATTTGATTGACATCAATTTTTGTAATTTACATCGATCTGTGTGGATCGATGACGATCGATCTCTAAGATAAATATAAGAAAATGTGAGATCTAAATTCAAAATGTTGTTTTCTCACTTGATTCTGGGCTTCTAAGCAAGCAAACCCTTTAACAATTTATAGGTCCTAAGGTGGAAAGAGCAAAGTTTAAGCATGGTTAAAACTTACACACATTGTATTTGGTACTTTAAACATAGTTATTTTCATCTCTTAGTTGTTTTTTTAATTTTACACAATTATCAACAACAAATCCAAAGGGCTCAAACTTCATAACAATTGTTTTTGAAGTTTATACAATTATCAACCACAAAGCCAAAGGGCTCAAACTTCATAACATACTTCATTTTGGTGCTATAAAATGAACTCTCGCCTTAATTACATACTCATAAGAGTTGTCATTTTTATGTTTGTTTGATGAGTGTTTGTTTAACAAAATGAGTGACACAGTATGCTCTCCACCATCCCTTTTAGGAAACTTAGGTGATCAAAAATGCTCACTCTTTGCATTTGTCACTTTGTTCTAAAAGTATGGAAGAAAATTCACTAAGGCCCTCTTCAAAATTTGTATGACTTGAGTAACCCAACATCAACCCTAAAGTTCTTCTACTTGTCTTTATTTCATGTATTTTAGCTTGTGGGCAGGAGTTCATCACCTTCTCATGAGTTCTCTAGGGAAGTATTAACCCAAAAATTCATCTCCTAGCATCGTTTCAAACCCGTTCCATGGTGGGGTATATAAATTGAGGGTGAACCGCTAGGACACTTGTTTCGAGTAGTTAAAACTAGCTCCATTAGTGGTACTCAACCTTGGAATGTAAGGGCAAGTTTGACATCTTATTACACTCAACAATTGATAGATTTATTGATTGTAAAAAGGACAAGACCTTTTCACAACAAGTTGGTTGACGTGGATCCAAATGACATGATTTTACTCTAGTGTTTACCACACATATAAGACCATTTAGAAATGAAAAAAAAATGATAGTTTAGGCAACTCCACTTGTCGTGGAGATACTTTTGATGCAGCTAAGTAGCTCAAAGTTCCACATCATTGTACAAGCTCTTGAGAGAAAGGGCCTAAAAACCCTAATTTTTATGTGTTTTTAATTTTTGGATTGACAACTTAAAATACTCTCAAGAGCAAGTATATGGATGGAATTTGATAGTACAATGCAACCTTGTTAGTTTTAAAATTTAGGATGTTACACTTAGATGTTTTTTGTCATTTTATCTTTTTTACTTACATTGTCTTAAGTCAAAGCTATTTGTTTGTCATACCACGTCAAAAATGAGTCTTGTTTATACATTATTCCTATGTTTGAAAAGGCATTATGCCATCCATTCAACATCACACCATTTCCTTAATCATTTGTCAAAACTTTGTGTGTATGTCACTTGTTTGAAAAGGGTGTTGTTACGCTACCCATTTCATTCTAAAGTTTTGTGCTTTACAATCTTTGAAACAAACAATTTGTCATATCTTTAGAGCATGATAATATCGTTACATTGCTTGAATTGTTTCAAAGACTTGTTGTCTTATGTCCAAATTTTGAAACCAGAACCATGTGTGCCATTTGGATCTATGCCTAGTACCATCATGCCATTCATTTTTGTCTAGCTTGTTATCTATTTTTAAGAAGCCTTAGTCATCGAAGTAGAGTTTAAAATTAATTTTGACAAGTTCAAATCCAAAAATTGATTGATTTTTGCTTATGACTTGTGTAATTTTTAACCTAGACATTGATCTTTCACTTTTGGGTTCTGTAACTTAGGTTAATTCCTTGCTCAATTTAAAGAGTATTTTTTGTGCCTAGATTTGGGGAAGTAGTCTATCTTCCATATGCCTAGATTTCAATGCCTTTTCCTGAATGATCAAGTTTGTGTTTAAATTTGAATTCCCAAATTATGTCAAAGTGTTTCAAATTTGTTAGATTAAAATCTCTTGCCTTTTAGAATTCATTTTGTTTGAAGTCTAGATTTTGTGCCTTGTTCCTAACAAACCTAGCAATGTTGATTTTGAGCCTAGCTTTTGTGTCTTCTTTTCCAAAAGACCTAGCAACTTTTGTTTATTTAGACCTAGTTTAGACTTGTTTAAAACACTTTTTACCTAAGTTTAACATTTCAGACATAGTTTGTGAGATGAATCCTTATTATCCCTACAATATTCAATCTAGGGAACAAATCCAAAATCCATTAGCCCATTATTTAGTTAACACACCTATATACTCAAAGCAAGGCCAAGATCAAACCATGCAATGCCTTGTTATCATACCATCAGTTGTAGAATAAATGTAACAATAATAGTATTATGTTACTCTATCATCGACATATGATCCTTACTTTTTGATTATCACTTATTTGAAAATAAGGATGAAGTTTTAGTCAAAGTCATGGAGGTCAGGGCCAAGTTTCCATCAGACTTTCCCTAAGAAAATTTGCCTAATCTAGTTAGAATGCCTTTTAATATACCTTATAATCAAACCATTGAATATGCCTTTACTAAAAATCCTCAAGCACTCATGTCGATTTTGTAACAAAGTCCCAATATGCGTATCACATGAAAGGGCCTCATGAAGGACCACTTTCTACAATTGCAAATAGCATATCAAACCTATTTGAATATCACATGTAATTTTAATAACATGGCCATGTCAAATGCTCCACTCATCAAGTTAGCTCCTTCAAAAGGGATAATAATTGAATTGACAGGTCAAGATAATTTGGGTATGGACCTATTTGCACAAAGCACTTTAATTGGTGATATGTTCAACATCCCAACTATGAAAGAAGTGTCTATTGATTCTATTTAGAACAATGTGCCAACCATAGTGGATAACACGCAAGTTTCATCCAATCTAGACCAAAGTCGTTTAACTACACTAACAACTATTCTATAACCAATGCCTTTAGTTAACATTGCAAGTGGTTCGCAACAGTAGTGGGCAAGAGCTCCTACGTCCCAACCATAATAGGTTACCTCTAATCCTCAACCAAATGCTTCTTTGAGCTCCTTTTGTGCAAGACATTTAATTTTATATTGTTTTAAACCAAGTTTTAGCATAGACCTTTTTGTAGATACAGCTCCATTTCTTTGACCAAGTTAGACCAAGTTTGGACCATTTGTCCTTTGGACATTATTTTTAAGAGTTTGTCAAACTCTAGGCCTTTTTCATTAAATGTTCATCATTGATTTGAATGTCTTGTTACACTCACAGTGTAGCCATGTACAATCTTGATTATGATAAGGTGGTCACATAAGAGGACTTTGTTGAATACCCTTTCGATCACAATGTAGTTTGTGAGATGGATCCTTATCCTCCTTACAATACTGAATCTAGGGAACATGTTAGAGGAACAATCACTAAGAGGGGGGTGAATCAGTGAGCCCAGATATTTCAATTTCATTCTTTTAAACTAATAACCAATCAACATTTATCAAGTTCATCAAGCAACATTAACAAGAGAGATCATTCATTAAATACATACACAAGATCAAACACATAACACAGTTATTATAGGAAACCCCCATGAGTAATAAAACCCAATCTCAAGTCTACAACACATGGACTATTTTCCTATAAGAAATTAAAAACAAGACACTGATCAATTCTTTTAGAACAAAAAACCTTGATCATGTCCTCCTGACCAAAGTTATTTAGTAAAACATATGTTTCACAAGGAGCAACTACCCCTAAAAAAGACCAAGTCCTTTAGACCCTCTTTTAAACACCTCCACCTTAGAAATGATATATTCTACACCTGATGATGGATCTCTATTTTCTAACCCCTGCATAAACTTTCTCTCTATCTCAAATAGGCCTCTTACATAGGTATGTCACAATCTCTTTCCTTCTTCACTCAAACTATCCTCATATGCACACTCAAACCTGTTTGCATATCTTAAAGTTACAAGAGCAATATTATGACATTAGGAACATGACCTATAGGTCACACATACAATCAACAAATTATTCTGCTCATTATCTAAACCAACAGGCACACTACCTATCCTTCCTTCTTCACTTCAATGCATACTCCTCACCTAAGCCTTCCACATAATCTAACATCAAAGTCTAGAAACCAACACATTTTGTTTCATTATATATAGATCAATCATGAATTAAAAAGGACACAATTTTTTTATCAGCCACAATACATTCCTTCACCCTTAAGTCATCTCAAATGGGTCACACTTATTCACAATCCACTTTCAAATAGGCCTATGTCACTTTTAGGTCCTATGGAGACACATTCTGCTCTTTGACACTTCTAAGAGCAAACAAAGAACATAAGAACACTTTTCAAAAGCATGAACCCATTCTACATGATCTATAAGTCCCCCTTAAGTGTCCATATCCATCACAATACCCTTCTGCTTAAGCACAAAATGCTTAAACAATATTTTGTGTACACAATCATTATGAGCGAACACATAGTCACATTCTAAGCCTTTGTTCATAAAACATATGATTGATCAATCTTTAATAATTCACAAAAACCATCCTCATGGATTCTACAACATGTTCCAATAGATAATTCATCAAGAGATATTGAAACAATATCAAAATAGAACAATCTTCTTGGATCACTTACAGTCTATGCAAAAACACATAGTCAACTTTGAATCTCAAAATTTATGACTATACACACTTTGAAATCTTCAAAGTTATATTTCCATATGCATCTTAGATTCATCTACATATTTTATTTTTATTGCACTATCAAATTCTACTTGAATCAAAATTTATGGCCCAAAAACTAGACACTGGTCTTTCCTTTGTAAATTCAAATATTCAAATGCAAACCGTCACAGTTACACTTTGAACACTATGTTTGCATCTTGTGTCCTCTCAGCTTTAAATCAATCTTGCACTGTTGATCTTCTCCTAACTTTAATGCATAGGCATCAATGCTCAAATGTTAAACCTTAGTCACTTTGACCTCATCTCATGAACTCTAGTAACTTTGACCTCATCTCATGCACTCTAGTAACTTTGAGCTCATGCACTCTGTCAATCTCCTATATGTAGCTCGGTATTTAACAAAGCTAAACAGCTGTCACTTTGGCCTCTTAAATTTAATAAGCACCATTGATCTATATCCGTATGATCACCCGATCACCATTGATCTTTGTAATAAGCTCGATATTTATCTTTGCTCAGCAATTAAACATAGAACACTTGGCACCATCTCATTGTTTCTTGACTTCTTGTAGAAAACATGAATCGTCGATCTCTTCAAGAGTTTATGAAACATTACCTTGTATAAAAGTGACTATGGGGGCCATTGCAATCTATCTGAGTAGCCAATTTTGAACCTCAATAGCTTCTTTTGCACTTAGACGCATGATCTAAAATTTGGACCATATGATCACCTTCCAAAATAGAATCCAACCATTTATCAAACTAATCTTGAAACCTTAAAATGAGTGAGATATATTGCCATTAAAATGTCTTCTCAAAATTTTCTATCACAGAGCCAACTATGCTTATAAATTGTCTGTGAGGCCAACTTTGCTCTTGCATAAATTTCATTATACTTAGTTGCATGATCTAAAATTTAGTGAATAAGATACTCTCATATAGGGGATTCCATCCATATATCAAGCTACTCTGGAAACCTTCACATGTTCAATATATGACATCAACAATCTACTTATTCGACTCTATTTGAACATAAAAAACACTATCAGAATGCTTGGGAACTTAACTTTGCACATGTATATCTTTTGTTTCGCTACATCGCATGACCTAAAATTTGGTGCATAAGAACTAGGCATAAAAATAAACAAACGAATATGATCACCTTCTTTTAAAACATCCACACGTGTGAAATATTACATCATCAAAATGCTTACTCAGCTCTTTCTTGCCTCATGCAAATTTGGCAAGTATAGGAAAACACTGTCAAAATGCTTGAGAGCCTATCTTTGTACCCACATATCTTTGATTTAGTTTAGGTGCATGACCTGAGATTTAACACATAGAAACTAAGGAATAATGTGATCAAAACCATATAACCAAATCCCCCTGACTCATCCACAAATGGCAATGTTGACATCATCAAATTGTCTTCTTAGATTTTCTACCATTAAACCCAAATTGTCTAGATGAAAACTATGGACTACCATATGAAATCCACTCATGAAAACAAGATCTCCAATCATCCTTGAATATTTATACGAACCCTTACACATTCTCAAATCACCATACTCATCCCTCAACATCTCTAATCAACCCAAAACTGAAGATCAACCAAGCCTCCTTCAAGCACACTAAGGCAAGCACATTGCACACTTTGTCATTATCACATAGACTATCAAAGCACTTCATCCACTCATAAGTACACCTCCATAACATCACTAAAAACTCTCCAACAATCTTCCCCTTTGTCATTGATGTCAACAATCATCATATAGCAATATATAGCTCACTTTTTTATCTCTCTTCAAGCACTCCCAAAATAAGAACTTTATCCCCCTTTGACACAATGACAAAGTGGGCACAATCTAATCTTGAGGACCTAAAAAGACCACCAATAGGAGAGGAACACCTTATAAATATGATACAAACTCCCCCTTATCTTGAGCCTACTTTTGTTTTCCTCGACAACTTCATCTTTGTACATGTTAACACTTTCTTCAACCAAGCACTACAACCAATGAAAAAACATTAAAAAAACAACTAGAATATGATAGAATTCACCAAGAAACATCTAAGAGGGACTCCTCATAAGATCTCTAAACCATTTCACCTTTTGAGCATCTTCATATCTCCACACACCACGAAGAACCACCACACATGCTTACTAGCCTTCTCTCTTAAGCTAACACAAGGACCACTAATATAAATTCATGCCACCCACCATATATTAAACATGCTCTCAACCAACTTGATAAGTATCCTTGAAACAAACATACTTTGATATTTTGGATAAACTAAGCAAAAGACACTCTTCTTCATATTAGGCTTATCTAGCCTCCTTGTAGCCTTGCCTGTAACTTGCAGGGCCCATAATTTTTACTAGACATATCTTCAAGAGCTGAAAATTCATATCTGGAGTACTCTCATATGCCTCCTTAAGCACACCAATTTACATCACCTAGCTCATCTTCTTCAACATACTTCCTTCACAAACCAACTACCCAATTAGGACTCCAATTTGATAAAAATTTGAATTAACTTGAGAACCAAAAACCTTCAAATCTCTGTGAATCTTGATTTGACAACCCATTTGGCCCATTTAACCTATTAAGAAGCCTCAAACCTCAAATTATAAGGCAAACCATTTTTCAAGAAGAGCCTAAAACCTTAGAAACTCAAAACAAACAAGGTCAACAAACCTCTTTCTAGTCAACGTCCACCTCTGAAACTTCTTGTACACCTAGAGACAATCATCACACACTTCTGGACCAAGATTTGATATTTCACACCATTGGGAACCTTGACTTCCTATAACCCATTTTAGGACCTGCAAACTCTTAAGCACAAACTAGGAAACCTAAGAGCTAACAAAAAATTCCAATTTGACTTCAACTTACCTTCAGACCACAAAAACACCTAGAGCATGCTAAAATAAGTTCAATAGACATTTCTATGAAAAAATACTATCTTGAAAAAACACAAATCCTCCTTTGCCATCTTGGAACCTTCAATCTAAACCTGTAGACTACTCCATATATAGTTAACAATATCATGACATCATCTCAGCATATTTTCCACTTGGACATACCTGTTTCAACTAAAAATACTCGTCTCTATCCTTCTAGTACCTTCAAAAGAGAACCACAGCAATACTTGCTTCTCCACTGAAAGGAGTCTTTTAATAAGCATAGACAGAGACACTTCACATATTTTCCCTCTCACAAAATGCACATCTTCAAGCCATTGAACTTCTATGACATACGCAATTGCTCAACAAGCCTTAATAGGTTTAGCAAGATCCAGGACTAGACCTAGAAGAGAGGCCTTCAACTTATAGGCTCACCTAACATCTACCATAGACTAACATGCAAATAGATATTTAAAACTCAAACTTATACTAGAGCATCCAAACCATTATCAACAATCCAACTCCTCAAGACAGGATTTTTCAAAAGCATATTTTCTCCAACAAATAAATATATAAAAATGAATGCACAAACATACCTTATTTTTGTACCTTCACATCAAATAAATTATGGCATTCACCAAGCTTCCTCTAACTGAAAAGTGTCTCCTTCAAGCCTAGATAGAGACACCCTAACCCGTAATGTCCAAGAATAATGTGAAACCAGGATTTGCCCATAACTCCTCATATTCCTTTTCCTCCTTGATCCTCTGATATTGATAGTCCTTCTTCTTGTTCTTAGGCTTAGAGATAGCCTCAATCATCACCTTGGATTTCTCCTTGAGCTTGAATTGAACTAACTTTTGATTTTCCTTTTCTATAGAGACAGTTGACATATTCTTTGCTTCAGACTTGTCAACAAATGTTGACAACAAAAACTCTTGAATTTCCTTCAATTTTGAACATTTTTCCACATTGGCAACCAATCCACCAAGACTCTTGGACATAATAGGATTAGTCTCCTTAGTCTTTACTACCTTAAGTTTCCATACCATAGTTTGAATCTTTTCATCTTCTGCAGCCAACTTACCAACTTGACCTGTGAGATTAGATTGATCTGCAACACATTCTTCTAAAGCAACTTTCTTATCAACCTTTGGACTAGTGTGATTAACATTGATAATATTTGGTCTCCATAACCAATAATGACCTTTCTTATTCACAATAGATGCTTCATTTCCTTTGAGATACCTTGAGGACCTATTGCCTTCACTTGGACAAAATTTATCAGAGTGTCCAACCTTATGACAACTGAAACAAGTAATGTCTTTCCTACCTTTTGACAGATTTGAACTATGATCAATCTTTGGCCAAATACTCATATCATATCTCCATAAATATCCATACTTGATTGACTTCCTTTTACAGTCTTTATCTCTATGACCATAATAATTACATGTATAACAAAGACCTTGAAAACAACTTGCATACCTTATTGCATTAGGTTGTCTAATTAGCCTTCTAAAATTGTTCTTTAAGATTGCATTCTCCTTTACTTGCTCAAGGTTCTCATGCTTCTTTTTGGGCTTGTCCAACTTGTTTATGAGTAGTTTATGCTCATTCTTCAAGGACCCCATTTCAATCTTTAGCTGAGTGTACTCATCTTCTTTTGCTATCATATTTGCATTTACAATCCTTAATTGATCTTCAAGAATACTGATATTCTCTTCATCCTCTTTGGCCTATTTTGATTCATTTTGCTTACTTATCTTGATTATAAAATTTTTGTACTCATATTTCAAGGAAACTAGATCAGTATTCATTTGAACATATCATCTCCTTTAGCTCTCATGCTTGAACATGTAGCCTCTAACTGAATTTTGAGAACTCGGATAGTCTCCTCATCCCTCTTAACTTCTTTAACCAAGTCATTTTTCATTATACATGCTTGATATTTAATATAACTAATCTGTTCTTCAAGACTTTTGACCATTGATCTCAATTCAATATTTTATTTCTTCAATTGCTTAACCATATTTTGCTACTTAGGATTTCCTTCAAGTTGTTAAGCTTCCTCCAAAGGACCTTGCTCTGATACCAATTGTTATAGGTACAATCACTGAGAGGGGGGGTTGAATCAATGAGCCTAGATATTTCAATTTTAGTCTTTTAAACTAATAACCAATTAGCATATATTAACTTGATCAAGCAACAATAACAAGAGATCTGATTCATTCAATGCATACACAAGATCGAACACATAATACATAGTTCCTATAGGAAACCCTCATGGGGAATAAAACCCACTCTCAAGTCTGAAACACATGGACTATTGTTCTATAAGAAATAATAAACAAGAGACTGATCAACTCCTTTAGACCAACAAACCTTGATCATGTCTTCCTAACCAAAGGTATTTAGTGAAACATCTATTTCACAAGGAGAAACTGCCCCTAAGGAAGACCAAGTCCTTTAGACACTCCTTTGAACACCTCCACCTTAGAAATGATGTCTCTTACACCTAATGATGGATCTATATTTTCTAACCCCTACACAAACTTTTTCTCTATCTCAAATAGGTATCTCACATAGCCATGTCATAATCTCTTTCTTTCTTCACTCAAACTATCTTCATATGCACACTCAAACCTCTTTTCATATCCTCAAATTGCAAGATCACTATTCTAAAATTAGGAACATGACCTACAGGTCATACACCTAGTCAACAAACTGTTCTACTGATTAACTCAACCAACATGCACACTACCTATCCTTCCTTCTTTGCTTCAACGTATACTCCTCACCCAAGCCTTCCACATAATCTAACATCAAAGTCTAGAAACCAACACATTTTGTTTCACTATATATAGAGTAATCAGGAATTAATAAGGTCACAATCTTTCTTTTCAACCACAATACATGCCTTCACCCTTAAGGCATCTCACATGGGTCACACTTAAGCACAATCCACTGTCAAATAGGCCTAAGTCACTTTTAGGTCCTATGGAGACCCATTCAATTCTTTGACACTTCTCTGAGCAAATAAAGAACATAAGAACACTTTCCAAAAGTATGGACACATTCTACATCATCTATAGGTCCCCCTTAAGTATCCATATCCATCACAGTACTCGTATACTTAATCACAAAATGCTTAAACAATATGTTATGCACATGGTCATTATGAGAGAACACACAATCACCTTCTAAGCCTTTGTTTATATAGCATATGATCGATTAATCCTTTATAATGCACATAAAATATACTCATGGATTCTATAACATGTTCCAATATCTAATTCATCAAGAGATATCAAAACAAGCTCAAACAATTTTCTTGGGTCACTTACAGCCGCTGCATGAACACACAATCAACTTTGAACCTCAATATTTATGACTATACACACTTTCATATCTTCAAATTTATATTTCAAAATGCACCTTGTAGTCTTCTACATATTTTATTTTTATCGCACTATCAAATTTTGCCTAGATCGAAAGTTATGGCCCAAAAACCAGACACTAGTTTTTCCTTCATAAATTTAAATATTCAAATGCAAATGGTCATAGTTAAACTTCGAACACTATGCTCTCATCTCATGTCCTCTCAACTTTAGATCAATATCACACTATCGATCTTTTCTAAAATTTAATGCATAGGTGTCAATGCTCAAATGTTAAACCTTAGTCACTTTGACCTCAACTTGTGCACTCTAACAACTTTGACCTCATGCGCTCCACTGATCTCTTGTACATAGCTTGGTCTTTAACAAAGCTAAAAATCTATCACTTTGACCTCTTGTCTATAATACACACTGTTTATCTATATATGTATGATCACCCGCTCACCATAGATCCTCGAAAGAAGCTTGATCTTTATCTCTGCTCAACGTTAAACATTGAACACTTTGCACCATCTCATTGCTTCCTAACTTATTGGAGTAAATGTGCATCATCAATCTCTTCAGGAGTTGATCAAACATTACCTTGTGCAAAATTGACTATGGGGACCATTGCAATCTATCTGAGTAGCCAACTTTGAACCTCAATAACTTATTCTGCACTTAGATGCATGATCTAAAATTTGGACCATATGATCACCTTTCAAAAGAGAATATAATTATATATCAAACTGCTCTTGAAACCTTCACATGAGTGAAATATATCGTCATTAAAATGGCTTTTCAAAATTTTCTATCATAGAACCAACTATGCCTAGAACTTGCCTGTGAGACCAACTTTGATCTCGCATAACTTTTATTGTGCTTAGTCGCATGGTCTAAAATTTAGCACATAAGATCCTCTCACATAAAGGATTCCATGCATATATCAAGCTGCTCCTGAAAATTTCACACGTGTGATATATGATGTCAACCAAATTATTACTCAGCTCTATTTGAACATAGAAAACACTATCAAAATACATAGGAGCTCAACTTTGCACATGTATATCTTTTATCATGCTATCGCATAACTTGAAATTCAACACATAAGAACTAGGCACAAAATTGAACAAACCCATATGATCACCTTCTCCTGAAACATCCATGCATGTGAGATATTCCATCAAAATGCTTACTCATCTCTTTCTTGCCTCATGCAAATTTGGTGATCTGGGCAATAATTTAGGCGACAATTTAGATGACGGTTCTACCCTAATTGATGACAAAACTTCAGAGAGCCAAAACTTTTGCATCATAGTTCTGATTGACTCCCCATTTGAATCATTGAAAAGCTAAGAATGAGGAGAATGCAATGAGATGGCACTAATCTTTGCTCGGTGGTTTTTGACCCTCAAAAACCCAATGGAAGTACCCCAAAATTTAATTTTAGTAGTGCAATCTAAAAATAGTAAGTTTCAAAAAATAGTAATTTCTCAAATTTTGTATTGTTTTAAATCATGGAAGTTGAACCACTTAATCTCCCTCGAGATTGGTGACCTTCCACATCCACATCCTACCTTCAAAATGTGTATAAATAAAGATGTAACCCGAAACGAAAAGCAGACATCTCTTCTTAGAGATAAGCATATGGTTGTATTGCAATTTTGAGTAATAATACATCTCTTCTGAGAGAATTCATTGTTACTGTGTTATTTTCATGTTTTTGAAATATCTATCAATCAAAACTTTTGAGTTTTGGATCATTTGGCTATGGGAAAAGACTATCAAAATGCTTGAGAGTCCAACTTTGCACCCACATATCTTTGACTGCATTTAGGCACATGATATGATATTTAGCACATATCAACTAGGGACTAATGTGATCACAACCATATGACAACTCCCCCTGACTCATTCACATGTGGCAATGGTGACATCAACAAACTGCCTACTTAGATTTTCTACCATTAAACCCAAACTATCTAGATGAAAACTATGGACTACCAAATGAAATTCACTCATGCATAAAATCTATACAATCATCCTTGACCACTGATAGGACCCCTTTCACATGCTCATATAACCATACTCATCCCTAAACATCTCTAATCAAGCCAAAACTAGATATCAACCAAGCCTCCTTCAAGCACACTATGACAAGTACATTGCACACTTTGTCATTGTCACATAGACTAACAAGGCACTTCATCCACTCACCAAGACACCTCCATGAAATCACCATGGCATCACTGACAACTCTCCAATAGAACAAATCCAAGATCCCTTATCCCATTATTTAGTTAACATGCCTCCATACTCAGACCAGGATCAAGATCAAATCGTGCAATGCCTTGCTAGCATACCAATGGTTGTAAAACAAATTTATTTGTATTATGTTATTATGTCATCGATGTATGATCTTTATTTGTTGATCATCACTTTCTTTAAAATAAGGATGAAGTTTTGGTCAAATTAATGGAGGTAGGGGCCAAGTTTCCAGCAGACATCCCCAAAGAAAATGTGCCTAGTCTAGTTAGAGTGCCTTTTAATATACCTTATATCAAACCATTGAACATCCCTCTACTAGCAATCCTCAAGCACTCGTGTCGATGTCATATCAAAGCCCCAATATGTTTGTCATAGGAAGGTCCTCATGAAGGACCACTTTCTACAAATGCAAATAGCATATCAAACCTATTTGAATCTCACGTGAAATTTTAATAACATGACCATGTCAAATGCTTCACTCATCAATTTAGCTCCTTCAACAAGGGTACTAATTGAATTGATAGGTCAAGATAATTCATGTACAAACCTATTTGTGCAAATCGCTTTGGTTGGTGACATGTTCTATGTCCCAACTATTGAATAAGTGTATATTACTTCTAATAAGAAAAATGTACCAACCATAGTCGATAACACGCAAGTGTCATCCAATCTAGACCAAAGTGGTTTAACTACACCAACAACTAGTCTACAACTAGTGCCTTTAGTTAAGGCTTAAAATCATTCATTACAGCAGTGGGTAGGAGCTCCTACAAAAGTTACCTCTAATCCTCAAGTAGATGCTTCTTGAGCCCCTTTTGTGTAATATATTTGATGTTAGACATTTGACATTAGACTATTTTAAACCAAGTTTTATCTTATACATTTTTGGAGATATAGCTCCATTCCTTTTACCAAGTTAGACCAAGTTTGGACCATTTATCCTTTGGACATTGTTTTTAAGAGTTTGTCAAACTCTAGGCATTTTTCATGAAATGGTCACCATTGATTTGACTATGTCTTGTTACACTTATAGTAGAGCCATGTACAATCTCAGTTATGATAACATGGTTGCACAAGAGGACTTTGCTCAAGACCCTTACAATGACGACATAGTTTGTGAGATGGATCCTTATCCTCCTTATAATACTCAATTTAGGGAACAAAGCCAAGATCAGTTAGACCATTATTTGGTTAACACCTGATGTGAAGGCAAATCTCTCTCAAGAAATTATATGGCAAACTTGAATCAAGAAGGAAGAATGTGCAAAAATTTTAACACAAGAAGTTTTCTCACAACATATGCTTCATATTCAATATTATAGAATTACAATATTTCCTTACCACTACCATGTTACAATCCTTCAAAACATAATATCCTTGCTTACTTTTCTTTCCAAGGGAATAAACACAAACCACTATGAAAATATTAAGAAGGACTATCATCCTTTTTAAAATCTAAAAAACTACTATTCAAAGAAAATTTGTCCACCTTCCATCATGAGGGTCAAAGACAAAGAAAGATGAGTGGAAGATAAGCATAATTACTTCCCATATCCCATTTGGGGCCATAATAACCAAGGTCAACTATCCCATGTGCAAAAGTTGGCTCCACCCTTTCATGTCTACTCAAAAAAGATAAAGGATATTCCATTTATGAATAGTGCACATTTTCCCCCATCATCACAGACCTCCAAAAGTTGATTGGTTTCCTTTTCGACCATCATTTTTTGTCTCCTCATGAAAATTTTGACCCATGACACATAGATAATCAAAAATAGTAGCTAACAATAAAAGCGACAATTTGGAAGTGTCTATTTGGAATAGTTACAAGTAGGGAACACTTTAACTCTTCACCAAGTGGAACCACATCACCATGACACTTTAGCACATGAAACCACATCACTAAGACACTTCATCAATTGAAATGGTGGTGCTACATCATCCTCCTTTGGTTGAAGTCAACTCAGCTCCTGCGAGTTGCTCTGATGATAATTTTGTCATTTTCCTTTGTCCATCTTCTTCATCTCCCATTCTGTGATCCAAATGTTGTCTTATGGGGGAAATCCTTCCCATTGTACCAAATACCTATTGTAGTTTCCTTTCCTTGTGTGTACAACCTTCATGTCTAGAACTTGGACTATCCTTTCCCTTTGTTTCTTTGGAATTTGTTGTTTCCAATTGATGTCTTCTTCATCTACTTCTCCATGAAAATCATTCAAATCTAAAACATTAAATATTGGAAAAATATCAAATTCTTTTGGCAAGCTTACTTCATAGGCATTGTCACTAATTTTCCTCATAATTTTGCAATGACCAATCTTCTTGTATTTTAGCTTATTTTAGGTCCCCGTAGGAAATCTCTCTTTCCTCAAATACACCATCACTAAATCTCCCTTCTCAAAAGACTTTGATCTCCTCTTAACATCAACAACAATATTGTACTTCTCATTACCTTTCTATAATCTCCTTCTCACTTCATCTTGCAATTGATGTATATGCTCTGCAATAGTCTTAACATCATCACTCACTCTTTCTATAATGGGAAATTGTACTAAATCCAAAACATCCATTGGATTTCTCTCATAAACCGCCTAAAATGGTGATTTTCCTATTGATCTATTCACTGAACTGTTGTATGCAAACTCAGCTTGTGGTAAAGCCAAGTCCCACTGCTTAGGATTCTCTCTTATAATGCATCTCAACAAAATTTCCAGGCCTCTATTTACAACCTATGTTTGTCCATCTGTTTGTGGATGATATGCACTACTAAACTGTAACTTTGTATCCAACTTCTTCCACAAAGTCCTCCAAAAATGACTTTGAAACATGGCATCCCAATCTAAAGTAATGGTCTTTGGAATACCATGCAATCTCACAACATCTCTAAAGAATAATTCAGCAACTCTAGTGGCATCACTAGTTTTCTTGCATGCAATGAAATGAGTCATTTTGGAAAATTTGACTACAACAACAAAAATAGAATCATTATCTCTCTGTGTGTTTGGTAATCCCAATGCAAAATCCATGCTCAAATCTACCCATGGTTCTCTTGGGACTGATAATGGTATGTACAATCTCGTATTTTGTGCATGTCTCTTAGCCACTTGACATATTCTACATCTTGAAACATATCTTTCCACATCTCTTTTCATCTTTGGCCAAAAGTACTTCTCCACCAAAGATATGGTCTTAACTTTGCCAAAATGGCTAGCTAAACCTCCACTATGTAACTCTCTTACAATGTTGGCTCTCAAAGACCCAACTAAAATGCACAACTATCTTCCCTTAAAGAGGTAACCATCTTGAATAAGATACTCATGCTGAATAGTACTTGCAGCTTTGGTTATTGGATTCATGTATTGCTCAACTATCTTATCAAAATCTAGACCAATATCATACAACTCTTTAATAAACTCAAATCCAACTACTTCACTTACTAAAGTAGTTATCAACCCAACTCTTTTGCTCAAAGCATCAACAACCTGATTTTACTTCCTTGATTTATGCTTCAACACAAAACTATATCCCTGCAAGAAAGATACCCACTTGGCATGCCTACTACTCAAAGTTTTTTGGGTATTCACATACTTCAAAGCCTCATGGTCAATGTAAAAAATAAACTCCTTAGAGATCAAGTAATGTCTCCAATGTCTCAATCCCTGAACAATTGCATAAAACTCAACATCATAGGTAGAATATTTCTTTCTTACCTCATTCAAGTTCTCACTGAAATATGTTATGGGCCTCCCTTTTTGGATTAACACAGCTCCAATTCCCACATGTAAAGCATCACAATCCACTTCAAACACTGTCAAAATTAGGCAAGGCCAAAATAGGATTTTATGTTATCTTTATTTTCAACAACTCAAAACTCTTTGTTGCTTCTTTTGTCCACATAAACTCCTTTCCTTTTATGCAATCCGTTATTGGTGCAACAATACTAAAATTCTTAATGAATTTCCTATAAAAACTTTCCAAACCATGGAAACTTCTTACATCTATCATTCTCTTGGAAATGGGCCACTTAATAATTGTCTTCACCTTGTCTTCATCCATTCTAACACCTACTGCTGAAATTACAAATAACAAATTTTCTTGCATAAACCTGCACTTCTTCAAATTCACATAGAGTTTCTCCTTTTTCAATAATTATAACATTATTCTCAAATGTTTCAAATGCTCCTCTTTAGCTTTATTGAATATCAAAATGTCATCAAAATAAACCACCAAAAACTTACTAGTGTAATCTCATAGCATTGTGTTCATCACTCTCATGAATGTGCTAGGTGCATTAGACAACCCGAATAACATTACCAACCATTCATATAGTCCATCTCTAGTCTTGAATGTTATCTTCCATTCATATCCTTCAATAATCCAGATCGGGTAGTAGCCACTCCTTAGATCAATCTTTGTGAAACACATTGATCTTGCAAGAACATCCATTATATCATCCAATCAAGGTATAGGATATCTATACCTAATAGTAATTGTTGACGCTGGAAAGTGCACCCTTCGGCAGGAAAACGGATTCCTGCCCTCTCCCCGCAACATGGAAACTCCTCTCTCGCCTGTGAGACGGCGAAGCAGGAGAGGAGAGTCTCTAGGTATGGGCTAGTTCCCTCTGATGTATCTTGTTTGTTTCAGGTAACGCCAAAATATAGATATATAGCTATATACTGGGGGGGTGAAAAGGGAGAGAAAAAATATGAAAACAAACAACCTACTCTAAAAGAGGTGATACACCAAAAACAGGTGACCTTCCCACATCCACTCTCAGGATCATACAAAAACATACATACACTCAGATCTGGCAGAAAAGACCAGGTCTTTGAGATAACAAAGAGGTTCTTATGGAAAGCACAAGAAACAGGGACTCACCAAGGTGCTGAGAAACACACACTGTAAGTGACCTCACCTGTTCTATACCTCCGAAACAGAACTCTACTCCTGGCAGCAGCAGATAGTGGCACTTTGTAGATCACAAGTTTGCTGGTGTTGAACCTGTGAGAGCATCAAGAGACAATGACTAAACACAGATTAACATTCAATGCGTACACTGAAATATCCATCCAAATAGAGGTAAAAACTGTCTTTTATTGATTCAAGTGGAAAATTTGGAGAGCAGTGCTCTTTACAAAAGTGGAGAAGATCTTGATAAATGGCTAAGTCTGTGTATTTATACCAGAAGAGCCAAAAAAAGTTTCATGGGAAAGCGTGAAAAAACACTATAGCTGACATCACAAATCTGCCAAGACCATGCTTGTTGCCTCGTTTTACGTGCTGGTCTTCTCTTCTGACAGCTGGGCGGGTTTTTTCTTGTGCACTGCAAGTGAAATTTGCCACCATCTGTTGTGGGCGGCGAATTTGCCGCCCTTTGCATTGACTTCATGTAGGATTCTCTGTCGATGTCGGCCGATAATCTGCCGACGGCGGCAGTCTTGCCGGCGTCGGTTTGTGTAAACTGCCGACGTCAGCAGTCTTGCCGGCGTCGGTTTGTGTAAACTACCGACGTCGACAGAATTGGGCTGTGGGCGGCAATTTCTCCTTCCCCGCCATGGGGCGGGGTTTTCCATTTCACCGCCTTAGGGCGGGGTTTTACAATTCGCCGCCATGGGCGGGCTTTTCCATTTCACCGCCCTAAGGCGGGCTTTTACAATTTGCTGCCATAGGGCGGGCTTTTTTCCTTGCCCGTCTTCTGTTGTGATGCCGACAGCGGCAGTTCTACCGACGTCGGTCTCTGTAAGGTGCCGACGACGGCAGTATTGCCGACGTCAACCGACGTCTTTCTTTTTCTTTGTGTTGTGGGCAGCGAATTTGCCGCCCTCTGCATGTTTGTAGGTGGGCTCATTTTACCCGCCCTTGTAGTGGGCGGCGATTTTGCCGCCCTCTGCATTTTTTTTGCTCTCTTTTTTGCCTAAGTGTTGAACACTCCATTTTTTCTTCTCTTCTCTTGTGGACGTTTGAAGACTCTGCCTTTCATGACCAATACTCTACAACGGCGCTGTCGAACCCTGAAGGTGGACCTTGCAACTTGAAATGACTGGCCTGTAAAGCAGGTGTATGAGGTGACCGAGATTTTCCCTGAGGGGCAAAATTGGGTCAACAAATTGGCGACTCACGGGAGAAGCGTGCCTGCTATGCTTAGAACCCAGTTGCCTTACATATCCATTGGGTGCGGAGTCAGATGGTGACTTTGAAGCGAGTTCACAACAGCTTTGATAATCCCAGAATCAAAATACACAGAATTTAACCCCAAACAAAGGGAAACACACAAGACTAAAAACAACTACCTGTGCAACTGCACTTAGGAAAAACAGGGAAAACAACTAAAAGCAAACTATTATATACAGTTAACCAGGAATGTTTGCATCCCTCCTGGATCGAAAGGAAAATTTCTTAAGTCTCCTTCTTGGCGAAGAGACTTATCGTGACAGGAAAGTAGTTGAAAGAAAATGAGATTTTGCGACTTGCTCTTCTTGCCTGTCACCTGAGTTGGCTGGGAACCGAGGGGATTGAAATCGAACATGCCTCCAATATATACGTATTCTGATTGTTTCGGGAGGCCTGTTGGATGCTGGTCCTTGAAATTGGTGCCCCTCACCAAAAAATCAATTGCTGCCGGTTTATCACCGTAAGCCTTCTAATCTGCACAATTCTTCTGCAATGTATCATGGTCTGATTTGTTTCCCTCTGCTTCGTTGAAAACTCTGTCAGACTCGTCATCTGCTTCCTCTTGGCCTTCTTGAAGAAGGAAAAATGTGGCAATGTCTAAAAGGGGCTCACAAAATGATTGCTCGTCCCACAAGACTTCACTTTCTTGTTTAAAGCTCAGTTCTTCAAGGTATTCCTTCATGAAGACAGACTTCTCCTTTTCCTCTTTGCTGATCAGATTCTCAAGATTTTCAGAAATATTCTCCTGATCTTCCTCTTTCTCGGATTCTTCAATGTAGTCATCCTCATCAATACAGCAAGGAAGTTCACCGAACAGAGGAGAAGAGAGCTTACCATGCATTTGTTCCTCCTCGAATTGCTGGAACATCTGCATATACGCAAGGCCTGCATCTTCTCCACCACTGATAAAGTCTTCACAAGGAGTATCAATGACGATTTCTTCTTCGTTGTCGCTCATAATAGCCTCCTGAAGACCTGCAGATTGGATCTTTTGTTCCTCACCTGCCTCTTGCAAAACAGGTTCTTCTTCGAGAAGGGACGAAGTGGAGAAAACATGTGGGAGAGGGGGCAGCCCTTGAGCTAGAATTGGATGATTCTCCTCTCTCCACTTGGTCAACACTTCATCAATATCAGGCACGGCCTGATAACTCTCTTGGAAATATGTAGGTGGGGTGTGTTCAGGCATGGAATGTGCTGTTTGGTCTAAACCGTCCACCACACATTGGCTGAGGAATTTCTTTTTAGACTCCAACTCTGTAATTCTCCTACTCAGATCTTCTTGGAAAAGCTTTTCCTGGAGGCTGCCAGCATCATCACAGGCAGACGCAGCTTCAGCTTCTTCAAAGTTTTGAAAAAAAACTTGCTTTTCTTCTTCCTCTTTGCTGCCCCATGATTCCACTGTCTTCCCCCAATTCAGGATCTCTGAATTTGAATTTTGCTCCTGTGAACAGGCAACAACTTTGTTCTCCATGAGGTTCTGAGGCTCTTCCGCAAGGTCTGAAAAAATTAACTCCCTTTTAAGGAGTAGCTTCATCCTAGCCTCTAAGTTTTCAATTTGTCTGGCTAGATTTTCTTGGAAGAGTCTTTCTTGGAGGTGACTAGCATGATCCTCTTCAAAGCTCTGAGCTGGTCCTTGACATTCTTTCCTCCAACTTGAAATTTGCACATCATGCTGAAAAACTTGGGGAGGCTGAGGAATGCAAGGAAAACATTGTTGGTCCGTTGGAGGAGCTTCTAGAAGAGGAACGTGCTGGCTGGTGGTATTATTCTCAATGGAAGAACCCTGATCTAAGGAGTTGAAAAGATTGATTTTCATGGGAGGTTGTTCTGATACCCTCTGGTGTTGGAAGGCCAGGCGCACGGGATTGGGAGGAGCAGTATTTGATGAGTTGGAGTGAGCAAGTGCAATTTGGTAAAATGAATTTCGTGCGAAAGAGGGGGTTTTCTTCAGGTTAGGAGGGGGTACGCAAGGCTGGTTGCCTTGAATAGATGGATTTCTCCATTTTCTTACCTCCACCTTCATGGACTATACGGCTTGTGCTTGCCTAAACAAGCACTCCTCTTTATACATCAGCTCCAGCTGATACTTGTGTTGCTCTTCCAATCTGTCGATTTCCATTGTTTGCTTCTCAAAATCCAACGCCATCTCCCTTATAGTTGCAGGGCAACTAGGAGAGCTACTTGAGGGGATTCCATAAATATTTTGAGTCTGATCGATATTATATGAAGGAGAACAAAATCCATGATTTTGTGTAAAAGAAGAATACATACAAGAAATAGATGATTTTTGGTGGCACCAGGCTGCTTAACTAGCAGATTTACTTCGAAGTCACCAGATGCTGAAGAAACTTGATTTGTTGTAACAAGACCAGCATCAATCCTGAAACTTTACTGCGTTAAAAAATATAGTCCCACCGGACGTGCCAAAATTGTTGACGCTGGAAAGTGCACCCTTCGGCAGGAAAACGGATTCCTGCCCTCTCCCCGCAACATGAAAACTCCTCTCTCGCTTGTGGGACGGTGAAGCAGGAGAGGAGAGTCTCTAGGTATGGGCTAGTTCCCTCTGATGTATCTTGTTTGTTTCAGGGAACACCAAAATATAGATATATAGCTATATACTGGGGGGTGAAAAGGGAGAGAGAAAAAACATGAAAACAAACAACCTACTCTAAAAGAGGTGATACACCAAAAACTGGTGACCTTCCCACATCCACTCTCAGGATCAGACAAAAACATACATACACTCAAATCTGGCAGAAAAGACCAGGTCTTTGGGATAACAGGGAGGTTCTTATGGAAAGCACAAGAAACAGGGACTCACCAAGGTGCTGAGAAACACACACTTTAAGTGACCTCACCTGTTCTATACCTCCGAAACAGAACTCTACTCCTGGCAGCAGCAGACAGTGGCACTTTGTAGATCACAGGGTTGCTGGTGTTGAACCTGTGAGAGCATCAAGAGACAATGACTGGACACAGATTAACATTCAATGCATACACTGAAAGATCCATCCAAATAGAGGTAAAAACTGTCTTTTATTGATTCAGGTGGAAAATTTGGAGAGCAGTGCTCTTTACAAAAGTGGAGAAGATCTTGATAAATGGCTAAGTCTGTGTATTTATACCAGAAGAGCCAAGAGAAGTTTCATGGAAAAGCATGAAAAAACACTATAGCTGACATCACAAATCTACCAAGACCATGTTTGTTGCCTCGTTTTGCGTGCTGGTCTTCTCTTCCGGTGGCTGGGCGGGTTTTTTCTTGTGCACTGCAAGTGAAATTTGCCGCCATCTATTGTGGGCGGCGAATTTGCCGCCCTTTGCATTGACTTCATGTAGGATTCTCTGCCGACGTCAACCGATAATCTGCCGACGGTGATAGTCTTGCCGGCGTCGGTTTGTGTAAACTGCCAACGTCGGCAATCTTGTCGGCGTCGGTTTGTGTAAACTGCCGACGTCAGCAGAATTGGGCTGTGGGTGGCAATTTCTCCTTCCCCGCCATGGGGTGGGGTTTTCCATTTCACCGCCTTAGGGCGGGGTTTTACAATTCGCCGCCATGGGCAGGCTTTTCCATTTCGTCGCCCTAGGGCAGGCTTTTACAATTCGCCGCCATAGGGCGGGCTTTTTTCCTTGCCCATCTTCTGTTGTGATGCCGACGGTGGCAGTTCTGCCGACGTCGGTCTCTGTAAGGTGCCGACGACGGCAGTATTGCCGACGTCGGCCGACGTCTTTCTTTTTCTTTGTGTTGTGGGCGGCGAATTTGCCGCCCTCTGCATGTTTGTAGGTGGGCTCATTTTACCTGCCCTTGTAGTGGGCGGCGATTTTGCCGCCCTCTGCATTTTTTTCTGCTCTCGTTTTTGCCTAAGTGTTGAACACTCCATTTTTTCTTCTCTTCTCTTGTGGACGTTTGAAGACTCTGTCTTTCGCTGCCTTTCATGACCAATACTCTGCAACGGCGTTGTCAAAAACTGAAGGTAGACCTTGCAACCCGAAATGACTGGCTTGTAAAGCAGGTGTATGAGGTGACCGAGATTTTGCCTGAGGGGCAAAATTGGGTCAACAGTAATCTTGTTGATGGCTCTAATATCCACACACATTCTCCATCCTCCATCCTTATTTGGAGTCAATAATGTTGGTATTTAACATGGACTCATGCTCTCCCTTATTATTCCCTTCCTCAATAGCTCAATAATTTGCTTGTTCAATTTTGCATGCTCTATTGGGATCATTTTAGATATTGCTTGATTGGGTAAAGATGATCTTGGGATCAAATCAATGTGATTCTAAATGTCCCTCTATGGCGGTAACCATCTGGTAGCTCATCAAGAATGACATATGTATATGCTTTCAAAACTTCTACTACTTCTTATGGAATCTGCATCACATCTTCACCTTCATTCCTTGCAATTAGTGCATAACAATAACCAGAAACTTTCATGTCATCAAAAAATTCTTTAGTGGCTAACGATTTTTTCTCTTTTATCTCTTCCTTAAGAGGCAACAATATCACCTTTGTACCATCTTTATGAAATGTGTAAGTGTTCTTGGCTCCATCATGGATGACCTTCCTAGTAAATTACCATGGTCTCCCTAGAAAAATGCGGCATGCATCCATGGGAAAAACATCACACCATAATTCGTCCTTATAGCTCTTTCCTATGGAAAACTTAACTAAACATCTCTTATCAACCATAACTTCATTCCCTTTCTTAAACCATAAAATTTTATAAGGACTAGGATGCTTCTCACAATGCAATCCTAATTTTTCTACCATTTCTTTTGAAACCACATTCTCACAGCTACCTCCATCCATGATTACCTTGCATACACTTACCACCTGAAGTGCATCGTGTTCAGAAAATATTAGTCCTCAACCATGCATCACCTCCTTTATTTTGCTCTAGTTCCTACCTTGGGGCTATCATGGTTCTCCTCATCATAAAGTTTTATCCCACATCTGTTGATGCAGCTTTTGTAGCTTGATCTTCAGTCTCATCTTCAACCAACTTCACTCTTGGATGGTACTCTTGTATTCTTTCTTGTCTTTGAGGACATTCATTTGCTTTATGCCCTTCTTCTCCACATATGTAACAAATAAAGGCTTTGGGTTGGTTAGGAAACCAACTTCTTGCACCTCCATATCCACATCCTCTTTGGAATCCTCTTCCCCTTTGATTATTTTGAAAGCCTTGTCTACTATCTTCTCTCCTTTCTATAGCATGTGATGATTCTCCCCTTACAGGGTTAAATCCACCTCTATTGGTGTTGAAACCACCTCTCCCTCTCATTGGCATGGATTGTCCTCTCTTTGGACCAAATGTCCTTTTGGTATCTTGTTTGTTTTGCTTCTCTTCTGATTTCAAAGCTAATTGATAAGACTCTTCCATACTCATCACTCTATGCATGTTAATCTCATCTTGAATGGAATATTTCAATCCATTCACATACCTTGCAGCCATTTTATCATGTGTATCTTCATGTTCCACTCTTATGGAGAGCTTATAGAATTCATCTGTGTACTCTTGTACACTCTTCTCCATCTACTTCAAACTTTGAAATCTTCTATAAAGGGTTTGGGAGTAATCTAAAGGAAGGAACTTCTCTATAAGCTTCTTCTCCATTTTCCTCCATGTATTAATTTTTGGTTTGTTCTTTCTTTGCCTCTCCTTCTCTAAATGATCCCACAAAATCATGGCATGACCCTTCAACACTAAACATGAAAATTTCACCTTCTTTTCTTCTGACATAGTTTTCCATTCAAAGAACTTATCCATGTTATTAAGCCAATCAACTAGCTTCTCTAGCTGTAAACTCCCCCCATAGTCATAAACATCAATATTAACTCCATTTCTTCCCTCCAATGCTCTAATCATCCTCTCATCCATTGATATTGGTTCTTCCCCTTGCAACAATTCATCTTCATGTTCTTCATCATGAATGGTTTCTCCTTCTGTGTCTTCTTCTCCCCATGTTGGTGAACATTGTGGCTAGATGTGCCATCTCTCTTCTCAGATCTTGTATGTCTATGTTCATATAAACCAATCCTCCTCTTGTTTGTCTTCTTGCCATACCTAAAAAATGAAAAAAAACACAAATCCTCCCTAGGATTTCACTTGCTCTGATGCTCTGGTACCACTTGATGTGGAGGCAAATCTCTCTCAAGAAATTCTATGGCAAACTTGAATCAAGAAGGAAGAATGTGCAAAAAAAATTACACAAGAAGTTTTCTCACAACATATACTTCATATTCAATATTATGGAATTACAATATTTCCTCACCACTACCATGTTACAATCCTTGAAAACCTTACTTACTTTTCTTTCCAAGGGAATAAACACAAACCACTATGAAAATACAAAGAAGGATTAGCATCTTTTTTAAATGCTAAAAAAGCTACTATTCAAGGAAAATTCATCCACCTTCCATCATGAGGGTCAAAGACAAAGAAAGAGGAGTGGAAGACAAGCATAATTACTTCCCATATCCCATTTGAGGTCATAATAACCAAGGTCAAGTCTCCCATGTGCAAAAGTTAGCTCCACCCTTGAATGTCCGGTCAAACAAAACAAAGGAGATTCCAATTATGAATAGTGCACCTTGTCCCCCATCATCACAAACCTCCAAAAGTTGATAGGTTCCCTTTTTTACCATCTTTATTTGTCTCCTCATGAAAATTTTGACCCATGACACATAGGTAATCAAAAATAGTAGCTACAAGAAAAGTGATAATTTGGAATAGTGCCTATTTAGAATAGTTGCAAGTATGGACCACCATGACACTTCACCAAGTGGAACCACATCACCATGACACTCTAGCACATGAAACCACATCACTAAAACACTTCATCAATTGAAATAGTGGTGCTACATCAACGCACCTCCATACTCAGAGCAAGACCAAGATCAAACTGTGAAATGCCTTGCTAGCATACCATCGATTATAGAACAAATTCAAAAAAGACCACATTACATTAATATGTAATCAACATATGATCCTTATTTGTTAATCGTCAATTACTTGAAAATAAGGATGAACTTTTAGTTAAAGCCGCAGAGGTAGGGGCCAAGTTTCTAGCAGACTTCCCCCAAGAAAATTTGCCTAGTCTAGTTAGAGTGCCTTTTAATATACCTTATAATCAAACCATTGAACACGCCTTTACTAGCAATCCTCAAAAACTCATGTCGATGTCATATCAAAGCCATAATATGCTTGTCACAAGAAAGGGCCTCATGAAGGACCATTTTTTACAAATGAAAATAGCATATCAAACCTATTTAAATCTCGCAACTAATTTTAATAACATGGCCATGTCAAATGCTCCACTTGTCGTATTAGCTCCTTCAACAAGGGTATTAATTGAATTGATAGGTCAAGATAATTCGAGTACAGACTCATTTGCATAAAGTACTTTAGTTGGTGACATGTTCATCCCAAATATTAAAGAACTATTTATTACATATGTGCAAATTAATGTGCCAACCACAGTGGATAACACGCAAGTGTCATCCAATCCAGACCAAAGTGGTTCAACTACACCAACAACTAGTCTACAACTAGTTCCTTTAGTTATCAATGTAAGTGGTTCACAATAGGAGTGGGCAGGAGCTCCCACATCTCAACCAAAATAAGTTACATCTAATCCTCAACCAAATGCTTCTTCGAGCATACAACTGTAAGGATTAAGTAATCAAGCACCGAATAGTGATGTGCCTCAATAAAATGTGAGGAATGATAATCCACCTCAATAAGTGACAACTATCATTCCACCACAACAGGCACAATCCATCATACCAACATGGTAGAGTCAAAGCATCATATCACCTCAGAAGGGAGGAAACAAATGTTCCACCTCAATAGGTAACAACAAACATACCTCTCCATTCATAGACCAACATACCTTTACAATCATAAACATTGTATAATCAGCAATGTATGTCCATTGGTCAAAAACAAATGTCAAACTTCTAACAAATGTCTACTTCACATCAAGTGTTTGTGCAACAATAGGTACCATTGTCCCACAAGTACCAATTAGGTAACAATTTAATTTTGTTTAGAACATGTCGTAAACCCAAAGACAGGGCCTTGGTCCACAACAAGTTCCCCTTATTTAGCCAGGTTTGACTAATCAATAGTAAGTCCCTAATCAACCTCAACAAGCATAGTACTTTACCCAGAGCCATATCCTTCCATCATAACCATAATTCCTTCAAAATCAAGCCTACATATCAAATCCAAACTAGAATATCGCACCACAATGTGTGCAATTTCAATAACTACATCCCAATCCATAGATGCATATTCTTGGTAGATTCACCCATCAAAATGACATCCCACAACAAACCATGACTCCTTTATACCTCGGTCAAGATAATCCATCTTTGATCACCCAGCCTCAACCTTAGGGCAATGTTCCATCTATTTATTGGCTCAAGAATTTCAAAAAATGAAGGATGCAATTGTCACCATTCAGGCAAGGAAATAAACCAAGAAATTCAAGTTAGATGACGTGTGTTCATACCCATTCAACATGAATTATCTGCAAATACCATTTCCTCCAAGGTATGAACCACAGAAATTTGATAAATACAAGGGTAAAGGAGACCCTCAGGCCCATTTGATAGAATTATTCGTTGTTTGCCATCCAGTGGCTTACAATGACATATACCTTCTACTTTTGTTTCCTCAAAGTCTAGAAAAATAGGCTTTAGAGTGGTTCATAAAATTGCCAAAGAATTCAGTATCAAATTTTATTGACCTTTCAAACAAATTTGTGTAGCACTTATCCTATAATCTCGAACATGAGATTTCATTAGTAGATTTTACTCAATCCAAGTAGAAAGTTGGTGAAAACTTTTAAAGCTATCTATATAGATGGAGAGCACTTTATAATCATTTCACTCATATGTTACTGACAAATAATTGGTTGTTGTTTTTACTAAAAATTTACATAGTGAGATATCCTATCATCTGGAGCTGCAATGTGCACATATGTTCAAAGAGATCATTCACAAAGGTTTGTTAATCAAAAAGGTCCTTATTAACAAAGGGATTATCAAGCTCACCTCATTGAATCAAAATTAGCACCAAAACCAAGGAACATGCCAAAATCAAAACCAAAACCAAGTCCAATCACAAGGGTCATTACCAGCCCAATATAGTAATTATGAAAAATCTAAGCAATCTAACCGCAACAACAATGTTGTTGAAAATTGAGTAACCAAGTCACGTCATGTTCAAATGGTGCAAACATTGTCTACTCAGCGAACACTACAAATACAACTTAATCCTCCCCAAAAACCCATTCATCAAGCATAGCCTTTGCAATAGCCTAGACCAGCTCAACAAACGTAGCAACCATTACCTTTGCAAACCCCTTATCCAAGAAGAAATGTCCCTACTCTTTGAGTCTTCATTGTTCTTGGGGATCCTATTGAATCCATTTTTTTCAATCTAGCCACAACTAACATAATTATTTGGCCAATTTTGAATCACTATCCTGAGGGCATTCCTTATCCAAACTAGTATAGAGAAAATGAGTTTTTTGAATACCATTGTGTTCATAAACATAATCTATGTCATTGTGTGCAAATCAAACACCTCATTGAAAATATGTTAAAAAATAGAGAGATTTCCTTGAATAATATAAATTCTACATCCAATCAAAACTTGGGTATCTACCAAAACCATTTTTTACAACATAATAATAACCAACAACAATAACAATAAAGGTTAGAGAAACAACAACAATATCAATAGCCATGATAACAATAGAAATATCATTAGCAAAAACAACAATGTCAACCAAATGGGAGGAACCAAGGCCAGAACGATTCCAATACCCGACAAACTTACCACATAGTTGCGCATGACTACACCAAAGTTGTAGGTCATATTGTGGGAGGTCACGTTTCAACTATCATCATTAATCCAAGAACAAGTGATAACAGAATGGGACCGTTTCTAAACAATTCAAATCAACCCATCTATGCCAGTGATCTTTTTTTTCCCTAGGACCGCAAACAAGGGCACTAGCAACCATGGATTACTATTTTAGAACCTTGTACCGATAACTCATCATTGCCCCATGACCACATACAAGTGCACTGACAATCAAGACTTATCCTATTTACCACCCCCCCCCTCCATCATCATTTTCTAGTAACAACAATTCTATATCTAATCCTAATTATGAAATCACAACTCAATGGACAAAGATTACCATTCTCGATCCACAACCACCTGTCGTCGAACCCATCCAACCCACCATCCTAGCTAGGAACAAGTCATATACTACTATGAAGGAAAAGACAATTGATATTGTGGAACAACTTCAGAAGACACTCACAAAAATCTCCATTTTCGACATGATGCATACGTCTAACATCAAAAATAACATCTTAATAGAGTTCCTAGGCAATCCCAAGTTCCCAACGGCATATCCCCAAACAAATTCCAAATTTTGGTTGGACATCTAACCCCAAGCCAACATTTGAAATTCGACCAAAGCAATATGTCATCCTTTGGTCCTCTCCATAACAATCCACTGTACATTGAAGTTATCATAACATGGCATAAAGTGTAACATGTTCTCATAGACAATGGATCAGGCCTAAATATTGTGTCTCTGAAGCTCATTAAGCATCTTAGATACATAACAACAAATCTACAGTCAGAAATAATCACTATCAAGGCCTACGACAATGAAGAGAGGGAATCACAAGGCAATATAAGCTTGTTTATTATCATTGGGCATTTGACCAATGATACACTTTGCCATGTGTTAGATCTAGACCTATCTTACAATTTAATCTTGGGTAGACCTTGGATACATGTAATTCATGCAATTGCGTCAACATTGCACCAGTGTCTCAAGTTATCTCATTCAAGAATGGAGGTCACCATCAATGGAGATTTACAACCCTATGAACATTATAAACATTTGAAGGTGGAGTATGAAAGTTATAAATATTGTTATGGCCTAGATTTGGGTCCCAAAAAGGACAAAGGAAAAGAAATACTTGTTAATTTTCAAAAGTCCAATTGCATAGACCCAGATAATCTTGATTCATCTTCTCACATGCCACCTCTTGAAATGTCTAATCATTCTACCATCTCGGCCAATGGCCCAGGAAAGTATTTGACCCATGACACATTTCACATTTCCAAACTTCTACAAAACTCCAAGTCATATGGAAGACCTCAAGCCAAGCCACCTTGCATGGAATGACAATGAAAGGGAAAAAGCAAACTTTATAGTCCACCTCCTATCATTTTCTAACTAGCCACTGGCCAAGAAATGAACCCACTGGACAATGATGAATCCGAGTTATACAATGGCAAGCTAGTCAATTACTAAAAAAATGCCAAATACCCCATTCCTTACAAGATCGTAGAGAATCAAACCTATGAATGAGGAGGCCTTGAGCTAGATCAGCAAGGAACTCTTGAGCGAATTTTTATAACTCGGAACAAAGGAACCTATGGTCTTGGATTTAAACCACCTATGGTTGACCCCACGTGTCTTATTCATGTTCCAATGCCAATGGCTAGTGATGATGATGTCAATAATGAAAAAGAGTCTAATCACAACATTTATGAAGACCTTGCCAATACCCATTTATACCCTTACCCTAGTTATTTGTAATAATCTGCTTCCTCTATATCACCCTCAACTTATAACCTGGGGCCAACAAGAGTCCATAGTGCATGTAGATGAGTTTGAGAATGATGAGGCCTTTTGTGATTTTTTAGGCCTAAGAGACAATATTATGTTAGGAGACCACAAACAAGGGTTTTCTATCAAGTTGGATCTTTCCATCTATTTTGGAAAATAGGTGAACACCCTTAGCCACAAACAAAGAAATAAATTATTGCGGTCTCAAAATGAAAACCTCTTTGAGGCACTTTTGGACCAGGGTAAAAGTAAAGAGAAAGGTTAGTCTTCTAGTGAAAACCTATTCTAGGTGTCATTAGATGAGGATGCTTATCTTTCCTCAAACATAGCTCAAGAGACCATCAATGATGAACTTCTCTATGGGTCCAAGTTTAGTTCTGAAGAATAACATGTCTTTGATTGAATTATCTAAGAATTTATAACAGTTTTGTAACATGGCCATCCCTACCATTAAGAGATTCTAATTAATCTTATATAGGAGAACTTGAAAAACCAGTCCAAACAAAGAACTTTTTCATTTCAAGCCAAATCAAATCATTGCCCATTCTTCTAGAATGCGGTCTGACTCTCCTTGTATAATACACTACATAAGTCAACATCGGGACTCCAGATGACCTAAAATTGATCAAATTAGGTGCATCCCTCATTGAGGAAGATCGTGAAGTCTTTACAACCCTTTTGAGAGAATTTTTTGACATCGTTGCTTGGACCTATTCAGACATGTCAGGTTTGGACTCCGACTTAGTTGTACACCACCTTATTATACATACTAATTTCAAACTTGTGAAGTAAAAATTGTGCAAGATACATCCCCGCATCACTGTGTTAGTAAAGAAAGAGTTGGAAAAACTCTTAGAAGCGAGATGTATTTGATCGATCGACTACTAAGAGTCAATCTCGAATGTTGTCAGTTAGAAAAAAGCCAGAAGGAATCAAAATCTACACTAATTTTAGATATATAAACAAGGCCTACCCTAAGGATGACTTTATCAAACATTAACATGATAGTTGACTCCATAGTGGGGTATAAAATATTTTCACTAATGGATGGATTTTTAGGATACAATCAAATCCAGATAGCACCAGAAGACCAACATAAGATAGAGTTCACCACTTCATGGGGAATGTTTTGTTACCAAGTTATGCTATTTGGTTTCAAGAATGTTGGGACCACTTACCAAATATCCATGACCATCATATTTCATGATATGATTCATGACATTGTTGAAGACTATGTCGATGATATATTGGGTAAATCAAAGACCTATGTTGATCACCTAGTTGCACTATAAAGAATATTTAAAAGACTTCATGAATATAAGGTCAAACTTAATCCTAAGAAGTGAATTTTTGGTTTTACTTTAGAAAAATTTCTAGGCTTCATCATCTCTCGTAGGGGCATTGAAGTTGATCTAGCCAAAGTAAATGCCATTATAGGAATATTTCCACCTTCTAATTTGAAGCATCTCCACAATTTATAGAGCAAGATCCAATCTATCAGTTGACTAACAAATTTCATATATTTACACACTTACTGAAGATGGGTGTCACATTTCATTCAGATGAAAACTACCATAAAGCTTTTCAGCAATTGAAGGAATATCTTGCCAAGCCACATGTTTTATTACCACCTATGTCAATAAAGCCATTTCTACTATACCTATCTAAAACCAAAAAATCTTTGGAGGCACTTCTAGCTCAGCATGATGACAATAGAAAAGAACATGTCATGTGTTATCTAAGTCATACACTAGTCATGTATGAACACAACTATATACCCATAGAGAAAGCCTATTTAGCTATGGTTTTCATTGCACAAAACCTATGGCATTATATGCTAAAAAACAAGACCATAGTTATTTCCAAAGTAGATCCACTCAAGTATCAACTATCCAAGATAGTTTTACAAGGCTGCATGGCTAAATGGATTATGCTCCTGAGCGAGTTTGAGATAGAATACATCAATCAAAAGGCTATAAAGGGACAAGTACTTACAAATCAGCTTGTTGAAGCTATCCTTTCAGATATTGAACACCTAACTTATCAATTCCCAAACGAGTCGATTATGACCATCATTGAAACACCTTCTAAGGATCAACACTAGAAGTTATATTTTGATGTATTATTCATGTAACATGGATCATGGTCAGGCCTATTTTTTATTACATCACAGGGGGATCTTATCCCTAAATCATTATGTATAAGATTTCTTGGTACTAACAACATAGCCAAATATGAATCACTCATTACATGACTTTGCCAAGTAGTACAATGGAATATTCAGCATCTCAAGGTTTATGGTGATTATTAGTTAATCATTAATTAGGTTACAAAACACTCCCAGACCAAGGATGACAAGTTGATGCCATACAAGGCCATGATTGACACTCTTAAACAAAAAATTGCCAGCATACAATTTGAACACATACTAATGGCCAGTGACAGGATAGTGAATGCCATGGCCACCATTGATTATATGATCCGTCATATAACAAGGCAAAATAATATCAATTCCTTATTGAAAATATTCTAACATCTGCTCATGAACCTTCAATTGTCACAATGATCTATGATATTATTGGTCCCAGCTTTATATGGTTTTCAGACCTTTTTACCTACCTACATGACCATATCATGCCACCAGACATATCATATGAATAATAAAAGGCCTTTACCCACCAAGACTCGTGATATACCTTACTTGGACCAACCCTTTATGGCCACATCTTTGATGAAACTCTGCTTCATTATTTAAATTCGGTAGAATCAACATTAGCGTTATGGGAAGTTCATGGAGTATGTGGAGTCCACACCAGTGGGGTTTTCTTGGCCAAAAAACTCTTATGAATCGGGTATTATTGGTTAACTATGGATGTAGATGCAATTTTTTATGTTAAAAAGTGTGACAAATGTCAAAGGCATGCCAATCCAATTCATGCCCCAGCCAAATCACTAAAACTAATGCTTACTCCATGGCCATTTACCACATGGGGACTCGATCTTATTGGGAAGATTATCCCAACCTCATCTAATGACCATAAATATATCATGACCGCTACCAAATATTTCACTAAGTGGGTAGAAGCTATACCCCTCACTTATGTGATTGGAAAACAAATTTTCAAGTTCATATTCAACCATCTCATTTGCCATTATGGTATCCCATCTTATACATTATATCTGATAATGGTAGATATTTTAAAACCAAGGATGTCAAAACATTTTGTGTCGAGTACAACATGACCCAACATTTTTTTTATTGCATATTACCCACAAGGTAATGGCCAAGCTCAAGCATCCAATAAAACCATTGTCAACATACTTAAAAAGATTGTCAATGATGTTGGCTATGATTACCACCTCGAAATCTTCCAAACCCTCTAGGCATACTACACTAATTACCGTACCCCAACAAGAGCCACTCCATATTTCCTAGTTTATGGCACTGAGGCCATTCTTCCCATTGAAGTCAATTTACCTTCTCTACATATCTCATTAGAACATGTCATGGATGATGAAGACTATAGAGTTGCTTGACTACACAAGCTAGAGCTACTTGATGAGAAACACATGGCTTCTATCAACAACCTCTAAGCATACTAGAATAGACTCTAAGGCCACTATAGTCGGTGAGTCAAACATAGTAGGTTTGAGCTTGGGGATCTTGTTCTCAAAGAAAACCAAAATAATACCACAACCAAGAAGAAGGGCAAGTTCAAACCCAATTGGATAGGCCCTTTTATCATTATTGCAAATAATGGCTTTAGAGCATACAGGCTCACTACATCAAATGAAAATGAGCTTGATGAGCCAATGAACATTATACACCTCAAGTGTTATTTTTCTTGAAGTAACATGAAGTATTGTCTATGAGGTCCATTTCTGTTGTACCACATTATTGTTCTTATTTTTATCATACAATATACCATTCTACCATACATTTCCTATTGCCCTTTTGTTTTTACCCTCCCTACCCAACCCTTTTGACCTTGGCTCCATTTCATTGGTTCTTCAGGTACCTTCAGTGAGTGGATTCAAATCAAGTTTCAACAAATTATTTAGTAATCTAGACCGAGACAGTATTTTGGACCAGTTTGATAGTGGTTTGGCAGTTGCATCCTTCATTTATTGTTTCATTTCATACCGAGTGTTACTGATTATAATTGTATTTGGGTAAATCAGTGTTCCACTTTGTGCTACTAATTCTAACCGCCTTTGGGCAAATTAGTATCACTAATCTATGTTATTTCTTTCTAATTATAACCGCCTATAGACAAATTATGAACAACACCTTTATCATGTCTTGAATTCCCACCTTGCCATTCCTATGCCTTATTGTGTCATTTACCCACTTTGAGAACTTACGGCTGCCTATTCAGATTTCTCTGTTGTAAAGCGGAACTACAATGACTTGAGGTTCTAATGTGACTATGTAGGCAACACTCGATTCATGTTGAGGTCAGCTCAGTCACCCTTTGCCACGCTCTCATCATTTTACAAGAATTTTTAAAGTTTGAATGCTCTCGTCATTTTTTGAGTTGGGTTGTTTAGTATCTCGTCATCCTCGATTGAGTTGGGATGCATATAAAAATCCAAAAACATTTGAAAATGATCTCATAAATCCTAAAAATCACCAAATTGACCACTTTTTTGCCTTAAGGATTCTAAGATCCCTAGATAATTCACAGAAAACCACTTGTCCTTTAGTTTCCCCATCTTTGTTGGCCCCTAAACCTTACGCGTTTGCCATTTTATGAGTTTTCATATTTCGCATTGTGTATTCAAATTTGATACATTAATGACCGCTAGGCTTTATCTCACACTCTTATCATTTTGTGAGTCCATTCTCATATTCCTCTACTTCATCAATCATGTTTTCTTAATCATCATTTTATTATATCCAATATCCTTGAAGAACTACATTTGTCTTGAATTTCATGTTGGATCTTGTGTCCATGGAACTGTGTAGGCAGTGTCCACTTGCCTAATGCATCTAGAGTCAACTCAGCTACCCCTTTCCTTCTCTTCTATTCCTCCATTTCATTTGTTTGTTTCATTGTTTCCTTCTCCATTTGTGCTAACATTGTGATTCACCATTGTTTGTATTTGTTTCAATTTTTTTCTCATTGTTTTATTTTATTCTATCTTTATTTTTCATTTCTTGGTGTTTTATCTTTCTTTTTCATTTCATTTGCCTATCTATTTGATTTCATTTTTGTGCCTTGATTCATTCTATGTGTGATCATTAGGTGATTCCTTATGCATTATTCTTGAATCCATCCATAATCATACGTCAACATTATCGTCATGAATTTTATCATTGGTGCATTGTTTTAGATTGTTTATTAGATCATGTGTCAATATTTATGCATATTTTGGCTAAGTTATTGTGGTGTTTTATATCATGATGCATATTGTCATGTGTTATTACAAAAATCAGCTTGATAAATCTTGCAAGCAATGTGGTCATAGTAATTTTCCTTGGCACCTATAAAATTCCTGATATATCACAATCATTCCCCACATACAAAGTAATTAATTCACAAAAACATTTTAAATCCTTGCTAGTTAGGACATGCATCTCCATACTAGCAGGGTTTCCAAATTCATCTCTTGCCTCTGTATTGGCTTACTCTTACTCCGTGAGTATGGATTCATCACGTAAGCCCCCTATTCCAATTTTCCATATTACTCCCATCATTATGCCAATGATTTTAACCATCTTTAGTTGAGTCATTGTGTATCATCCCACTCACAGAGCCAGTGATTATAACCACCTATGGATAAATCATTGTGCTTTGCTCTACCTGGATGTTAATGATTATAACCATATTTAGGTAAATCATTCTCATTTTTCTTCCCAACTAGATCATGTTTTCATTGTGCTAATGATTATAACCACATTTGGGCAAATTATTATCTCCATTCGCCCAGCTGGGGAATGTTTTTATCTTGCCAATGATTATAACCTGTGGGTAAATCATTGTTTTCCTTTTGATGATTATAACTACCTTTGAGAAAATCATTCTCTTGTTACCCTTATCATTTGGCTAATGATTATAACCGCCTTTAGGCAAATCATTATGTTTTTACCTAGCTATGTCGATGATTATAACTGCTTATAGGCAAATCATCATTTTTATCTACCCAACTGGGGAAACTCACTATGTCACTTATTATAACCGCATGTGGACAAATTAGTCTTTTCCACCCCTTTGTCTTTTTGGTCCCATCATTTTCCTTCTTTCGAGGGATCAATTGTTGACCTTCTTTGTTGATCATTCCCTCGAGGGGGTATCTAGAGTTCATCCATCACCATTTGGGGCATTAGGCATACAGGGCCTTTTCATTCTTTGAGAAGACATTGTTGTGCGTAGTGTTGGCATTTTGGCCTCCCAAGCTAAATGCCCACCCCTATAACCAAAAACTTTTCTGTGACAACCACCCAAGCATGCACATGGTGATCTCTTGATGTGATGATGTTTCCTAATTATTTATTGAAGTCATTCAACACTGTTAGAGGTGGCATAGAGTCTGTTTGTGATCATCATATATCCTATATGTCTTGGGTCCTTAGGTGATGTGCTTGATCATCATGATGTCATTGATTGTCATATCAAGGGAGTAGGTCTAAATGTCTTGTCATTGGATTGTTTATACTTCAACTTTTTTTAATAATCCTTATGATGTTTGATTATGTTTGGAGGTCTTTGAAAAGGGTTTAAAGTGGTTTTATGATCTAGAGTGCCTTGATGAAGATGATTGAAGATGGCAACTGATGACTCACCTAGAGCTTCTCTAGTGTATTTGGTATATTCAAGGTATGGGGCTGACTATAAGCTTTGAAAGTGTGATGAAGATACATAGAAGACAAATTAAAACTTCTAAAAGGTTATAAGGTACTCTTCACGATACTTATTGCTAGATCTCCATTTGAAGCTATATGTGTGTTGTCTAAAAGAAAATTTTTGGTCTTAAAATGATAATTTTTTATCTCAAAAGGTCACTAAAGCATAAAAAACATATTTAATCACCCTCATGGTCATTATATTATTTTATTCAAACAGCTTTAGGCTTTCAAATTGTCCCCTCTACAAGTCTAGAATGTTGTTTTGCAATCAAGAGAGCTCACATGTGTGAAAACATGCCCCTTTTGCTCTATAAAATTTATTTCTTGCTTTGAGGTGCCCTTTGACTTGCATTTTCCCTCATATTGCCTTGAAATGGTTGTTTAGAATTGAAATGTAGGAAACAAAGGAGAATTTGCAAGATTGAATAATATTTTCAGGTGGTACAGATCTATATAGTATGGTTTTACTCAGGAGAAGTCATGGATATGAAATAAAGTTTTTTTACAAACACATGGTGAAGAGATTAGAGTGTTGCAGGGCTTGAGAGGCCAAAAACCAATATACTTTCCCTACTGATTTCATTGACAGACATCAAGATCACTTCAAGTTTATGCTCAATCCGTACAGGGGAGAGAGAAAGAAGATTTAAGCTCTTGACCAGAGCAACTAGACCTTATGCCCTTCTAATCATGGGTATTGATTATTAGTTTAGTCTTCCCAACTTTATGAACAAATTCTAAAAACTTAAGGAGTTTGGTCACCATTCACATTTGCACAAGGCAAAAGAAGCATTACAATTTTGTTGAGTTTCTAATTATTTTGGTCGAACTATTGATTTTTCCTAATTCTTTAGTTCTTGAAAACACTTTTAATGATTTCTTCAAACATTTTGTTACACATGTGTGAGTCTTTAGGACTGAAAAAAACCTAACTACCAAATCTGCAAAATACAGGCAGGGTTGAACAGTGTACGGTTTAATGATGGATCCAAGGATGTCAAGACATGGTAAGATATTATATGAGATGTTCCATGCATGACCATATGTCATTTGTTATGTTTTTCAAAGTTTCATTGAAGCCTATAACAGCCTAGAAACCACTAATCTATCCTTAACAATCTCACAGTCTCACTTATCAGATGTTAAGGTCACTTAGCAGATGTTAAGGTTGTTTGTAAAATCCTAGGCTTCTCTTTTCACTATGTATACTTCATTAAGGACCTCCAAAATGATATATATATTTTTAGGCATATCCATATGTTTGTATAGGATCCTTTTAGACTATATTGAATATGGATTCATGTTTCATTCCAACCCTCTCATGATTCATTCCATTTTCATAACTTTGTCACTACCTTTCATCATTATTGTAAGCTTAGCAATCCATTCTCTGTTTCCATATATCCCATTATCATCATACATATCACTACTACACATCCACATCATGAATCTAGTGTTTTTTTACATTGAAAGGTTATCAAGGATCATCATGGTCTTTAAGTTATGGTACATAGCCTTAAATACTACTAAAGGAGTAAACGCTCACCTACAGACTGTTGGAAGGACACCTACAGCCAATGAGTCTAAAATGATGTCTTGAGGCCTATTTAAATAAGCACAGTTGAGAAGAGGAAATGCATGGTTGATTTGGGTTTGATAACCTTAGTCAAGATAGAGTAATTCCTTAAGGGAAGCCAGAGTCAAGGATCTTTCTAGGGCATGAAACACCTCAAAGAAGCTATAGTCAGTTCAGTGGAGATATAGAGCGAAGTAAAGCAAAACATAAGTATTATGCATTAGAATGAAAGTTAAACTTGTTAGGTATGGGAACATGAAGAGTTGTTTGAAGCCTGGATTAGGTCCTTAAGCAAGTTCAAATCTATTGAGGTAGTTGAGGTGGTTTAACCCCAAGACACAATAGTTAATAGTTTTAAGGTCACCTATAGGTACTAGGTATGGTACTATGTACAATGAACAAATATAAGTGGTTGAAGTGTTGGCAAAGGTGTATAAGGGATGGTTGAAACCTGTTTAGAAATTTATTCATATTCAAATACTATTGGAAGCTTAGTGAGCATGATTAGTGTTTGGTCCTAAAACACAAAACTCATTCAAAGAGTAAGTTACAATATGTTTATTCTTAAGAGTTCTTGTTTGGATTAAAGGAAGATAATGACTGTGGGTAAGTTTGAGGGAGTGAGGTCCATTTGAGTATGGTTTATACAATGAATTAACACCTTATTAGTCACTCATACCTTAATATGAAGATGAAATGGTCATAACACAGCTTGGATAGTTGAAATCTAGAGAAATTTGCAATCACAATCAACATATACAACTAGTCTTGGGAAGTTTGTGGTTTTGAAACCTATAAAAGAGTGATCACACCTTAAAATTTAGTACAAATAGTTAGTGTGATTAGGTTAATGTATTAAAGTTATTCTCAAGGTTATAAAATCAATAGAAACATTCATTGTTTTATCTCAAACATACCTCAATCTATTAGCAGTCAATAATGAAACCAAGTGAACTATTTGGAGGTTAGAGAATAAGATATGGAGTTTATAATTCATAAATGGGTTTTGAGACAAGAAAATATTATATTAAGTGTCTTCATATGTTATCTGAGAATGATAATAGTTAGATTTCAAGTTAGATGCCCTTGAGGGCTAGCTAAAGAAGATAGATCTAAGACACACCTATGTATACTAGTTGAAAGTGTTTTGCATATTTGGGGGTTGTTTAAGGTTGAAATCACCTAATGAGGTAGGTAATAATATCTATCAAATGTCCCAAGATAATAGGAGGCTCAGATTAGTAAGGAAAGCTTACTGGCCTACATAGCCCATTAGGCCTAAAATGGTTGTGACCAAGCCTATGCACTAGTGTTGATGGCATCCACATGTGTTAAGTGGTGTTTGAAGACATCAGATACCTGATAGGAAGGTAAAGAATGTGAGAGAGGTATAAAACCATTTATTAATGATAATAGACTCAATTGATGTTGAGAAATCACTCAGACAGTATTAAGGTTATGCAGACCTAATTTATTGCAAACCCTAGGCAATAGATGACTGCATAAGAGGCAAAACTGATGGAAAATCTTGGCCCTAGGGATATTGTCCACCCTAAGAACATGTTAAAGTAGTTCAAACTTCATTAACCCTATATTAGAAAGAGAAATAACTATTCATACCTCTGTCTTCCCCAAACACTCAAATTGGCAAAAAAACTACAAGCACAGTCATGAAAGAATGAAGACAAAGTAGGGTTTTAATTGCCAAAGATATTTTCAAGGGAATGGAAATAGGTGGGAAACAATGTGGTAGTATGAGATTGAGCCCCTCAAGCAGCCTATAGGTCACTTGGACCTTGAAAACTCAGTCAAGGCCAATTAGGCCTAAAATCCTGTCTTAGGCCTAGAAGGCCCACACCAGCATGGAGGTCCACTCAAAACCTCCAAAGCAAATCGAAGGCTATGAAAAGGTATAGTGAGATGGTTACAGTTCCTAATGAGATGTTTCAAGATGATAAAATCAAATATGAGGACCAATTCATTCTTGAATACTAACTTGAACTACACAACCCTTAATAGTCACTTCGAGCCATCATTTCAAATGCTTGTATATTTCATAGCATACGGATTTGGGGAAAATGCTCTTGGAAGGAGTTATACACCCCTATATACTTGAAATCCATGGAAGAGAGAGTTGGTTTTAGGAGCCTAGGTTTATGAATCATTGTTAAGACTGTAGCCTACATAGACTGCCTTGCAAAGAACTCCAAGTCTACCAACTTACATTCATATCTCTCCACACATTTTGCATGGGAACTTGAGCTTGTCAAATGTTTTGAGGGGTTCTATGGACTAAACACCCATTACCATAAGTTTTGGATTTGAGGTCTCATCTTTATGAACCATCGCTAAGATGGTAGACATACAAACCCCTGCTTAAACCTTGAGACAAACCAGACTTGATGAGTATGGAAATTGTTGTACCCGAAAAATGTCACTCATTTTTGGGACAACATATAAGCTATTTTGGTCTTGCAAGACCAAAATATCTCTTCCCATTTCAAAAAATTGTTCTAAACTTTCAGAATTGGGAATTATTCAAGCTTTTTCAATCAGAGGGCTAACAGGTTCAAAGGCTTCTACAGGGGAGTTCAATCAAAAGAACAAGTTTCCAATACTTAGTCATTTTCAGGACTGGTTCAACACCTTGGCTCAACCAAAAGAAACTATCAACAAGCTTCTAGGCAATGGTTCAACGACGTCAATAGGTTTCAAGAATTAAGAGCTTCTGTCAAGGTTCAAAGTTCAATCGCTTCAGATTCAATCGCTTCAAGACACTTGTCAATGAGAAAAAGACTTGAACCATTGAACCACTCAGGTTCAAAGGTTCAATGGGTTCAAAGATTCAAAACGTTCAACAGCGGTTGGTCCAATCGGTCGGTTCAAGCGACAGGTTCAAAGGAGTGCCCCAAGAGTCAAAGATACAAGTGCCCTTGCAGAGGAAATTTTCATGGCAAAAGTAACTAAGGCAAGCAAAGAAAGCCCAAAACAAAAGCCCGACAGAGCCCAGCAGATGATGCCACATGTCATCTGCTAAGCCCCATTTTACATTGTTTCTAAGAGCTGCGAAAGTTACCACCTGTCCCTTGTAAGAGAAGCGGAATGCGACAAGTGTCTGCATCCACATGAATCTAAATAAGTTCCAAGTATATCTACAATGTTTCTAAATGCAAAAGAAGCCACCACGTGTCATCTTTTGTGGGACACTCCAAAGGCATCCAAAGCCTCTATAAAGTTAAGCGGATGCTGCCACATGTCCTCGCCTATTTCACAGCGAATACTGCCACGTGTCACCTATTGAGATTGGCAAAAAAATGACTAAAGCAAAACCAAAGGATAAACAACCCTTTCGGAGGGCATTAAAGAACCAAAGTGGACCATTACAAAAATCCGAAAGGTCACTTTGAAGCATAAATAGCCCTTGCGGAGGGCAAGTGCGGAGCAAATGGATCGATTCAAAGGCCGAAAGAGCAAGGGAGTTCCTTCGAAAACATTCCTATGGCAAAGTTGCAAAAGAAACAATTCCTTCAGACAAATTGTCTGAAAGAATTCCTTCAGACTTTATCTCTGAAGGAAAAACCTGAAATAGAAAACCTGTTGAGCCACCACGTGTCTCTCAAAAAGTCACAACAGAAAGTGCCACATGTCATCTATTGAGGCACAGTTTCAAAGCAGCAGAACGTGTCATGTGTCTTCTTCAAAACTCGACAGAAACCACCACATGTCGACGTTTGCAGTTTCTTCATTTGATCTCTTGTTAAGTAAGGATTATGATGGCCCCCAATAAGCCACTGAAGTAAGCAAAAGCCGCCAAGTGTCATCCTCCGCAGGATTCTCAAAAGAAAAGTGGAAGCTGCCACATGTCCCGTTGTAACTCCGCAGAGCGCGACAAGTGTCTGTATCCGCATTTTGAGTTTCTTACAGATTTCAAAGCTTCTTTAAATAAGCATTTCTCAGAGTCCCGCAAATACTGCCATGTGTCCTCGCCCATTTTGCAGTAGAATGTGCCACGCATCAATTGTTAAGACCAACAAAAAGTGACCAAAGAACAGAGCATCGAATTGAACCAAAGACCCAATTCAATAACCAGAAAAGGAGGAACAATGAAGAAGGACTAGAAATATTCACGCACAAGATATGTTTCTAGAAGCATACCGCCAGCTAGACATTGGAGAACACGAACATTCAATGATGTGACCCGTTTCTCTGCATTGAGAAAAGCAAATGGGCAATTACACCAGATTCCAGCATATCTTCTTGATAGAATTTAAAATGTATTGAATGCAATATGATGTGTTAGTATTCCCATGTCTTTCTTGGAGAGGCTATATAAGGGACTCTGTTTTTGATAAATCAATCTCTCTATTACTAGAAACTAATTTCTGCCCAAATTGAAAGGCACTACTGAGACTTTGAGCTCAGATTGTTGATCATATTTTGTTATTGGAATAAGAAAGCAAGTGACTTTTCAGACTTTGTGCTGTAATAACTTGGTTGTTGAGAAAATTGTTCTTATGTATGTTTCCTTAATGTGATTTATGTCTCTCTAATTAAATAAGTAGAATTAGTGAAAGTATTCAAGAAGGTGCCCTGAAGCCAACTGTGGAGAGACTTTGTGCCCCCACAATTGTCTTCAGTGTGTATTTATTTTCTATTTTTGTGTAAAGAATCTTGCGATGACTTTGTGCCCTCATTGTTCTTCGTATTCCACTCTTTAGCAGTTGAGGTGGAGACTTTGTGCCTCATTTCATCCTGTTGTTTTACTATACCCTATTATAGTTACTTGTCTTCACCAGATGATTCTTTTTGTCTGTTGAACAACACTTTTGAAAGAAGAGGAGTGTCTTCTATCATTTCATTAGGATTTCTCTTTTGATTCATGCACATCATCTCTGAAAAAAGAGAGATGGATGGTTTATCCTACTCTTGAGTGTTATTTTTTGTTTATATATATATATAGTACTTGCATATCTATAGGGAACCTCCCCTTGATGAGAGGAGAGATTAGTCCCCTTTTGATGTAGCAAACCTACACATTTGGCCAACCAATCTTCTTGATGTGGTTGATCAGACCTATTTTGTTTATCAGTACACTGATTGACAAAATATTCACCCAACAGTTTTTGGCTACTCTGTTAGGAATGTTATGTGCATTCTGAAGCCTCAAATTTTAGATTGAGCAGTCCCTACCCTTATCTATTATAAACTTCACCCCATTTCTGTGTCTTACCCATTATTATTATAGCCTTACCATCTCCCTCCATCCTCACACCAACTGGGAAAGAAAGCGCAGTTTAAAATCTCAAGCTTTAAGCTGAAGTAAGGTCTATTTTTTTTCAATTTTTGTTTCACAACCTAGTAGATTCAAGGTATACACGAAGCCAAAGGGCTAAAGGTATTGTTGACCCTATATTCGAGTTGGTATAGCAAAGTAATTTTGATTTGTCTCCTTCACCATCTCATCTCCAACAAACTAAGAGCTTTCCTCCTACTAAAGTCAGGTCTCCATTACCAAGTGAAGCATCCACTTATATTATTAATAAAGCTTTACTAATAATTACCCCTCTGAAATTTGTTATTCCTCCTTTTCATAGTCATACAATGGCAGTTCAAGGCCCATGGAGTAATTCTTTTGGTCCTCTCAATCTTACTCCACCTCTACATGAGCTCCCACAGAGTTTGAGGAAGAATTTTCTCAAATTCTATGGTGATAGGAGAGTTCATCCTGATGAACACATTACAGCGTTCAACATAGACTGTGGTGTAATTGGAGTGAAATTTGAAGACATGGCAGTGAGATTATTTGTGAAAACATTACAAGATGCTGCAGCAGATTAGATTTATCATCTACAAGCTCGGTCAATAACTGATTGGAACACCCTCAAAGCTAAGTTTGAAGCCAGATTCAAGCCTGCAAAAGATGCACATGCCCTTCTAGCTCAACTCACACAAATGAAGAAAGAGCCTTATGAACTAATGAGGGACTTCATAGCCAAGTTTGACAAACTGAGGAACAGGATTCTTGTAATTGTTCGACCTATAGCTGAGAATCTTAAATATTTCTTCATTAATTCTTAGTTACCTGAAGTAAGTTTCTTTTTAAGACGTGCTGGTCAAATAGACCTTACTGCATCTCAAGATTTGGCCACTGAGGTAGAAGATGATCTCATCTTAGCAGGGAATATAAGAAGAGATCCAAATAGAAATAGACCCTCATCATCTTCTGAATATCCATCTATAAGCACCACTGATCCAATGGTGCAGAAGTTGGCAAATGAGTTGCTTGCTCTCAAAAAACAAATGGCTCAAAGAATGTCTTCTGCTCTTTCATACAGAGATATGTCAAACAAGACATTTCCAAATCAGTCATACCAAGGCAATGTTGCCAGGAATCACGGGCAGCTAAATCATCTTCCTCCCCCACAAGAGAAACTTGTTATTGAAGCTCCCCCAGCCAATTCAGCAATGGGATATCTTGAAGCAAAATCGGATTGTTTTTTTCAACCTGAATTGAGTCAGGAAAATGATGTTGATCTCCTCGAAGAAAATCAAGAAGAATCAGCTAGCGACTCCAACATTGATTTTTTGAACTATCAAGATGAACCTAGAAGTAAAAGAGAAGATCTTGATGGATCATACGCAATGTTTACCAGGTCTAAGATCCAATTAGCCCAGCAAGCTAATAAAGAGAAAATAGAGGAGCAACCTCAACCAACAATTTCAATTGCAAAACGTGGAACCTCTCTACCATTCCAGCCAAAGGATCTAGTGATCACCAAGAAGGTAAGTACATCAATTTCACCTTCACCTTTAACTTCAATTTCATAAATCAATCTTTCCCCCTTTTAAAATCAGAAAGTTGAATTACCTTCCTCTGTTTTTAGTCCATTTCAGTCATTTGACATAATTGATCATGTCAAGAAAACCAAAATTCAAATGACTGAGTTTGAATATTTACAATCTAATCCTGAGCAGTTGGATAGGTTAGTTGAGTGTTTGAAGAATAAGGTTGTCCTTGCAGGGCAAAATGCTTAGAAAGTAACTCCTGATTCCCCAAAGAACATGCCTATTCCAAACAATCTTGTCATTACTCTTTAGCTGCCCCTGAAAAAATAGAATTTTTTTATGTTTTTCTGTTGATAAATGGTGATACGTTGAGTAACTACATCATAGACTCATGTGCATCTGACAATTTCATGCCAGCCAAAGTAGCAGAATCTCTTGATGTCACACTGACCAAAACATTTGGTAGATGTTTCTCCATGAAAAACAAACAAGTACCTCTGCTGGGACAAATCAAAGATGCTCAATTTGCATTTGCAGCTTTTTTTTACAAAAGAATCAAAATGACAATTTTGGTTGCTGATGTTCCAGCATCCTATGGTATTCTACTTGGGCAAAATTTTTGCAAAGATGTTGATGGAGAATTGAGCATGGATCTATCTGAAGCAAGGATCCTTGTCAAAGACACCATGCAGAAGCTGCTTCTTGAAAAGGAATCAAAATATATTGTCACTCAGACATCAGCCCCTGAAGCTCATTCTATTTTAATCTTCAGGTATGGGTAACTACTTTCTATCTACAGACGAAGTTCATGAAGCATCTGATAAAGTTCTTAAAAGGGTCAACCCGAAAATTAGTTTAACTAGAATAGCAGAAGAATTGGTAGTTTGCAATATAGATAGAGAAGTATCTTCTCTCTCTAATGAAGGAAAATCTAAAAAAATCAGTATTTGATGAAGTATGGACTTTGAAATTCGATGGCAGTTGCTCCTCTACTAGTTCAGGAGCTAAGATTGTGTTGATATCTCCTCAAAGAGATATTTTTTTTCATCCTATAAGTTACAATTCAGCAACACTAATAATACAGCTGCATATGAATCTCTGTTGCTTGAATTGAAGGCTACCTGAGACAAAAATATCAATCTCTTTCATGCCAAAGGAGATGTTGAACTAGTGGTTTGTCAGGTTAAAAACTTGTACCAAACCAAGAATGAAAGATTGTGCCACCACCGCAATTTAGTATGGGACCAAATTGAAAGCTTTGATGCTTTTTACATCTTTGTCATACCTAGAGAATCTAATGACAGAGTTGATGCACTTGTTGTTTCAACAACTCTCTTAATTCTTCACTCAAACTTCACAAGAAATAAGTACACTATTGAGCTAATCTTTAGACCAAGTGTTCCTGACAATGTTGATCATTGGCAAGTATTCAATGATAATCACCAAATCATTGCCTATCTGGAATGAAGAGACAGCTTTGAACAACTATATTTTGAAGGCAATGAATCTCAAAAGTGTGAACCGGTCACTGAATTAAGTTTAGATACAAATGAAGAATTCTTACAGCTGAAAGGGAATAAAATTCTTAAAGGCCTGATTTCCCTTGAAAAACTGTTTGACAAGCATGACAGATTCATCAAACAGCAGCAAACATATTCAAAATTCTCTCGAAGATTTCATCAAATAAATTTGACTACCTAAGAAAATCTTAAAATGGTTAATATTGGTAAGTGCTGCACTCAAGAAAAAAAATTCAAGTTCATCTCTCTACTCCACTAATATATAGATGTCTTAGCATACTCCTATGATGATCTGAAGTCTCTCAGACTCGATGAAATCTGCCATGACATTCCTTTCAAGGTCGATTCAGTGCCTTATAAGCAAAAATTTAGACAGTACAATCCAAAAATATCAAGTGCTATTTTGTCTGAGATACAAGAAATATTAAATGTTAGAATCATCTTTCCAATCCATCATTCTACATGGATTGCAAACATAGTGAATGTAAGGAAGAAGAATGGCAAAATTCGTATTTATGTAGATTTCAAAAATTTAAATCAGTCATCCTTGAAGGATAACTATTTTTTGCCAATCATGGATCAAATGCTTTAAACAATGACAGGTTCAAAAATGTTATCCATGCTAAATGGTTTCTCAAGATACAATCAAATTGAAGTTGGTGAAGCAGACCAATATAAGACTACATTCACCACACTTTGGGATACATTTGCATATAGAAGAATGTCTTTTGGCTTGATAAATGCTGGTGCCACTTTTCAAAGAGCAATGGACCTTGCTTTCAATGATGATATAGGTAAGTTCATTGTGGTATACCTTGATGACTTGATCGTCTTTTCAAAGCATCGTTCTGATCATGTATGCCACTTGCAACAAGTGCTGGAGTGTTGTCGTCAGAATGACATTTTTTTTTACCACAAGAAGTCTATTTTTGGAGTAACAAAGGAAAAACTCCTCGAACACATTGTGTCCAAAGAAGACATAAAGATTGACTCAGACAGAGTCAAGTCTATTCAAGAGCTTACTTTGCCTAAAAATAAAAATATTGTTCATTTTTTCTTCGAAAAAGTGAATTTTTTACGAAAGTTCATCCCCGAATTTGCTGAAAAGACTCGACATATTGTAAACATGATGAAAAGAAAGATCACCTTCAACTGGACTAAAGAATGCAAGTTAGCATTTGAAGATATTAAGACTGCCATTGCCCACGCCCTAACTCTCATTTGTCTAGATTACAACAAAGATTTCATCATATACAGTGATGTTTCTAAACACATGCTTTCAGCCATTCTGGTTCAACAGGACAAGGAAGATATGAAATCTCTCATTTTTTTATGAGTTGACCTCTCAAAGCCCATGAGCTGAAGTATTCGAATATGGAGAAACATGCTTATGCAGTGGTGAAAGCAGTCAAGCATTTCTGCTTCTATATCATGATTTCACACACTACTGCCTTGGTTCCTAACACTACAATCAAATCCATATTAACTCAGCAGGAGTTTGGGACAAAAAGAGGCAATTGGATTGCAAAGATCCAGAAATTTGATCTAGGCATCAAGATAACAAAGCTAGTAAGGGGAAAAGGCATATGCCAATTAATTTCTGATAACCAACTAGAAGAAACAGAGCATGAAAAAATAGAGGTGGAAGACATACCTACAGTTCTCTTTGTTTTCACTACCAATGAGTGGTATTCAGGTATTGCTCATTTTCTTACTTATGGTGAATGTCCTACTCATTTGTCTTACAAAAAAAGGACTATCAAGTTGAAAGCTGTCAATTTTATCTTTTGGGATAACGCCCTGTACAAGAGAAGCTTAGATGGAGTATTCCTTTACTGTGTAGACAAAGAGCAGCAAAGCTAAGTTTTGAAATCTTTTCACAATCTAGCCTGTAGAGGATATTTTTATGCTCATGTGACTACCCACAAAATTCTATGAGCCAAGTATTACTGGCCAACTTTTTTCAAAGATGCATATAAGTGGGTGAAAAAATGTGAACTCTGCCAGTAATTTGTTGGAAGACCCAAGTTAGTTGCCCTGCCTCTCAAGCCAATGGTCATAGAAGAACCATTCCAATAATGAGGAATTGGTTTTATTAGAACCATAAACCCATATTCAAGTGCTAGACATGATTATATCCTTACAACAACTGACTATTTCACCAAGTGGGTAGAAGTTATCCCAACCAAGCATACCACTTCAGAAGTAGTGTGCAATTTTCTTAAAGAGAATATCATTTCCAAGTTTAGAGTCCCAACTAAGATTATTACTGACAATGCAGCTTGTTTCACTTCCCAAAAGATTACACAATTCTATTTCTATTATATAATTACACTCTCCCATTCTTCTGATTACTTTCCACAAGGGAATGGACAAGCTAAATCAAGCAATAAGAACCTGATGACTATCATCAAAAAGCTGGGAAATGACAATCAAAGGACATGGCATAAAACATTGGTTGATGCTCTATGCGCAGACAAAATCACACTAAAGAGGGCAATTGGTATGTCTCATTTCCAACTTCTTTATAGTATCGATGTTGAGATACCAATCACTTGAGAATTGCCAGCTTTGAAATTGGCTAAAGCAATTAAAGATCAGAGCTATGAAAGCTCAATTGATAAGAGAATCATGTGCCTGACTGAACTGGATGAACAGAGAACTATGGTAGTACACTGAATTGCTGCCCATCAAAGTCTAGTAAAGAAACTCTTTGACTAAAAGGCAAAAAATTATGATTTTCATATTAGAAATCAAGTCCTATTATGGGACAAAAGGAGAGAACCAAAAGGGATGCATGGAAAGATTGACTCCCTTTGGAGAGGCCCGTTTATTATCCATCAACACAATGGTGAAAATAGCTTCTTGCAAAAATATCAAGATGGCACACTCTTTTCTCTACCTCACAGTGGATAACATTTGAAACATGTCAATTCTTCAAGTATCAGATCATTTCATCTGTATATTTGTATAGTTTTTTTTTCTATTTTATTTTGTTTCTTTTCATTTTTTATGCCTTTCATTTCTGGGTAACATGACTCTGTAGCCCAATGGTATACATGAAGACTGGAGATTCTGGATTCTACTCCCTTCAAATTTTTTTACAATTGATGAAAGTTCTCCAACTGGAGCTAGTTGTTGTACCTGAAAAATGTCACTCATTTTTTAGACAACATATAAGCTATTTTGGTCTTACAAGACCAAAATATCTCTTCTCATTTCAAAAAATTGTTCTAAACTTTCAAAATTGAGAATTATTCAAGCTTTTTCAATCAGAGGACTAACAGGTTCAAAGGCTTCTACAGGGGAGTTCAATCAAAAGAACAAGTTTCCAATACTTAGTCATTTTCAGGACTGATTCAACACCTTGGCTCAACCAAAAGAAACTATCAGCAAGCTTCCAGGTAATGGTTCAATGACGTCAACAGGTTTCAATAATTAAGAGCTTTTGTCAAGGTTCAAAGTTCAATCGCTTCAGATTCAACAGCTTTAAGACACTTTTCAATGAGAAAAAGACTTGAACCATTGAACCACTCAGGTTCAAAGGTTCAATGGCGGTTGGTTCAATCGATCAGTTCAAGCGACAAATTCAAAGGAGTGCCCTAAGAATCAAAGATACAAGTGCCCTTGCGGAAGGAATTTTTATAGCAAAAGTAACTAAGGCAAGCAAAGAAAGCCCAAAAAAGTCCAGCAGATGATGCCATGTGTCATCTGTCGAGCCCCATTTTACTTTGTTTCTAAGCGCTGTGAAAGTTGCCACCTGTCCCTTGTAAGAGAAGCAGAACACGACAAGTGTCTGCATTCACATGAATCTAAATAAGTTCCAAGTATATCTACAATGTTTATAAATGCAACAGAATCTGCCATGTGTCATCTTTCGTAGGACACTCCAAAGGCGTCCAAAGCCTCTATAAAGTTAACTGGATGTTGCCATGTGTTTTCCCCTATTTCAAAGTGGATACTGCCACGTGTCACTTGTTGAGATTGGTAGAAAAATGACTAAAGCAAAACCAAAGGACAAACAGTCCTTTCGGAGGGCACTTAAGAACCAAAGTGGACCGTTGCAAAAATCTGAAAGGTCACTTTGAAGCATAAACAACCCTTGCAGAGGGCAAGTGGGGAGCAAATAGATCCATTCAAAGGCCAAAAGAGCAAGGGAGTTCCTTTGGAAAAGTTCTTGCGATAAAGTTACAAAAGAAACAATTCCTTCAGACAAATTGTTCGAAAGAATTGCTTCGGACTTTTTCTCCGAAGGAAAATCCCGAAAAAGAAAACCCGCAGAGCCGCCACGTGTCTCTCAGAAAGTCACATCGAAAAGCGCCATGTGTATACTATTGAGACACAGTTTCAAAGCAGCGAAACGTGCCACGTGTCTTCTTCAAAACTCGGCGAAAACTGCCACGTGTCGACGTTCGTAGTTTCTTTCTTTGATCTCTTTGTTAAGTAAGGATTATGATGGGCCCCCAGTAAGCCACTGAAGTAAGTGAAAGCCACCAAGTGTCATCCTCCGCAGGATTTTCAAAAGAAAAGCGAAAGCTTCCATATGTCATGTTGTAACTCCGCAGAGCACAAGTGTCTGTATCTGCATTTTGAGTTTCTTACAGATTTCAAAGCTTCTTTCAATAAGCATTTCTCAGAGTCCTGCGGATGTTGCCACGTGTCCTGACCTGTTTTGTAGCAGAATGTGCCACACGTAAATTGTTAAGACCAGTAAAAAGTGACCAAAGAACAGAGCATCGAATTGAACCAAAGACTCGATTCAATAACCAAAAAGGAGGAACGATGAAGAAGGACCAAAAATATTCATGCACAAGATATATTTCTAGAAGCAGACCGCTAGTTGGACATTGGAGAACACGAACATTTAATGGTGTGACCCATTTCTCTGCATTGAGAAAAGCAAATAGGCAATTACACCAGATTCCAGCATATCTTTTTGATAGAATTTAAAATGTATTTAATGCAATATGATGTGTTATTGTTCCCAAGTCTTTTTTGGAGAGGCTATATAAGGGACTCTCTTTTTGACAAATCAATCTCTCTGTTACCAGAAACTAATTTTTGCCCAAATTGAAAGGCACTACTAAGACTTTGAGCTCAGATTGTTGATCATATTTTGTTATTGAAATAAGAAAGCAAGTGACTTTTCAGACTTTGTGCTATAATAACTTGGTTGTTGAGAAAATTGTTCTTATGTATGTTTCCTTAATGCGATTTATGTCTCTTTAATTAAATAAGCAGAATTAGTGAAAGTATTTAGGAAGGTGTCCTGAAGCCAACTGTGGAGAGACTTTGTGCCTCCACAATTGTCTTCAGTGTGTATTTACTTTCTAGTTTTGTGTAAAAGACCTTGAGATGACTTTTTGTCCTCATTTTTCTTCGTATTCCACTATTTAGCAGTTGAAGTGGAGACTTTGTGCCTCATTTCATCCTGTTGTGTTACTATACCCTATTACAGTTACTTGTCTTCATCAAAAAAATTTATTTTGTCTGCTAAACAACACTTCTGAAAGAAAAGGAGTGTCTTCTGTCATTTCATTAGGATTTCTCCTTTGATTCATGCACATCATCTCTGAAAAAAAAGATGGATGGTTTATCCTACCCTTGAATATATATATATATATATATATATATATATATATATATATATATATATATATATATATATATATATATATATATATAGGGAACCTCCCCTTGATGAGAGGAGAGATTAGTCCCCTTTTGATGTGGTATACCCACACATTTGGCCGACCAATCTTCCCGTTGTGGTTGATCAAACCTATTTTGTTTATCAGTAAGATGATTGACAAAATATTCACCCAATAGAAATAATTGCACTAAAACACTAATGAATGACTTGATAAACACCTGGAACATTTAGTAAACTCAAAATATCCCCTAACCATAGTATTGTGTTGTATAGAAACTGTATGGAATTGTAAAAAAAGTGTACTTTTTCAAAGTTTTGAAAGATTTTCAAGGTGTAGAGCTGATTTAAAAGATGCCAATCATTGGAGGGGGAGGTTTGACACTTGTTTCATATTCCCAATTCATAATATGTCTAAGAATATACCTATAAATATTTTTACAAATCTCTTCTAAATAGCCAGTCTGCAAGTGCTAAAAGCAAATGGCCTAGTCACTTAGTTTGGTAAGGTTGCAGGGGTGAACTACTCAAAAAGGATTATAACATGATTTAGGATGTTGTTTCAAACTTAAATCTCACTTTTTCATATGATACTAAGGTCTAATATAGGTTTTCCATGGCCACTCAAGCACAAACACCATGTAATTAAGCCTAGTGACCTACTAGGCCTATTTGGTCAATAAGGAAAGTTGAAAAATGGCATAAAAGGCTAATGAAATTAGTAAATAGAGAGATATTGCACCTAGTGACTTATGCATTGAAGGAGGTAAGTGTACTTTCAATGGTAATAATGGAGGAAGAAATTAGTTTCTTGACTTGGTCAATATGCTCAAAAGGAGGATAGGATGTTGTATGCTTTATGATGGCCCAATAACAACTCATTAATGTTGAAAATTCCAAGAATAGGAGGTATTTGACCAAATAGGGGTGTAGCTATGCTTTAAGAGAGGTTGAACAAGTCAACCACATCTTCCACTACCCCACCTCAATGCCTAAAGGGTCATTGAAGAATGTCAACACATGGAGAGAGTTGAAAAAAGATTGTGTAACTGTCTGTAACTGAAGTAATGAAAGTACTATGGTCATTTATGACACCTACCTCTCTCCTCCATGCAATTATCCATTCTTTCTCTTCCCTTTCTACTATATATTCAAGCTTGAAAGTCTTTATTGGAATCCCTCTCTTGGGCATGAGAAAACTCTACCTAGATTGACACTTTATAACCTCTTAAGCTAATGCAAATGACTATTTTTAGACTCTTTGATACAGGTTTAGTGTGTTATATTAGTTTGATTTGCACGTGGTAGTTTTTATTCCTTGGTAGGTCCTAATCTCACCTAGTTGTTAGTATATAATATTATGCAGGTCACATATAGTGTTTAAATGTTAGGTGTCTGAGCTTGGAGAGGACATTTGATTGGTTAGTTTCTTGATCTAGGTCTTCCATCATTACCTTCATGTTTTGACCACTTAGTGAAACTTTTATGTGAAATACTTTTGCATAGGCATCCTTGGAGTTAGAATATTTAGTCACTTATATTGCTTACTAGTATTTGTTCAAGTCCAAATTGAATGGATGAATGATTGTATTGGTACATCACCACCTCTTAGAGTATATTTATTTTATGCACTTTCTATCCATTTTCACCTCAATAGTAATACGTCTTAGTAAACTAAGCTAAATAGATGCACTAGGGGATCTATCCCTATAATCTAAAGGTCTGGTCTAGTTATAAGGTCACCCATAGCCTTTAGTTCATTCCTATGTTGGTTTAGGTTTGAAGCAGAATTGAACACTCTCCTTCATAGGGTGAAACTTGGGTTGCTAACACCTATAGCTTGCAACACCTTCCAAAACAAGATAAAACTGTAGACATCTAAATCTCGCCATAACTGACTTCCAATCAAAATTCAGACTAATTCCTACCAACCATTGCAAATTAAGCCTAAGAATCACTAAATGTCTCAATTTTGATCATGCATCATTAATCAATAATTAGAATCATGTTGAGGCATCCTTATTTGGGATACTAATCTGTATACAACAATAACCTCTCACAAATTCATCATTAATCACCTTGCAACATAACAACTATCAATTTGTCCTATGAACCCATTAAATGGGGCACTTGATCAAATCTTGAAAGAGCTAAAATATTAATCAAAATGAATTGTCTAATTAAACAAGATTAAATGCTTAGTTGAATTATCCATTTGCAATTAATAGATATCTAAAAATAAAAATTCCAAAATTCAAAATATCAAGCATTTTCATCATTGTCTTTATGAGTTGTCAAGCTCTTCCAAAATATCTCAAAATATCTAATTTGAGAGTCATGCCTAGTAATTGAAAATTATAATTACATGACAAAGTTTAACTCAATTGGAGTTAGTCTCAACTCACCTAGGGTTAATTTTAACCCATTTCATGTTTAAACTCAACCTTAACTCACCTTGGCTGAGAGTTAATTCTTGAGGCCATAAATACAAGGCCATACCCATTGATGGTTAAGCTATCTTGGTGTAATGTTATAATACTCAAATAGATGCAAAGGAACCATGCAAGTAATGTTATCATGTCAAATTCAATAAGCTAAGTAGCCAAGCCAAGGTGTCAAGGAGAGAAGGAGCAAAGCAAGCTTCATTGTCAAAGGCTTATTGATGCACAAATCAGCAAGCCACTTCAACAAGCCATTTGGAGATCTAAGGAAGGTAAAACAGTGTTTTTTTTTTAATGTTTTAGTTGTATTTTCATATGCATGCTTGTTACCTATGCTTTCTCTAATGTCTAGGTTAAAGATGTTAGGAATTTAGTGTGTTATTTTGATTTGTTTTAATGGACTAACACAAGACTAACCTCTCTACATTTTCTTTGTTCACAGAATGGTGGTATTATCATACACCCAAATTGAACTAAAGATACATTTTTAAGTAAAATATAAATAAATTAAAGACAATGTGTGGCCCAATATGAGGAAAAACATGCCAATAAGATCATAATCTCAACTAATGATCCATATGCAAAAAAATACATTAATACCATATAAAATATTTAGTTCTCTACCAAAATTTTGTCTATGGAAACAAATAAGATGTATGTTTCACCATTCACCCCACCTATGATGAGATATTCAAATACTATGTAATGTGGAGAGGTCTTGACGTTGTGTGTATGTATTTCACCATAAACTACTTCAACATTACACCAAAAAAATATGAAGATGTGTTGAACGTGGACTACTAAATTTATGCCAATAAGGATGGGAGGCATATACTCGCCATTATAGATGCCTCCATTAAAATAAAATTGGAATAAAATGGAATTTTATAGTATGAAATTTGCCTTTCTTTAGAAAGCTGGACAAGTTGCTCAAGTTCCTTAGCTTGTGTGTGCATCTTGAAGGGTTTTATTTTATGGGTTGAAGAATGTTATTTTCACCCTCATGTATCAAGAAGGGAATAGGATTGAATAAGAGGTAAAAGAACATAAGACTTGTTGGAAATATTGTCATTAATGTCAAAGGTCTAGCATTATTGGTGATAAAGGCCCCATTGCATTTAATGATATTTGTAATAAATATATCTTAGCTAATATGAGTTAATATTTATTTAATATTAATGAATATATTTTTGGTTGCATATGAGACAAAAGAAGGGCCCATAGAGAAGTCAAAGAGCCACGGGATAAAGACAAAAGAAGGATGGGATGTATTTTCCCATGAAAAGTCATTTTGGGGAATTCCAAGAGTCACCAAGTGAAGACAAAAGAGGAAGGGCGCAATTTCTCATAAAGAGACACTTTAAGGAATATAAAAAGTCACCAAGATGAGGACAAAAGAGGGAAAGACGTTTTTTATCAGGAAGGGTCACCACATGACTTTTCAAAGGCTTGAATATGAAGGGTCATACAAGTTTGACACCATTTTTCATGAGGATTGAAGGGTCACAAAGGGGGAAGGCCAAAAGTCATTTGAAAAGCTATAAATAAAGGCTTAAGAAGCCATTTGTAATATGAGAGATAGAGGTTGATTTGATATTGTAATATCTAGTTTAGAAGAGCAATTGTGAGAGATGAATATGATTTGTATTTGTTATATCTAGCTTAGAAGAGCAAAAGTGAGAAAGAGGAAAGAGATGTTGTATTGATCTATCATTTGTTGAGATAGCAACATTGAGAGATAGGTGTGTGGTATACACAAAGGAGTTGGTTCCCCTATGGATTGGTGCTCATGAATTGTTGCTGGGTTGGTGCTCATGTTGGTTGGTGCTCACGAATTGTTGTTGGGTTGGTGCTTAGCAAAGGGGTTGGTGCTCATGAATACTAGCTGGGTTGGTGCTCGGCAAAGGGGTGTGGTGCTCATGTGGGTTAGTGCTCACGAATAATTTTTGGGTCGACGCTAAGCAAAGGGGTTGGTGCTCCTACAAGCTTGGCTTGCGAATATTGTTTAGGTAGGTGCTCATTCATATACTTGAGATTATTTTCCATGGTTTTTCTCACATTGGGTTTCCACGTTATATCTGGTGTCTCTCTCTATCTTGTGTAGTGTTTATTGTTTGAGTTTTATTGCATATCTTGAATGTTTGATTAAGTGGAATTTGGTTAAAAAAAAGATTTATAAGATATATGATATACTGATTCACCCCCCCCTCTCAGTATATCTCGTGCTTAACAATTAGTATCAGAGCAGGTTCCTTTAGAAAGGGTTTAACATCTTAAAGGTAGATCAAAGAAAAGCATAAGATGGCCAAGCAGCTAAAGAAAGAGAATCAAGAGTTGAAATCTGTGGTTGAGGCTCTTAAGGAACAGGGGTGTATCTTGGATTCTAAGTTGGCTATAGAAGTAAAAGAAAATAAAATATTTATTCAAGATCTTAAGAATCAGTTAGAGGTTGCAAATTCAATTTTAACATCAAAAGAAGTGTAATCAGTTGAAGGTTGAGTTAGGTTCTTTAAAGGCTAATCATGAGAAGCTTATAATCAAGATTGAGAAAGATCATGAAATATTAGTCCAAGGAAAGCAGGATGCAAGTTTTGAAGGCAAATCAAAGAAGCCGATCAGGCAGCCCAATGCTTTTAAGTTTTCAAATTCTTTTCATGGTCATTGTTTTGTTTGTCATCAAGTTGGTCATAGGGCAAGAGAATGTATGAGGAGAAGCAATCAGTCAAAGGGAGATCTCAGTCACATTCAAGAAAAAGGTATGAGAAATATTATTTGCTTTTGTTGTCATAAGGTTGGTTGTTGCCATAAGGTTGGCCATATTGCTAAATTATGTCCAAAATAAGTAAAGAGATCTTCAAAATATGTCAAAAGTTACAGAACCCCTAAAAGATATGAGAAGAGTCAAATTAAGGTTTGGAGATCTAAAATAGTAAAGGTTAATCAGGTTGAGTTTAAGAGTGAAAATGAATTACTTGTTATAGTAGATAAAGAAGCAGATAGGAAGGATTGTGCAGAATCTCTTGTTACATTTGAGCATGAACTTTGTCAAGATAAGATAGTTGCAAAAGTTGAGAAGATGAAAAACATCATAAATGATAAGGTTAGTAAGTCAAAAAGGCTAGACATGCTTAAACGGATTCTAAAAGAAAAACACAAGAAGATCAAGGAAGAAATAGAGGAGATGTGGGAATCTCCTGAGATTTGTTTTTAGGACCCTTTTGTGTGGGGTATCTCTTCTAGGCTTCAAAGAGACACTTTTAAGAAAAATTGAAACATGGTGGATGCTTTTGGGTCTTGGCTATGTTGCATGACAAGAATGTGAGTTGGCAGATTAATTTGTATATCTTTTGAAGGGATAATTTTTTTTTTAAGAAATTTTTGCATCAGTATTATGGTTTGAGGTTATGTAGTGTTTTAAAGTTTTAAAGTGTTTCAAATGATTATGGTCACAAGAGATTAGAATATTGAAAAAGAGCTAACTGTTTCAGAAAGAAGGAAAAGGATACTCATGCAGATTCAATGAAGAAGGATCAGAATTTCAAAGCTCCATTCATCAAGAAGAAGGATCAGAGCTTCAAAGTTCCATTCATCAGGAAGAAGGTTCAGTCGTGTTCATGGCAGAAAAAACAGACTGAATATTTTATGTTGGTACAAACAACTTTGCATGTAAGAAATAAAGATCAGCCATGGTTCGTTGATAGCGGATGTTCGAGGCATATGACAGGAGATAAGAGTAAAGAAGATCAATGGTGGCATAGTGAAATTCAAAGATAAAACCACTGCCAGGATAGCCGAAAAAGGTATTTTAAGTTTGGATATTAGTAGAACCAAAGCTAAGAATGTTTTGTAAGCATAATCTATTGAGTGTAAGTCAAATATGTGATTAAGAATACACCTTAAAGTTTCATGCAAAAAGTTGTGAGATTAGAAGGAAATATTCAAATGAGTTGATTGTAGATTCTCAAAAAACAGGCAATGATTTATCAGATATCTTCTCAAAGGCATGATCAAAGGACACATTCAAAGATCTGCGAAAGGAATTGGGAGTAATTTCTATTACTTCATGCTATTGATGTTCAGCATCAATTGAGGGGGAGCTAAGTGTAGCTCCAGGTAGGCCTTTTGCCATTGATGTCAAATGGAGAGAATAACAGGTACAAGTACAAGTGCAAAAAATAGGTACAGGGAACAAGTACAAGTTGCTACAGTAAGAGGGAGTTATTGTATGTTTTTAGATGACAGTATATGTAGGTGACAAGATGTGGCAGTTTCAAGATTGAGGTTGTCATCAATGACAAAGGGGGAGATTGTTGAAAATATTGTCATTGATGTCAAAGGTCTAGCATTATTGGTGAGAAAAGCCCCATTGCATTTAATGATGTTTGTAATAAATATATCTTGGCTAATATGAGTTAATAGAGTAAGTTATAATTTACTCTAATGCTTGTGCAAGCATTTGTAAGCACATCACTAGAAAACCATCAAAATGAAATTACAATACCATGGGTACCAAAACCATGGACTATATAAAACATGGTCTAAAACCACCCATAAGATCCCCACATTCCAAATGTACAGTGTAAATCGTGAAAAGTATACGACACATTTTCAACATTCTAAGCATTGGCTACTTATCAAGCCCCTCAACGGTATGCAATATCAACCGCAGCGTACCAATTAAAATGTAATTCAGCCACGTAGTCTAGTGCGATGCAATGTATCTCTACTATGACTTTCAGCACTACAATAAATGTTTGATTTCTTATAGAATGTAGTAGTTAATGCTTGATGCTCTTTAGAATCCCTTTGTTTCATGTAAATTTTCTCTTTAAGTTCTAAGAAAGAAAGAAAAGAAACTCGATACAGGTATGGTTGAAAACCCTATTTGTTTGTACGCGTGTTGAATCAAAAGATTGTAAAAAGCTACTCTTTGACTTGGGAGGAAGACCTGCAGATAAGAAAGCACTAAAGCAAACTTGTTCATTAGACAGATAGTTGGGTGGATTGCCTAGCGAGAGTTAGATCCCGAAAGTGAAAGCTTCCTTAAGGGTTGTCAATCCACAAGTTTTAAACAATTAAATTCACAAAACTAGAAAGAAGGTACTTACATCAATAATCAAAAGGTACTGAAATCGAACACAAAAACGTCTTCTTGAAAGATAAACCATAAATGATTAAATTAGTGATAAACTAATTAATACTAGTGCTAAGGGGTTGGGATATGCTTTAGAAAATTTGAAAGAGGTCTGTGGACAAACAAGATCACAAAAAATCTGGTTTGGTTGAGGGTCGGTGGGTGAAAATAGCTTGTTGGTTTTCACTACCACAGTGACCGTCAGCAGTTAGGGTAACTATCAGTGGTTAAGGTGACCATCGGCGGTCAAACTGACTGTCGACGGTTGGACAAACCATTGACGGTTACTGTGTGAAAATCTGGGTTGTTAATTGCTAAATAAAAAGATTTGAAAGATGGATTTCGAGAGATGGGCAAGTGCTGGGTTGATTGCAAAATGGAAACAAAATAAATGAATATTAACAAACAAGTACTTGTCTTGCCAAAAGTTGATTGGGTGAGTGGTTGAAGCAGTTAACCTGTAGGTGAAATTTGGCTTTAATCTGGTAGAGTAACGATACTTGAGAACTTGGTTGAGAGGCGACGACGAGTCGACTCTCAATGTGATTGCTAGATTGTTGATGATGTTGATGACGTTGATTGACCTATAAGAGAAATTCCTGAATACCTAAGCTCCTGATAATAATTGCCGATGGATTTGACCTCCCAAGCTCCTCTCTTCTTATAGGCACAAGCAAGAGGTGGAAGACAAGGTGTAACTAAGCCATCTAAATATAATTTATCCATGCAAAGGCTCGCAACAAGATTTAGACAAGTTATATTTAGAAAAGGTCAGCGGATGATTTCATGTTGTTGGTTGAGGAGGTGCACCCTGACCATTGACGGTCAAGATTTCCCAATGGTGACTGTCGACGGTTACCCTGACCGTCGACTATTAGCTCTCCAAAAGAAAAGGTCCTAAAGGCTAGGTTGAGTCAGTTTGTGAAACTGATTGCGGGTGAACTGTGTTAGGCCAGATTGGTGTAGATTGGTCCCAAGAGTGTCCTAGGTAGGTACCTCTAGGAGGATTTTTGACATTCAGAATCACAATGTGCAAATTTTTGGTGTCTACATTCTGCCCATTTTTATTGTGCGGCTTGTGTGAACAAGTTGCAAAACAAAAATTGAGCATGGGTCAAGGGTCTAGTTGCTCTGAGAGTGGGAGGTGTTCCCCATCAAATCAAGAGTTGATGAGGTGAAACTAAAATCGGGTCGAGGTTTGATAAGTGAGTAGTTGATAAAAATGGGTGAGTGATAGGTTGGGCACTGAAGCGCAAATAAGTGCACAAAGTGTGACAAAAACTCGCGATAGCCAAGATTGTGCATAGACTAGGTTGCCATTATTGGTAAAAACAAGGATCAGTGCTAAGAAAGGCAAGTGACAAGTGATCTGCATGACCGCATGTAGGCGTGGCAGTTGGGAACACTCGTAAACACAAGTCTCCTAAGCAATATTTGTGTGTTCGATGGGTATCCAAGGTAGGAAGTGATCTCAGGGGAAACACAAACCAGTCAAGTGTCATGAGTATTTGAGCTATGAAGTGCTCCCGAACAGACACGAATGGATCAGGTAAGAGTGAGGTGGCACACATTCAAGAAGGGTCAACATGGCAATGTTGTCGTTGCAATCAAAGGATTAGGCAAAAAGTGTCACAAATTGTGTGCTAGATGGGCTAAAACAAGCCAACAACGAGGTGACCAGGTGGTCGGGTTGGTTGGAGAAGGTAGTCTCCAAAGATGGGTAAAACCTGGTTGTGTTTTACTAAGGGTAGTTCTAGGTGTAAGTGTAAAATTAGGGGGTCCTGACCATCGACGGTCAGGGCAAACCCTAAAAATCTACAAGGTAAAAATTAAAAATAGAATTACTTTAACTCATTTGTAACTTTTGTGCGTTTGACTTTGTACTCTGGAAATTTTATGCGTGTGTGCTTTGTGGTTTGCTTGTTGAGGTAGAGGTTTGATTGGTTGAGCAAGATCAAGCGAGGATCTCTCTTGGGATGGTCACATAGGAGAGAGACTCATTAAGACAGAGGGCAGGAGCGATCGCGACAACAACAAGAGGACCACCGAACACAGTGCCACAAGCACGGTATCTAGCCATGGTGGAGGAGCTCAAGTATTATGAGGCTATAGTATTAGCACAGCTACCTCTTGAAATGAGATATGGTGAGTATCGAGCCAACTTGGCAGGAGGTCCCTCTATAGCTACTCTAGGATAGTGTGATTTTACAGTGGGCCATGTAGCGATACCAGGAGGGCCACCACCAGATGGGAGTGCAGGTGCAGGTATAGGTGGAGCCAATAGCAGTGGTGCAGGTGGGTCCAACGGTAGTGGTGCCCTAGGACCATGATTTTAGACATGTTTTGATATGTTGGTAGAGATAGGTGTACATTATTTTGATATCGGCCTGTGCATCGATGCACCAAGATGTACATGTTTTGAGAGAGATTATACATTGTTACATGTATTATTTATGATGACACAATGTATATGATGATGATGTACGGTTCATGGTTTATATGATAATGTGGTTATTTATGTCCATGTTTGTGGTTAATGGTCTATGGTTTCTTGGATATGCTTTATGAGATGTTAACTCCATAGCTTAGGCATGTGATGTTTTTAAAAAATGGGTATGATGTTTTGATTTTGTTCATGGATGTGATAAGATATTTTATGGATGGTTATATGTCATATGATGATGTACTTGTAATGGCTTTGTTTATAGTTATGCCGATTTTGTTTGCATGAGTTGATGTTATAAGATGTATTATTGTGATGTTATGGTAGATGGATAGATAGGTAGAGGATATATGATATGGTTCAGGATGTTTCGATCATTGATTTGTTTATGCTACATGATGATGAATGGTGTAGTTAGGGTTGTTTATGATATGATATATAATGTTTTGATGGTAGATAGATAAGATGATGTTTATGATATGATGTGATATGATGTGATTTCATGGTGTTTTGATCATAGATAGATAGATGATGTGGTGCATGGATATAGTTCATAATTTTACGCTTTTGATTTGATATTTGTTGTTTATGATCATGAAGATAAAATATGAATATGGTTAAGGATGTAATGAGAATACATAAAGTAAGTAGATAACAAACCAAATGTAGGAAAAGTGATAAGAATCATGAGGCGTACGTGTACATGAACCAATAAAAGATAAGAAAAGAAACATGATGTCTTTTCATTGGTAAGGACCAAAATGAAACCCGAAGTTGGATTAGCTTAGTGAAAATAAGCCTTTCAAATGCTTTGCATTAGCATGCTTAGGTTGATAAACGGGTATCTTGATGACATTGTGTCAAGTAAGCTCATAGTCCCGTGCATATGATATATGGAGGGAGGATGGGTGAAACTGGAACCTTTGGCGAGACTAGCATGCCTCTTTTGTAGGCTTCCAAGAGGATAGTAGAAGAAAGTCTATGCTCGTATATAAAGTATAGACTGATCGATGCGAGAAGTCTACTAAAGACAGCCGATTGCAGCTTTCCAAGATTATTGCTTTTATGAGAGCCGATTGTGACGTTTCTCATTATTGTTGCTTTTGCTTATGGTTTTTCACTACTTTTGATTATGCTTTAGGGTTGGGAAAGTTGATCGATGTGGGAAGCGTCCAAGAAATTGCTAGCTTTGACAAGTGTTTTACTCAACCATCCTTCAAGGGAGTAGTCTAAGTTTATATGCTTAGTTCAAATACTTTTGAAAGCTATCCTTCGAGGGAGCAGTCAACCTTATGTTTTTGCAATTTTGAATAAGTTTTCAACAGCGGCCCTTCAAGGGAGCAGTTTGCGAATGCTAAGAATGACCCATGATTCATTTTTGACTTTGATGTTGCTTCTGTTTTTGTTTGATTTTGCTTGACATAGACTTGTGTATACATGCTCAAGGGGTTACCTTTATGAAGGCAAGACTAAGACCACAAGAAGGTTGCGTAGGTGAAAAGAGGATTAGGTGACAACGACCATGGGAACCGATCCCAAGAAGAGATGGGAAGTACCATGAGAATCATGTCATGGATAGAGCCGTGGTACCCATAGTTTGAGATTAGGCTATGACTGTGATGGATAATCACATGATTCAACTGTAGTTGGTTTCCCCTAAAAAGATGGAAAATGAATGTGGTTGCATGGGATGAGCTTAAGTTAGATAAATGATGATTATAAACCCTTGTTAACAATAGAAAGGATGTAGATACGAAGCATTAAGAGGCTCAGGTTCTGGTTTGCCTTGAAGAGAGGAAATCAATAAGCTCTTGATCCATATTTATGGGTTATGATGTAGGATCCAAGCCAATTGAAGGCAAATTCGCCCCTTTGGCTTTTCTCCATATTAGTTACATGTTGATTTTCCTTGAGAACGAGATCTCCAATATTGAATTCTCACACTTTCAGGGGTTTGTTGTAAGCACACTTGATTCATTTTTGATAGACACGAAGATGGGAAAGAGAGGCCAAATGACACTCATCAAGTAGCTCAAGTTGGGCTAAACATTCTTGATGATAATCATCTTTTGAAATAAGGTCGTGCAAAGATATGCGAAGAGAAGGTATTTGGAGTTCAAGAGGCAATACAGCCTCAACCCCAAACATGAGAGAAAAAGGTGTAGCACCTGTAAGGGTTCGGATGCTAGTTTGATATGCCCATAAGGCGAAAGGGATGTGCAAGTGTCAATCCTGACTTGAGGTACTGACCATTTTGGTAAGCATGTTGTTAAGGGTTTTGTTACAGGCCTATGTTGTCCATCTACTTGTAGGCAATAAGGTGATGAGAAGTTTAGTTTAATTCCAAATACGTCACAAAAACCATGAACTTGTTTGTTTTCGAAGGATTTGTCATTGTCATTGATGATCTAATGAGGAACACCAAAGCATCAAATGATGTGATGGGTGATAAATTCAACAATCTTTTCAATTTGTGTCGAGACAAGAGGAATAGCCTCCAACCATTTGGTAAAATATTCGGTCGCGGTGATGATAGAATGATGTCGTTGTGAAGAGTGGGGGTTAATTTCACCAATAAGGTCCAAACCCCATTGTGAAAAAGCCCAGAAATCGACGAAGACATGAAGACTATGGCTAGGTGCATGATGTAAATTAGCGTGTTGTTGACACTTGACACTTTTTCACATAATCACAATAGTCTTGGTTAAGGGTAGGCTAGTAATAGCCCAGGCGAAGGATGCACTTAGCCACAATGAGTCCACTCAAGTGACCCCCATAGATACCATCATGTGGTTTCTTGATAGCGTGAAAGGCTTCTGGATCACGGAGGCAATGGACTAGGAGACCGTCAAAGCCATGCTTTTAAAGAATTCCTTCCATAATGGTATAATGGGAGGTGCTCTGGATGAACGCTCGATGGGCATTCCTAGAGAGGCTAGAGGGAACAATGCCAAGGTTAAGGTAGTAGAAGGTTTGTTGATACCAAAGGTCAGGTTGGATCTCTTCTACATTGAAGATGGTTGGAGTGTTTGACTTGACGTAGGAAGGTTCGGTGAGGCGATGGACAATGACTGATAGCTTGGAGTCTGAGGGTGCTGACAGGATCTGAGAGGCAAGAGCAGCCATGGTGTCGACAAACTTGTTAGTAGATCGTGGGGTGGTTTGAATATGGTAGTGTTCAAATGATGTCAAGAGTTTCATGACTACTTGTCTGTATAGATGCAAAATCTCATTTTTACACTGGTAGGTGTCATTGACTTGATTGACCACAAGTTGGGAATCACCAAAGATGTTGATTGTTTTGACTCCTAAGGCTAAGGCAGTTTGGAGACCTATTACTAGGGCTTCATATTCAACCACATTGTTGGTATATTCAAAATCGAGTTTAAAAGATAGAGGAAGTGGTTCACAAACAAGGGGGATAAGGATGATACCGGCTCCCCTACCACGCTGACATTTGGAAACATCGAAGAACATGGTTATGTGATTGGTGAAATCCGCTTCAGATAGACTTGCGATAGACTCGTCTGGGAATTCAAGAGGAGGTTGGTTGTCTATTAGGGGTGCGTCAGCCAATTGGTCGGCAATGACTTACCCCTTAATTGACTTCTGCTGGAGGAACTCAAGGTTAAACTCAGCGAAAAACATGAGCCACTTGGCCATACATTGGTTTTGGTATGGCTTGGAGTGCAAGTACTTGAGTGGGTCAGTATTGGTTATGACAAAAATTTTGTGGTTAAGAAGGTAGTGGTGAAGTTTGGTGGCCACGAAGACTAGGGCCAAGCAAAGTTTATCAGTATGAGTATACCGGATTTCGTAGTCTACAAGGGTGTGGCTTATGTAATAGACAACTTATTATTTGTGTTGTTCGTCTCGATGGGCAAGCATTGTCACTAGGGAATGGTCAGTGGCAGAGATATAAATGTAAAAAGGTTGGTCGTCCTTAGGGAGTGTGAGGACAGGTGGAGATAAAAGGTACTCTTTGAGTGCATCAAAGGCCTTTTGACAATCAATATTCCATTTGAAAGAGATATCCTTTTTCAAGAGGTGATGGAAGGGTTGACACCGGTCGGAGAGCTGAGAGATGAAGCGGTGAATGGATTGGAGCTTCCCCTGTAGACTGTGGAGTTGCTTAAGTTGGTTGGAGGTAGCATCTCGAGGATGGCTTTAATTTTGACCGGATCCACTTCGATTCCCCAAAGGAAAACGATGAAGCCAAAGAATTTCCCTGACAAGACCCCAAAAATATATATCTTGAGATTGAGGCAAACATGGTAATGGATAAGTCTATCAAAGATAATTTTGAGAACAGATAAGTGGTCCTTATGATACTTAGACTTTCCAAGGAGGGCATCCACATAGTCCTCGACAATTGTATGGATAAGGTCATGGAAGATGTAGGTCATATCAAGTTGGTAGGTTGCCCCAGCATTCTTAAGACCGAAGGACATGACTCTATAACAAAAAGTCCCCCATGGGGCGATAAAGGCAATTTTGTGTTGATCTTCAAGGGCAATCACAATTTACTTATAACCCGAGAATCTGTCCATGAGAGACATCTCGTGGCCTACTGTAAGATCAATAAGTTGGTCAATGCTAGGTAGAGGAAAGTCATCATTTGGGTAGGAGATGTTGAGGTCACGAAAGTCAACATCTATACGTAGTCCCCATGTGCCTTTCACGACAGGAATGATATTCAAAACCCATTAGGGATAATCAATGGGTTGAATGAAGTCAATAGAGAGGTGTTAAAGCTCTTCGTTGATAAGAAGGGCTATGCGAGGATGCATTGGTCAAAGTTTTTGTCTGACAGGCTTGGCTTCACGATTGGTTACAATGTTGTGGGTGGCAATGGTAGGTCAATACCAAGCATGTTGACATATGACCAGATGAATGCAATGTTGCAGTCCTGGAGGAAGGTAGAGAAGTCTTGAAGTTCCTCAGTGGTGAGAGATTGGCCAAGTTTAACAACATGAGGGTTGCCCAAAGTTCCTATGTCAATATCCGTAGTAGATTCAATCAACATGGTTGAGGTTTCCAGAGCTAAGGATTTGTGGATAGAGGAATCAGGTGCACCAATGTAGGTGAGAATAGAATCATCACCCTGGCACTGAACAGTGTTTATGGTAGGAGAGTCTTCTCCCACAAATTCAAGATGGGTCAAAGGGATGCATAAGGGTGTGCCCCTTCCTTTTGATAATGCAGGGGGCCGAGGGTGATCATGTTGACGGAAAAAAAAGTTAAGTGGGATGATGTCCTCATCCTCATACTCAGGTGTAGGGGACGTGAGTGAGGAAGGGATTTCTTTTTCAACAATGGTAGTGGAAGTTGTGTGGCTTTCTTCATATTGGGTAGAATGAAGCCAAGGTTGTGCTTCTCGTGAGGCTTTCAGGTCTCAATCGAGATCAATGTGTGCAGGGCATGCTCGTATCGTTCTAATCCAAACCCTTTTTAGGCATACCTATGAAGGTATATTTTTGCGAACTACGGATTGTCCAAGTAAGAGAAGGTGGAGGTGAGTGGTTGAGGTGAAGAGGGTGCGGCGACAACGTTAAGTGGCTTGTCAAGTCCCCATAGATGAAGTTGGTTTGACAGCTGGGAGGTCCCAAAGGAACAATGGCTCTAATGTTGGGATCATAACCTGGTTGATGGTTGATTTTTCCTTAAACTTGGGGGGTCTGGAAGACATCAAGGGTGAGGAGACAGTATTCTCCAAGGGTAAGGTGTTGGAAGATAGGTTCCAAGGGATTAGTGGTAGGTATCTGGTCTGTGCGAATAGACGAATTGGTAGATGCTTCTGAGGAAGGGGAAGCAATGGCTTCGTTTCCTATGGTTGAGGGTTTGGTGGTGGATGCTTGGGGTGCTTTTGTCGAGGGTAGGAGGATGTCATTAGGTCGGTAGGTCATATTGCATGCTGCAAAAGGGCTTGGGTCAGCTTGTATAATGACAACCTGACCTTCATGTTCAAATTTGACACAACGATGGAGGGTAAAAGGTATTGTTATCAATTAGACCTACACCATTGTGAGGGTAGTTTTAGACCTTCACAGTCTGCAAAAACATGGAAACAATCCTAGATTGTGGGTGACTTAATCAATGGATTGAGTCTCTAGATCTAAGGGCTAGTTCCTTTTAGTGTATCAATTAGGATCTTACTACTCTACACTATAATCTGCATGGGAAAAGAGAGAAAGAAAACTTGAAAGAAAATCCTACCTAATGATGGCGATACACTTAAATGATTGGTTGATCCACTCAATTAGAGCTTCTAAGAAACACTGATTTAGATAATAGAAAGGCTAAACTTTCAACTCCAATTGACCAATATGCATAAGTATTTCATGAAAAGGTTCTCTCTTGTGATCAAAGCTTAAGGAAAATGATGGAATAGGCCCGATTCAAGGCACTAACCAGCCACTTGCATCCACTATAAAATCAACCAAAAAATATTAAACATGGAACATGACCTGCATAATCTGACCAGCAAGTAACTAGGTAAGAATCAAGACTTGACAAGGAAAAAAACTCTATCACTTATGCAAATCAATGACAAAAATACATTATACCAGCAGCTGGAAATTGAAAATTGTCTTTCTATTAATTTGAAAAAAGGTTACAACTCAGTGTTTGGCAAAATTTTGTCTTGCCAAAAGAGGGATACAATTCAAGGCTAAAAATCCAACTTATATAGAAAAATACACAACAACCAAAAGGTTGGCGTTGAAAATGGAAGAAGACAACTCTTTCATTAGCCCAAGTCCAATTTCTGTTATGCCAAAATAAGAAAGCCTTCTAAATTTGTCTTTTCTTGTCTTTTGTCTTGCATGAAAACTCCTTGCCGTTGAAAATGGACGGTGAGCATATTTTGGACTAATTTGTTCCATACATGGAAAGCTACGCCAATCTCCAAATAAAGAACTCTGCTTGAACGTCTGAAACGTTTGAAAACCCTCCTTTGCATGAAATCAATGCTAATGTTGAACTTAGATTCCATTTGAACTGTTGGAATGTTGAATGCTTTGGATTTCATGAAAACCAAGGAGAAGCATGATCTCGACAAATAGTCAACTAAAGAGTTGACCAACTCAAAATAGCCTTTCACCGTTAAGTTCCTCGAGCTGTTCATTCGTTCGAGTCTATTCTAGAACTGAAAGAGTCGTGCATGTCTTAGACCGATTTGATTATTTCATTTATTATTTGTCATTCCTTTTGTTGCAATCTCGGAATGTAGATCTTCCTATAGATGGAAAAATGATATCTTTATTGGTCTTTGCATGTTCCTGCATGTACCCTTCAGCATTCATTTTCTAGCATATTTGCTCTGTTTATTCTGGCGGACTTGTCCTCTGTCTATTTGTCTCAGGGCCCTCATGGCTTTTCTTTTTTTCTGTCTATTTCCTCAGACAAAAGCCCGAAGTAATTCTATTTCCACAAGCTTTTCATTCATCCTTTCCTTCATCGTATCTCCTTGTCCAAGTCTCCTGAAGGAATTCTTTCAGACAATTTGTCCGAAGGAATTCCTTCAGACTTTTGTCCATGACCTTTCCCAAAGGGAAAAATCCCTTCGAGATTTCTAAAGTATCCCTGTTGCTCCAAATGACCCTTCGGAAATCTTCGACTACCCCTCGGATTTTTTAAAATTGACTTACCGAAGGGAAAGTGCCCTTCGGGCTTTTTCCAATTGGTCCATTTCTCACGAACAATTTATCTGTGGGAATTCATGTCTTCGAGCTTTTCAAAATGGTCCCTCGGATTTTCTGTTTGGAACCTTCCCAAAGGGCAGATACCCTTCGAGTTTTCTATAATGGACCTTGGCATTTGAAATAGCACTTCACTTTGTAAAGTGCCCTATGGGCTTTCTGAAAAGAACCATTCGGCATCTAAAATAGCCTTTCAAGCTTTTATAAATGGTCCTCACCTGAAAGACAACCCTTCGGCATATTTTTTATGAACTTTCCCGAAGGGTTGGTACCCTTAGGGATTCCTGTAATGTCCCTTGAAACTGTGCTTTTGAGTTTTCCTGAAGGGTACATACCCTTCAAGATTTTTTTAATGTACCTTCCCAAAGGGCACATACCCTTCGGGATTCTTGAATGGACTGTTTCCTTTTCTTCGAACAAAATGTCCAAAGGATTTGAACCTTTCTTTCCCGCAAGCTTTCTTCCGAATGAATTCTTTCAGATAATTTGTCCGAAGGAATTCCTTCGGACTTTTGTAAAGTCCTTTTCCTTTTTGACAAGCACTTTGGGCCTTCTGTAGAGTCCTTTTCCGAAGGGAAGAGCCAATTCAAAATTTTTGTTTTGAACTTTCCTGAAGGGCAGATACCCTTCAAGATTTTTGTAATGGTCACTTTCCAAAGGGCAAGTGCCCTTCAACGTTTTGTTATGTCACTTTCTTTCAACCTTTTTGGAACTGTCCTTTTCTGAAAGAATTCCTTCAGACAATTTGTCTGAAGGAATTCCTTTGAACTTCTTGCCATGGCCTTTATCTTCCTTGTAGTGACTTTCCTGAAGGGCACATACCCTTCGGGATTTCTATTAATGTCCCTTCGGAATTGTGACGAGCCCTTTGGCATATAGACCCTTCACTGAGTACCCTTCGGAAAAAATGTTAAAGCCATTCAGCCTTTGGAAAATAGTCCTTCGGCCTTTCTGTAATGGACCATTCCTCTTGTATTTCCTTCAGACAAAAGTCTGAAGGAATTCTGTCTTAAGCCTTTTCAAAGTATCCCCTCAGCCTGGTCCTCTTCCCCTTCTTTGAAAGGCATGTTTAAGCAAAGTTTTGAATGATAAAGGTTGCAATTTTGACTTGTAAGATTAAAAATTATCAATAGGTACACAACCCATAGAGCAGATCCAAGGTCTTCCTAGCAAAACATTGTATTGAAATTCACCTTCGACCACATAGAAAAGTTCGAGAGTGTGAGGTCTTAAACGAATGTGGAGGACAATAATTCCCAAGGTAATGGTCATAGTGTCATTAAAGGATCTAAGGATGGTTGAAGTTTCGGACATGACATTATCTGGTAATTTGAGTTGGTCATGGGTATGGGAAGAGATGATGTTGATGTTGGCTCCCCCATCGATCATAACCTGTTTGATGTGGGTTTGGTTTGTTAGGTTGTGGAGCTAAAAGCTTCAACCCTTTGCAAACAGTGGAACAATGGTCGCTGGGATCCAGAAGCACCGGCGTCGGCAGTAGGACCGACGTCCGCAGAGACCAGTGCAGAAGGCCACCGGCGACGGCAGGAAGTCGGCCGACGTCGGCAGAACCAGACAAGCAGGGACCGACGTCGGTCGCCTGTGTGTTCCAGAACTGCTCGTTTCACGGACAGTTAGTTAAGTGAACGAAGAGTTTGCATGTTGAGACCAGTTAGAGTCTTGGGCTGCGAGGATAATTGTATAAATTAAGAGTTTAAGTTATTGTTTGAGTTAGGGATCTATTTATAGACCCATTGGCATGTATTGTATATTGTATGAGATAGAAAGGAAGAGTTCCTTCTAGTTGTAAGATCTGTGAGTTGCAGGTTGTTGCAAGCTCATTGGGGATCTACATGTAAGTTTGGTCTTTGAATTGCAGGTTGCAGGTTCATGAGAGATCAGCTTGAAGTGCTATAGAGTGCTTGGTGTACCGGCAGGGTTATTACTGACTGGTTGGTGAGGTGAACACCAATTCTGTGTGTGAGTTGGTTGTTGGGACCGTTTTTTTGTGTAGGAGAGTGTGTGTGAGAAGAATTACTGTACACTTGAGGTGTGGCGAATCTATGTAAGGTGAAAGAGTGTGGTAGCTCTTTGATGTATTCTTTTTTGTATAATGTTAATACAAGATAGTGTATTGTCTCTCATATTCTGTGCTATTGGTGAATTCTAGTTACTTGTGTTTCTGGTTATTTTCGCATATTCAATTGCTTATATTTGGTAATCATAATGTGCTCTTTCTGAGGAGCAAGATCCGAACGGGTGGAATTAAAACAGGTGTGTTTGTTCTTGGATTTACCTCCACCCCCCTCCCAACAAGTGGTATCAGAGCTTTTGGTTGGGATACTAAAAGATTGGTGTAGATATGGCTAGTGTGTTTTGATTACAGGTTACTCACAGGGTTTCTGGTTGAGTGGGAGTTGAGCAATGGCAGAAAACAGTCAGCTACGAATGAAAAAGTTTAATGGAAAGAACTACCAATTATGGAGGATGCAGATTGAGGACTATCTGTATCAGAAAGATTTGTACTTACCGTTGGGTGGGGTTGCTAGCAAACCCTTAGATATGAAAGATGAAGAATGGGAGGTTCTTGATTGGAAGGCTCTGGGATCTGTTAGATTGAGTCTTGAATCATCTGTGATTTTCAGCGTATCACAGTGTAAGACAACGGTGGAGTTGATGAAATCTTTGGCAAATTTGTATGAAAAACCCTCGGCTTCCAATAAGATATTTCTTATGAAGCGTTTATTTAATTTGCAAATGTTGGAAGGTGGATCTGTTCATAGCCATCTTAGTGATTTCCATGGTTTGGTAAACCAGTTAAGTTCAGTCAATATTGTATTTGATGATGAACTTAGAGCTCTCTTAATCTTGTGTTCATTACCTGAAAGTTGGGAAGGTTTGGTAATGGCAGTTTCTAATACTGTGTCTCCTTCAAAAGTCTTAAAAGTAGATGATGTTGTGAGTGTGATCTTGAATGAAGAGATACGCAGGAAAAACACAGGTGAATCATCTGGAGATGCTTTGAGTGTTGAAGGAAGAGGAAGGCCAAGAGAGAAAATAGAGCGTGGGAGATCAAGGTCGAAGTTGGGCAAAAGATCCAAGTCCAAGTATGGCAGAATAACCTGCTGGAAATGTGGAAAGCAAGGGCACTTAAAGAGAGATTGCAGATCGGGTGAAGATCAGGATGAAGGACATGGAGAAGAAGCAGATGTTGCGGGTTACGTTGCACAGGATGCTCTGGTATGTTCTTTGGATAAAGTAGAATCTTGGGTATTAGATTCTGGTGCCTCTTTTCATGCATCCCCACATAGGGAATTTTTTCATGAGTATGTCTAGGGAGACTTTGGAGAAATTTGTGTAGGGGATGGTAAGCCTTGTCAGATTGTTGGCAAAGGCAAAGTGAAGCTGAAATTGCAGACAGATGACACATGGGTGTTAAAAGAGGTCATGCATGTCCCAGTTCTGAAGCGGAATCTGATTTCTGTTAGAAGTTTGGGTGAAGAGGGTTGCACAGTAACTCTCACAGCGGACTCTTGGAAGGTTACCAAGGGTACACTTGTTGTAGCTAGAGGTAAGAAAGTAGGTACGCTTTATCTATCTACTTGTTTTACTGATTCTCTTTCTGGGTTATCTACTTCAGCTGTAGATTCGGAGATGTGGCTTAATAGGCTTGGTCACATAGATAAGAAGGAGATGCTGGTTCTTGAGTCAAAGAGTATGCTTTCGGATTTGGAAGGCATGGATCGTGGTTTCTGTATGCAGAAGAAGAAGGTGAGGTTTCTTGAGGAATCCGATGTTAATGACAAGAACAGGAAAGCCTTGGTTTTCAAGGAGAAAGTGACGGACAGAGTTCAGCACAAGGTGCAGAGGAATTCAGAGCAGAGCAAGGGTGATTTGGACAAGGGTTTGATCCAAAAGGAGCTCGCAGGAAAAAGTCAGGTCTCACAAGAAAGACACAGAGACCGGCGTCGGTAGGAAAACCGGCGTCGGTGTACAGACAGGGACCGACGTCGGCTATGTGCAGCCCGACGTCGGTGACTCGGGGCAGACAGAGACCGGCGTCGGCCAGGGGAAACCGACGTCGGCAAGGAGGCAGTCGCAGGGAACCGACATCGGTCGGCTGTAGACTGAGATGTGACTGGCATCGGTCACTGAGACGAATTTTGGGTGGACAGCGAGTTGTCATGGAGTCTCAAGCGCCCATATGGAGGACTGAAGGTGTAAGTAAGTTCTTAAATTCGTCATTTCCCTTCTTTACACTACTTGTTGCTCACTTATGGCATAGAACCAGGAAGTTGTTAAAGAAGCAGAACAAGTAGATCCAGGAAACAGTGGGAGCTTGGCATGGATGAGGATGTGATTCCTTAGAGGAGAACCAAACAGGTGTTTTGGGTAGTGTTGCCAGCTGGAAGTAAGCACTGAGAGACAAATGGATGTTGAGGATGAAGAAGAGCGGATATGGATACGTGAGATGGAAGATCAGGGTATATGATCTTGTTTTAGCTGCAGGGCAATGGAGGTTTGATCATTGTGTTTCTCTTTACCAGGTTGGATAATATTAGCTACATTATCTTATTTTCTGTATGATGTGCTTGTTGCAGAGTTACATATACAGGTATTGCTGAACTAAAGGTAAAGCTAGTTCAAGTGTTTGTCATGGAGAATCTGGGAGCAGCAAGATTCTTTGGCATGAGTGTGTTCTAGAGACATGGAGGTCTTGTTGACTTTGTTTCAGGATGATTGTGTGAAGCCGGTTAGCACGCCGATGGTTAGACAGTTCATAGAACAGGTGTCTTAATTCACATAATGAGGTTGAGTGCATGGTATGTACTAAACCTGAGTTTTCCCAAGCAGTGGGAGTTATCACAAGTTTGGAGTCAATCCGGGAGAGTAATACTGAAGGGCAGTTCAGTGGGACCAGCAACATGTGCACATGCTATGCAGGGTCAAGTTCTTTATCTACATGGTTGTAGATGCGGATGTGGCAGGTAATTTGGATGACAGGTTTTGCACCACGGATTTTGTAGTGGTTGGTCTTCAAGAGTGATCTTGAGGAGGGATACAAAGCCAAAAGAACAAACTAGATGGTGTACAGGGACAGGTACAGGTTGCAGCTGTTTATCTCCAAGTGGGAGATTGTTAGGTTGTGGAGCTAAAAGCTTCAACTTTTTGCAAACAGTGGAACAATGGTTGCTGAGATCCAGAAGCACCGGCGTCGGCAGTAGGACCGACGTCGGCAGAGACCAGTGCAGAAGGCCACCGGCGACGGCAGGAAGTCGGCCGACGTCGGCAGAACCAGACAAGCAGGGACCGACGTCGGTCGCCTGTGTGTTCCAAAACTGCTCGTTTCACGGACAGTTAGTTAAGTGAACGAAGAGTTTGCATGTTGAGACCAGTTAGAGTCTTGGGCTGCAAGGATAATTGTCTAAATTAAGAGTCTAAGTTATTGTTTGAGTTAGGGATCTATTTATAGACCCATTGGCATGTATTGTATATTGTATGAGATAGAAAGGAAGAGTTCCTTCTAGTTGTAAGATCTGTGAGTTGCAGGTTGTTGCAAGCTCATTGGGGATCTACATGTAAGTTTGATCTTTGAATTGCAGGTTGCAGGTTCATGAGAGATCAGCTTGAAGTGCTATAGAGTGCTTGGTGTACCGGCAGGGTTATGACTGACTGGTTGGTGAGGTGAACACCAATTCTGTGTGTGAGTTGGTTGTTGGGACCTTTTTTTGTGTAGGAGAGTGTGTGTGAGAAGAATTATTGTACACTTGAGGTGTGGCGAATCTCTGTAAGGTGAAAGAGTGTGGCGGCTCTTTGATGTATTCTTTTCTGTATAGTGTTAATACAAGATAATGTATTGTCTCTCATATTCTGTGTTATTGGTGAATTCTAGTTACTTGTGTTTCTGGGTATTTCCGCATATTCAATTGCTTATATTTGGTAATCACACTGTGCTCTTTCTGAGGAGCAAGATCCTAACGGGTGGAATTAGAACATGTGTGTTTGTTCTTGGATTTACCTCCACCCCCCTCCCAACAGGTTGATATGGGCGGTAATAAAGAGAGGAGGATCCGAGTCCTTGGGGTGGATAGAAGGTATCTCCAATTCCTTGAAGGTAAAAAGGGTGGAGACTTGGAGAGCACCTACGAAGGCCTCTATAGGTCGGGAGTCTCTTGGTCTAACCTCAATGGCTTGCATAGCCTCTATCATGGTCTGGCAATGGTGAGGTGAGGTGAAAATGAGCTTGTAGAGGCTCATCTTAGCTTGAGTCTAGTGGAGTTGCTTAAGAATGACCCTCCTAATGGATTCAGAAGGGTAAGTCTCAGAGGTGCCTAAGATGGTCACTTTGGGCTTAGCTAAAGATGAAGAGATTGGGATCTAGCTTGGTTTAGGATGAGAAGATGGGTACGTCCATGGAACAGACACCTTGGCCTTCCCTTTATATTTTTGTTGTGATCGTGTGACCACATTAATGGTGTGGATAGAGGGCAAAGATGTGATAGGAGGTTGGGTAGGTTCCCTGTCATCTATGGTGAGAGTGGGGGATTAGGCGTGCTTTGGCAAACGGATATTGGGTGTGTTGGTAGAGGGGTCGGGTGGAGTTCATCTAATAAAAGGTTATCTTCCTCATAGAGTTGATGGATAATGGCTTGGAGAGTTTTGCAGTTCTCTGTGTCATGCCCAGGTGTCCTGTGATAGGAACAGATTTGATGGTCATTATACCAAGTTGGTTTCTAACCAAGAGGATTGAAAAGTCTGATAGGAGGTAAAGTGAGGCAAGAGGCTTGCGATAACCTTTGAAAAATGATTGTATAGGATTCAGTGCGAGGTGGGAAAGGTCTAGAGGATGTGGTTTCGGTTGGTAAGTTGGGTGTTTTGGTGATAACGGGTTTGGTGAGAGGGGGTTTAGGTAATGTGGTATTTCCAGTTAATGGTTTCGGTTTGGGTATGTTAGTGGTTGGAGTGTTTGAGGTTTATAGTCCGGCCATTGGTAATTTGGGAACAACCGGCCTATCAGACAGTAAGTGGTCTAGTTTAACCAACAGTGGTGGGCGGCATATGTTAAAAGGAGCTTGTTTCTCAACCAAAGTTGAGAGATGAGCTCCCAAGATGGAAGGTAAGGTGGAGGGAGGTAAGAGTCCTAGCCATATGGCCTTTCAATGGTTTCACCTCTTTGGGTGGTTTGGGTCGAGGCTTGGGTATAGGTTCAGAGGTCGTTAATTCCACTTTCAGAGATGGGCGGACCAAACTCCGTGTAGGGAAGGCACCAAGATTTGTTAAGGGTTTGGTTAGTTGTTTGATTGCTTGAGACATGATTGCCTTGGTTGATTGAGAGGGTGAGGGGTTGGCAGGAGTTCAGATTGGTTTAAGAGGGGGTGGAAAAATGATAGATTGGTTGGTTAAAGGTGTGCCAGAAGGTTGGGGTTTGTTAATGTAAGGGAGCCCTAACTGTTGCCAGAAAGTGGTTTGATCCATATCTGGTTTTAAGGCAAATTCTAATTTTTGAACTAATGTGGAGAAAGGTTTGTGTACCGGTCTTGATCGCTAGGTAGTGGATGCAAAGGATAAACTCGTAGGATGGGGAGGATGGGTGGTAGTTTGGTTTGTTTCCTCGAGCGAGGGATGTAAGGTTGAAATAGGCAGTTTTTGCATGAGAGGTGTTGGTGATGAAGTTTCTCCTTTTGGGATAAAGTCCATAGGAGTAGTGATTTGCTCGGTAGTTAGGGGAGATGGTGAACTACTAACAGTTATTTGCTCAGATATGCTAGTCGAGGTGGTATTTGATGATTCCTAAGCCTCTATTAATGACGCTAGGGAGAAAGGAAACTCCTCGATTTGGGTCTCTGAAGGAAAGGAGGGTGACTCCATCACCTCGATAGATGAGATGGGGGAGGAGTAGGTAGATTGGATGCTCGATTCTTCATGGATGAGTGTATCAAGGACCATATTGACCATGTGGGTGTCATTGGAGCATTCGGCCTGTGTGTCCTCGCTTTTAGCAAGGGCATGGTTGGGAAAAGGTTCCCTAAAGATGTCAAGAGCTTGATTTTGAGGGGCATTGGGGTTATCCAACACGAGTTCCCCCTTGTCAATAAGGCTCTGAACAACATTCTTGAAGGTATTACATTGGCTAACATCGTGTCCAATTACCCGATGAAAAGCAAAAAGGTCATTCTTGTTGTACCAAGCAGGTGCAAGATGAGAAGAATCAAACTGTTAAGGAGGCTTGATGGGGGGAAGTTGTATGAGGTTAGCTTTTAATAGCTTCTCTAAAATTGAGGCGTAAGATTCTCCAACTAGAGTGAATTATTTTTGGTTGCTTTAGTTTGTGTTCCTTGTGTTTTGGTTGGAGGTAATGGGAGAATTATGTTGATTAACATTGGGTGGAGGGGTGGATTTAAAGACAACTACATTCGCAGTTCCCTTGCTCTTGGTTCTGGTATTGGCTTGGTTGCCTAGTTTGGAGGAAGAGATTTCATTGGTCTTGAAGGTAGAGTTATTGTTTCATAACTTCAATTTACCCTCATCCATGGCTTGGTTCTCTAGTTTGCGTGCCATGGTAAAAGCTTCACCAAAAGGTCTAAAGCTTTGGACACACAGTGTAAAAGATATATGCTTGGCGGAAGCCCGAGCGAAAAGCTCTATAAGTTCAGGTTGAGGCAAGAAAAATGAAAGCTAATTAATCAAGCTTCTCCAACGGGCGACAAAATCAGCAATGGACTCATCATCAAATTCCCTGATAGAATAGAGGTCCGTGATAGAGACCTTGAAAATGTTAATGGAGAAGTGATCTAAGAAGACATGAGCTAGTTGGGTAAAAGAAAAGATTGAATGCTTCGTGATTGCACTATACCAGTCAAGCGTCGGGCCAGATAAAGACATGGGGAAGGTACAAAGGAGAAGGGCATCATTGTAAGCAATCATTTAATAGATGTGTCTAAAATCCCTAAAGTGTTGTTGGGGGTCTTCCTTGCTCTGAAATTTAGTAAATTTTGGAAGCTCCCATTGAGGAGGGTAAGGTCTAATAGGAACAAAGGGATGAATAGGTTTGTTACAAATCTGATCATAGGATAGGATGTTATGAGCCCCTGAAATGGATGACTCAAGAATTTTCATCTTGTCCATGAGCATCTTCATTAGGTTGGTTTGAGGTGATGCACCAAAAGGGTTGTAAGGTGGATATTGTAGTTGGGGTTGGGTAACATATTGGTAATTGTCTGGTGGTTGAGGGGTTGTCACATTTTGGAATGTGGATGTTAGAGGTTGGGTAGACGAAATGTAAGGGCAAGTAGGTTTTGGTGGTTGAGAAGTGGGTACATACCCTTGTGGGTTAGGGATGTATCCTAAGTTTGGTGCAACAGGTACTTGTTGAGGGATTGATGTGGGTTGGGCATGAACGGTAGTTGGGTTGGTGATGAGAGGAGAAGTAGTGACCTTCGTGCTAATAGGAGGTGAAGTAGAAGGGATGGACACTACTAAGCTCGATAAAGGAGTGTTGACCAATGGGTTGGGGTTGACAGATGGAAGGTTGGTAGTGATGGTGGAAGGTGCTCGAATAATGAGTGGAGTGTGATGGGTTAATGGTTAGGTTGTTCCTAAGGTGCAGGAATCATTGGTAAGGGTGGAAGGTGTATGGGTAGCGATTGGTTAGAGAGGTCGGTTTTCAGTTGTAGCATCAAAGGGGTTAATGGATGAAGATACCTGAATAGCCAAAGGTTGGGTAGTGACCATGGCAACAAGAACACCTCTCATAAGGTGGGATGACATGCCATAAGGAGGATCCTCAGATGGAGTTGAAATCGGGGCATAGTGATGGGAGGTGTTGAGATAGTCTTGGAGGGCAATTGGATTGTTGTCCAAAAAAGTGGTAAAGTCCATGTTTCCCTAGGAAAATACCCAAGGAAAAGTAGGGCTTCCCAGTGGATAAGGTGAGTCTTTTGCTTCGGAGACGTACTCCATAGATGAGGAGGTAGAAAAGATTGATTTGAGTGACAGAATTTGCTCTGTTAGGTCTCTTTGTTACTATGAGTGAGAACCATGCAAGAAAAAGGGGGAGAGAAAGCAAGAATAAACTTACCACTCAAACAGGTAAAAGACGAGAATGATCAAGGCAATCAAGAAACACTATAAAGCACATTAAGCCTAGAGGTTAGTTTTAATATCATTTTTGGCTTATGCCCTAGTTTATGAGAATGTGTGATAGAAGTTGCCTTATAGATCAGGTATTATAGAAGTAGTCTATAGTTGGTTTAGGGTTGTTTAAGTGCTCAAAAGAATCTGTATTAGAATCAATATGTGGCTTCGTATTGGGACCTACCCCCTCACTTCACACATCGCAACAATAAGGGTGTCGGGTGCTTAGCCAATATATATTGATATCCAGATTTTATACTCAACCAAAGAGTTGAGTTGGTTCTCCCCTTGGTAATGACCTCCAAGTATGATTGTTGGGAAAGGGTAAGGTGACCGCTAGGTGATGAAATCCCAATCGAGCCTTGTCTTAAATTGTTTTGATGTTTGATTGATAAAAGTGGTTTGGCTAGTGTGTAAAACAAAAAGTGGTGCTACGATGAGATTACTATGTTTTAATTCAAAGTGAACTAATTTTAAAAGCAAGCAATGGATGCAGTTGATTTTAAGCCCAAAAGAAATTTCAATTTCAATTATGAGCACATAGAGAGAGAAGAGCATACAAATGCAAAGAAAAAATGTGAGTAGAGACTCTAGGTCCCACCGAGCGTGCCAAAATGTTTCATGTAAATTTTCGCTTTCAATTCTAAGAAAGAGAGAGAAAAACTCGATACAAGTATGGTTAAAAAACCTATTTGTTTGTATACGCATTGAATAAAAGATTATGAGGAGTTCCTATTTGGCTTGGGAGGAAGACCTGCAGATAAGAAAGCACTAAAGCAAACTTGTTCGTTAGACATATAGTTGGGTGGATTGTCTAGCGAGAGCTTCCTTAAGGGTTGTCAATCCACACGTTTTAAACAATTAAGTTCACAAAATTGGAAATAAGGTACTTGCATTATTAATCAAAAAGTACTAAAATTGAACACAAGAACACCTGCTTGAAAGATAGACTATAAATGATTAAATTAGTGATAAACTAATTAATACTAGTGCTAAGGGGTTGGGATATGCTTTAGAAAATCTGAAAGGGGTCTGTGGACAAATAGAAACATAGAAAACTAGGGTTGGTTGAGGGTAGGTGGGTGAAAACAATGTGTTGGTTTTCACTGCCACAATGACCGTCGAAGGTTAAGATGACTATCAATGGTCAACGAGACCATCGACGGTTGAGTCAATCATCGACGATTACTCTGTGAAGATCTAGGTTATTAATGGCTAAATAACAGGATTCGAAAGATGGATTCCGAGAGATGGGCAAGGGCTAGGTTGATTGCGAAATGGAAACAAAGAAAATGATTATTAACTAAGTACTTGTCTTATCAGAAGTTGATTGGGTGAGTGGTTGAAGTAGTTAACCTGTTGGTGGAATTTGGCTTGAATCTAGCAGAGGAACGGTACTTGAGAACTTGGTTGAGAGACGATGACGAGTTAGCTCTCAATGTGATTGTTGGATTGTCGATGACACTGTTGACATTGATTGCCCTGCAAGAGAAACACCTGAATACCTGAACTCCTCATAATAATTGTCGATGGATTTGACCTCCTAGGCTCCTCTCTTCTTATAGGCACAAGCAAGAGGTGGAAGTCAAAGTGCGACTAGGCCATCTAAATATAATTTGTCCATGCAAAGGCTTGCAACAAGATTTAGACGAGCTATATTTAGAAAAGGTTAGTGGATGATTGCATGCTTTTGGTTGAGGAGGTCTACCATGACCGTCAATGGTTAGGGTTTCCCAATGGTGACCATCGACGATTACCCTAACTGTCGACGGTCAGGGCCCCAAAGGAAAAGGTCTTGAAGGTTGGGTTGAGTCAATTTGTGAAACTGACTGTGGGTGAATTTGGTTAGGCCAGATTGGTGTAGATTGGTCCCAAGAGGATCCTAGGTAGGTCCAAGGGGATTTTCAACATTCAAAATCGTAGTGTGTAGATTTCCGTTGTCTACACCCTTAGATTATTGAATGCCCTTTCTAAATGCTTGCAAGTGATTGTATGTTTTGTCCTAAATGCACTAATGCCCCTGTTTATTTATAGACCTATTGAATTCAAATTAGGACCCTATTGACACACAATTCGACACACAACATGCAAAAAAACCAACAAAAGAGGACCACAAGACATGGGGGCACCCAAACAGGCCCACACAACAGTCTCCCAGAAATGTACATTGTACATTTGTGGGCCCCAAAAACATAGTTTACGATTATCGGGGGACCACTAGAAACACCAAGGGGGAAGGAAGAAAAAAGGGGTCAAATGTGATAGAGTTGATTGAAAACACCAAAAGTGCACCAATAAACACTGATATGGATCAATACGCATTAAGTGTATATGAACCCTTAAATATTGCAATTTCACAACTAATAAATGCCTAAAAACTATGTGTAGGTATCTATAATTATACTCCCATGACTAATACGATAAGGATTTTACATCTATTTGAATTTATTTAGGTTGAGTCAAGAATATTTGTATAATCTTCTCTCTACAATGTGATAATTTTTCGACAACGGTTTGTACATGGGGCATAAAGTCATGGGCATGGTTTTGGTTATATAGTGATGATTTCTACTACCCTTAAACATGTTCCCCATATCTAAAGGAGTGCTTCTATCTTACAAGCACACTATCATCCTTGCCTTTTGTGTACATTCATTTCAACTCAATGTGATGATCAATGGGATAAGGAAGCATATGTACATTGTAATAAGAAAACTATTATTGTGGTATATCCAATGTTGGAAGACTATCAACCCACCAAGAGGACTTACCAAATTTCATATTGTTTTTATTCAACTCTCCATATGTCTCAAGAATGTTAGAAAGTTTCCATTCATGCCAATTAATAGTACATTATACCAATGATAATGGAGGGTTGTGGAGTTTGAGAAATATGGATTTAGGTGGAGTTAAAATGCACAAGCAATTAAATAAGGGTTAGATTTAAGCAGAATGTTGTGAACTCATGAACCACTCATCCCATATATGGTGATGGCTTTGCTAGCAAAGCCACACCAATATGATCACAGTGGAACACTTTGATTGTGGTGTTAAAGAAGTGTCGTACACAATCTTTTGTTTACTGTTTATATGCCCTAGGCACCTAGCCACTCAAATTGGTTGATGAAGAGGGATCAAACTTACTAAGCTAAGAGAGATCTTGTTGGGCCATAAGACAAGCGTATGTGAGAACTTCAAAGTGTTAAACAACTTTGCTCACTATAGTGCGTAGTTTAACTATGCAAGGGACAATGATGAGTATGGAGTCACAACTCCAAGTGATGACCACACGACAATAATTGTTCAATATGAAAAATGTTCTCATGGGGCACATTGCTTTGTTAACCCAAGTCCCACGCACAAGGTCGTGTAGCCCTTGACATTGATATAGTGAATCTAACTTATCCTATCAAGGAGCAAGTCAAACAATTACAAGATGAAGATCAAGTTTGTTATGTTAGTCCTCATCTCAAATAAGATTTTAGATAGATATATTCCCTATTGTTATTGTCGTAATAATATGGCTACCCCATAGAGTGGATTTGAATATTACACCATTCACCCCTACATTGGTTCATAATGTCTTCTTTTTTATGTAATATTATCTTTCCCATTAAAAAATTAAAATAAAATAAAAGATCAATGTGTTCTAACTAGTTGGTGTGACAAAAAATAAAAAATAAATAATTAAGTACACAACTTGGGTCATTAAATTAAATTTAATAGTATCCATCACTTTTAAACTTAAACATGATAATTAAATAGCCATCAACATCAAGATACTTATTTGCCTAATATTATCCATAGATACTCGATGAAGATTTGATAACTTATTCAGTTCTCCAATTTCTTTTCAAATGGGTATACTATGTTTTTTGTAAAGTTCAATGGTGCCAAACCTTTTACAATAAAGCTTGTAATATGGCCAACCCTTGAGCCTTTTATAGTAGGTAAAACTTAAGGAAGATATAAAGCCATAGCTTTTAGAAATTTCATTAAATGAATGAATGAAATATTCTAATAATGTCCATAGGACCAAGAGTTGTAACAAAGTTGTTTTGTGTTAACGCAACTCTTGATGCAAGCGCTACCCTACTAATATTACAAAATTTATAATCCCTTCTTGATGCTAACTCTTCTACTATGGATCTTGATTAGAAAACGTGTTCTATTTAAACTTTCCTCTTCAAACAAGTATATTAAGTTGTCAACTCTCAAGTTGTCTTTGTATTGGATATTGATATCATTATGGACTACACACTCCATAATGAAGTGTCAATCTATCTCCGCTACTCCATTATCACAAAATAATAATGTTCTTATTTCTCATTCTTCCTTGGATATTATTCACCTACCGGTTGCACACATAAAATGATGTTAGTCTTCAACTGTGAAATCAACATCTTTGTTTGTTGTTTGATTTATGCCACTATGTATGTCTTTTCTTCGTGCTCGCATGTGGGGTTAAACTTATCAATGTAGTATGCTTTCTTTCGTCCCAATTGCTTTGTCCACATAGATGTCATGAATTTCTCTTGCATACTCCTCGTTGCAATTTAGGCATTCTTTCATGTTGATATCCCATTTACTCATCCATTTGTTGTTTTGTTTCATCCACATGGTTTTTCTTTCGCTTAGCTCTACTTTTATTACCATTTTGGGCCATCGATGATTTCCATACTTTGTGTCTTTTTTAAATAAATTAATGTCTGAGTCATTTTCAATGCTTCCAATGGAAAAGTCCCTATTTCGACTAATAGAACCTCACATGGAATTGAGGTTTTGACTTTGAGGTTGCTTGTGATTAAATACTTTTGGATTCTTTATATTTGTCTCCAATTTAGGTCAAATACATTGTTGCCTTAAACTTCGCATCCATATAGGACCACTAGTGTGACAAGTCGAACAAGGTTATCATGGTTTTCCAATCCCATATATATGCATTCCTACATTTGTTTTGCAGTGAGTATAAGGCCTTCCACCCCCTTGAGTTTTGTTTTCCCTACAGGTCTCCCAACTAAACTTGTTGTGAAAGGCAAGCCCGAGATATTTGTATTCTTCCACTATTTCCAACAAGCTTTCTTTGAGAAAGAACTCAATTTGTTTCTTTTTTCTCCATAGAGAAAAGATCGTGACTTTTGTCTTGCTAGTATTCACTTGCATTCCCACCTCTTAACAGAAGAGCTTTAGAGCTTTCAAATGTTCTCTCAAACTATGGGTCGTTTTTGCAATTAGAATAAAATCATCTACATATAAAAATAACTTTACAACATAATTAGCTAGGTGGATGCCCCCTCCACCAACGTTATAATCCACTCCTCTAGTTTATCGATGTATAGCCCAAACAAAGTGGGAGATAGAGGGCATTCTTATTTGACTCCAATGTTGTTTTCAAAGCATTCTAACATACATTCACTTGTTATGATTTTGGCCTTGACTTGTTCATAGAGTCTATGCAATGTCGCTCTATATTCAACTAGAACTCCAAGCTCCTTCATTCTACTCCAAAATTTACTTCTAGGTACCATGTCAAAATCTTTATGAAGTCAGCTAAGTAATAGAAAGCTTCTCCCTAAGTATCTCGTATTTTTTCAATCAATTGTCTAAGAGTCATGCAGTGGTCAATAGTGGAATGTTTCGACCTAAACCTTACTTGACCTTTTAGTCTTTTACCCTCTTTTTTTACCCAACTGCTAATCATGTGTTGTATCATGTTATCGAATAGCTTTCCAAGGAGGGGATTCAGCATGATAGTTCGGTAATTAGAAGGATTATTGATATCCCCACTTTTACAGAGAGGGATAACGACACTAGTTGTCGAATTTGCTAGAAAGCCTTCCTAAATGATGCCAATGAATATGTTTTTGATGTGTGGTGTGAGGGTTTCCAAGTCTCACTTTAGATATTGGATTTGTAGCGCATCTATGTCTTGTGTTTCACCCCATGCTAGTCTCTTTATGCCTTGAGTGATATCCTTTGTAGAAAAAAGCTTAGTTGTTGTGTTGATTACATGAAAGTTATCTTTATCTTGAACTCTTTCATAGATTAACTTTGCATACTCTAACCATTGGGTATTTGCAATATTGTTCTCTGTTTTTTTCTTTTTTGTTGTAGTTCCCTGCAAAAACCTTTGGAATTATGCTTTCCAAAGGAAATTAATTCATTTCTCCTTGTATTCATGTAGCTTTCTTTTTTGACCGAAAGATCATTTCATAAGCCTTTTTATTTTTGTTTTTTGTCATTTTAAGTCTTCTCAAAGTTTTTTTTGTTGCCTTGCACTCTTCGTCATACCATGAATGCACTGGAAAACTATACTTGCACATCCACTCTTAGGTCTACTTCTTTTGCATGCATTAAGAGCATTTTGAATTAAAGAAATCAACATATTATTGTTTGTTGGACAATTGTTCATAGCTGAAGCATTATTCTTTGTTTCCTAAAAATGTTGTTGAAAAAGCTCTTCAAGGGTTGATTTGAAGAGTTCTTAATTCTCTTAAGTCATGAGGATTCTACCTTGAAGAGGTCTCTTTCTTTACTTGTGGTGGTCTTGCCCTCGTTGATGATTTATGTGCATATTGAATTTTATATATAATGGATTGTGCTTTAATTTCATCTTAATATGATAGTCCCTAATTTCAAGCTTCATAAATTTCAAAATAGAACTTTGTGAACAAATAACATATTCTACCACGTTTTGACCATTGTAAGTTTTGCAAATAATGTTCCATGAATTTGGTCATGCTCTCATGTTGTTGCATATAACCATGTCATACAAACTACATAATCCCAATTTTTTTACTCCATAATATGTAACTACCCCCTTTCCATCTTGTGATTTCATTTTCCAACACTTGTCTTCTTCTTCTTCTTCTAACCATAGTGGATTGTTTCTCACTCCATTTCTCAAATTAAGAGTTTGGTTGTTTGTTGTCTGCACATTGAATTCCCCTATGGCCAAGACTTCTCTTAAGGTGTTGAATATTGAAATGTCACTTTTTAGTGCCACATAAGGGCCTTCACAATCTAACTTCCTTTTTTTATATGTTTTTTAACTTCTTGGTGTAAAATAACAAGCCATGAGCCTAATTGTTAACTTGTTTTATGTATTTTTCAGCCATATGTATTGTTTATTTGGGTCCTCTTTTTCCACTTTTATAATTCTGCACCATATTTCTTTGATTAACACCATAACCCCTCCATGTCCTTTGCCACTTTCTATCATTTCATTCCAAATTGATATTTTCTTATATCCTTCAAAATCTAAAACTTTGCAGCATTCGTGTTCATGAGTTTCAATAAAAATGATAAAAAAATTTCCCTCTAGTATAGGCCCCAAGGGCAACCTCTACAATTCTAGCGTACCAAGGTCAAGTGCTCCTAGGGGGGCCGAGTCTCTATTTATTGTGTCATTCCTTCGCTGATTTAGATTCTTCCATTCTATAACCATGCCCATTTTCTTGCATCTCTTGTTGCTTTCACTTTCTCCCATTCTTTCCTTTTTTTTTCTAGTTGCATGAAGGTTAAATCTTCATCTAGGTAGATGTGTCCCTCTAAGAGAGCTTTTGTTCCTCAATATCGTGTTTTTGTCTTCCGTACTCTTTCATGTATGTCATTTCCTCCAATCAATTTTTCCATTGTATTTACCTGAATAATACATACTGTCAAATGCAACTACTCTGCCAAAAAGTCTCTTGCTAATTGTTGGTATTCTCATTCTCACCGTAGTCTTTCAATCCATTAATAATGATGTTTGCAGCCCTCTCATGTCTATCATGTTTTTCTCTTATTTGCATTCTAACTTGTTTTTCTATTATCTCAATTTGTTAGTTTGCAGGGCTTCTTACTATTTGAACCCAATACTTGGTCTCCTCGTGTTGGACTCCCAAGTGACTTTCTTTTACATCATATTTGCAATTACAGATTGGGACTTTTGTTTGTGGCACGTTCCTTCTTTCGTTCACTTGTGGCTTATTTTCCTCTATTGTTTTCAAATGATTTAAAATTTGTTTTATCATTGTCAACTCTTGCCACCCTTTTTCCATATTCTGCAAGTTGTCTACTTGCTCCTTGAATATTTTGTTCTCTCTTACAAGTTTTCAATTAGAATTTATAACCTCTTTCATCTTCTTATCCTTATTATTTCTTTGATTTCAAGTCTTTGAGCCTCATTTGCATGTTCATTAATTCATTAACATATAGCTCGGGTGACCATATTAGTGGCATTGATGTTAGGCTATACAATTCCTCGCTTTTTTGGTTCTCTTCATTTCTTTACCCTTTGTTTGCTAGATAAGTTTCAATTTCGCTTTATCTATTATCCACATATTTGTTTCCCAGTCTTCTTGTCCTCTGAAACCCACCTATGATTCTGAAGTGTATTATCGTTCTCTTGTTGCATATGATGAGTGAGTTGGGTGTATTGTTTCACACCCTGGTTCGACTCAGCGTTGTTCTTAAGCATTGTATTCAATGTTTATTTACCCTTTCTTGCCCTTGTGTTCATTGAGTTGTCTGTGTTTGACGCCTTGTGGAAGTGCCTATTGAAGTGTTGTTGACTGCCCTTGGTAGGATAACTATCAATTTTTTGATCCTAGTTTGTCTCAACTTCCGAGCTTGCCTCCACTTTAAAATACCTTTATATTATTTTGCGTTGACAGAGAGCATTTTTACACCAGTGTCTCATAAACTAGTATGTGGATATCCCAACATGTGTGATTGGATGTATGATTCTCATGCCCCTGTCATTGCTCAATTACAAAGATATGGGATGTTGAATGAGGTCCAACAAGATTACCACGCCTCTATGAGGCATCATTCCCATCATTGGCACGTGTTTGTGTCCCTATTTGAGACCCAACTATTTCCTCCTTGTTGGTGGCTATATGTTTCTCTTCCACTGATGTTTCTTCATTTTCAGTTGACTTTGTGTTGTCATTTCCAACAATGACATGTTCTTTATTGCCAATCTCTATCATAGCCTTACTACATCCCTGTTGTTTTTCCATCATTCCTTAGGCTTGCAGGGTCTCAGCCTAACTTGGTATATCATAGTTATTAAATATGCTTGGAATATAAAAGGTGCAGTATCAAATGACTTCTCTGTGTTCCGCCCTGCCATTGGGTCTTTTATATTTAAATTTCACTTGTAACCCAGTATGAATGAAAAGTCCATAATAACATAAGACTGCTACAAAAAAAACAATCTAACCATGCATCCCATGAATACATACATTACGAGTGAAACTTGCAATCCAATATGACAGAAAAGCCCACAATAACCAACACCATTACCAACGAACAATCTAACCAGAGCATCTATTAAACGTTAAAACTGTCCTCCACAGTTTGCGGCCTAGTAGGCTAGAGGTAGGAGCTGCAGCCTCGCATGGAAATGAAACATGAGCTGGGCTCCCTGCAGAGCTGCAGTGGTAAATGATAATCACTGAGTTATGTGCATTCCTGATCAAAAAGGGATTTCCAATATAAACTCAGAAAAAAAACATTACAACTACAATCATCTGAAATGAATTACCCGCATTATGACACTCATCTCAAATCTGATCTCTTTTTACAGAGCCGTTTTTCTAACATGATAACTTCCCTGCAAATATTTGTAATTTTTTTCAGGGTTTGGTCCTGTGTTTATACAAGATCTTTCACCTATCAAAAAAAAAAGGAACAAAAAGGTGCGAGTTTCATGCCCATATAAATATAGCATGATTACCAAAAAGCCTCTGAAATCCATGCGCTTCTCAAAAAGTTTTTCCATTGAATTGTCTTGTAGTGGCACTATCCTTTTATTTTCTGATAGCCTCACTTTGCACCCACAGTCAATTGTTCTCATCCTTCTCCTGATCAAGCTTGGTAAACCAAAAGCCACACCAATCTTTTTATTTGAAAAGATATGCTCAACTCTAATTCAATTTTCATTAGGAAAAAAAATGGTGATGAATAGAAATTACATGATAAAGAATGGAGCAAACGTTTTCAAACAGGATCAAGCCACCCTAAACATATGGATGGCCAACCTTCTATATAAATGAGATGAACGCCAAATTTGGAATTTACCAATTCTATATCCTGACTGATTTTTCATGCATTTACCTCAAATTGTAGTTCACCTTTTTGTGACCACTTTTGCAAAAACTCCAGTGCATCTCTGGCTACATTTTGGAAGTCAACAACACAGAGAGAATTATCCTGCCCATTGATAACTTTTTTCTCCAGCATTACTTCAGAGTTACACAAATACTCTTTGGGAAGTAATGTTTTCCAGTAATCCCCACAATTACTCTCTAATTTTGGAGATAATAATAGTTTGGAAACTTTCTCAAAGGTCGCAACATTCCGTCCTGCTCCACAACCCATTGCCGTAGCAGCACCAACAGCATTTGCCAAAGCTAGAGTGGTCATTATAGGCATCGAATTTATATAGCCAACAACAATAGCAGATGCGAAGCTATCGCCACATCCTACAGTGTCGGCAACATCAACCTGGAATGCATTTGAACTAACTACAATGTTATTTTTCTCAAACAATATAAAAAAATTACAAGTAGCCAACCAACATTATAATCTTGAATCAGCATAATAACCTTGAATGCCGGTGTATAGTGATAACCGTTTGATGTGACCATCAAGGATCCTCGAGATCCCAGTTTAATTATAACCCATTTAGTGGCAAGCCCGCTTTGAAGTAAATCTTGGGCAGCCAAAACAGGGTTTGAAATTCTAGTCAAGGACTCCACCTAGCAAAACATATAACATTTACTTCAGCAGCTGGAAATACTTTCCAGACCATACACTGAATCAATTTTTAACAAACGTAACTGTGAAAGAATCTCTAGAGTTGAATACAAGAATGATTTATATGCAATAAGAACTCTGAGGGAGATCAGGAAAGACAGATTTCATAGTTAAAATATTAAGGGAGTATTTTTCCATATGAAGTTTCTAGTTAACCAGCTAGAATCGCCTACAGTCTCAGAGATATCAAAAATGAGGAATCTCAGTTTAGCACCAGGTAACTATCCACTTGCTAATACGGATTTCAACCTATGGACTTGTACTAGACGGTTCTCTCTTTTGGCAAGGTCTCACAACAATTTGAAGACGCATGGAAGCGCTATTTATTGTATGACAATCATCAAAAGGAAATTGCATCCTTTGTATGGAATAAAAGACAACGAAAAAAAGCATCAGAAAGTGTTGTGGGCATATTATTATATATTTTCTCAAGCATGAAGACGTGATAATTAAACAAATACTGGGGGAAGTTCTCAGGTTGATTATAGCATCATACTTTGATCTGGCTGATAACTTTTCCCATAACTTCAAAAAACATGATGTGTCAACATGCAAGAGAAAATATATCAAAAATAGGAAACGACAAGAGACGAACAATACATTACCTTTAAAAAATATGATGTGTCTACATGCAAGAGAAAATATATCAAAAATAGGATATGACGAAACAAAAAATACAAGCCCAAACATTGGACAAAACATCTCTTATTTGCATTACATTAAGGCCAACTTATACACAAACTATGGAAAAGCCCAATATGATTCGGAAACAGAATACACTAAAATCATTTATTTTGATTGTATACCTTTACATTTCTTCCCAATGGCAACAAATATTGGTCTCCAAGGCATATGATCCATCTTCACATATTTGAGTAATAATTTTGCTTGAGGAGAAATCATTTTCTTTTTTTTTTTTTTCCTATTTTTTGAGGTTACATCAATGAGCAAAAGCAAGAAAAGCAAAGACTACATCATAGGAACATAATGCTAATAGGTAGCATCTCCCCCAACATGGGCAAGGAAAGAAAGCACCTGAGCCTGCGCCCCAATGGGTAAAGAGTTCACATCTTTTCAAAACCACTCAAACTTAGCTTCTACAATCCAAGCCAACTCTTGTCTAAAAAGTCTCTACTTCCCCATACAAAGAGGAGAAGTGTCATTCTGAAAGACAGCTTGGCATCTCGTCCTCCAAAGAAAGCTGATTGCTGCTAGCCGCATTGTATGCCATAAACCTTTGCAGCTGTCCCTAACCATCCCAGAATCCCATAAAAGAGACTCCTTCCAGGAGGGGCAATAAAAAAAAAATTGAATTCAACTTGCAGCCACCCCTAAAGGCCTCTTGCTGTTGTTCATTTCCAGAAGATATGATCAATTGTTTCTTTTTTCCCACACACCATGTAAAGTACATCTATAAAACCAGTCTTGCTCAGCATTGCTTTAACGACTAGCCCCTGATGTATTACTAGCCATCCTATTACCATGTGTTTGAAGGATGTTCTAGTTTTCCAAATAAATTGGCATCGTCTTTGCCATCTCACTTCAGGATCTTGAACACGCCATTGTTTGTTCAATTGGGGTGCAATGAAACTGGAATGGCGTATTTGCTTATACAAGTCCTTTGTTTTATAGTTGAGGATGGTTTTTCCTGAATTCCACTTCTAATCTCTCCAATAGGAGCCTAGACTTTGTAAATGCATCTTGAAAAGACATTGCTCAAGAATCATATTACAGAGTTCTTGAAAAGCATTTTTGTCTGTTGGTGACAAAACTTGCCCTCTGTTTAAGTCCCTCCAAGAATTCCATTTTTTCCAAAGGTCTCCCCAGCAGAACAGACCCTTGCCAATCTTTTGTCTGCAAAGAAAGGCTGAATCCCAACCTGCCCACGTTGCGAGATGAAGGTCCAAATAGGGCATGCAGCTAAATCCCAAGCATCCCGTGGTTCCTCAAACTGCCAATGGAGAAAACTTGTATCTGCCCCACAGCTCATATTCTCTTAAGCGGTGTTGATCCGGTTATCATAAAAGCACTAGCATTGCCACTGATGTCGTAGATTTGGAAGGGCCCCTTAATTTTATGAGTATGATGTGCATTAAGAATTCATGCCAGTTAAGTATCTGCCAAGGAGCGTCCCCTTCCACTGTTCGTACAATGCACTTCCCTGCATGAGCTATTCCTTGGGCTCTTATGTCTGGAATCCCCAGCCCCCTTGTTCCCTTGGGAGAGTACAAACATCCCAAGAGACAAGGGGCAGTCCTATTATCCCTCCTTGTTTGCCCCAAAAAAAAATTATTGGAGTCCTTTCAAGCATTTTAAATGTTCTTTGGGATGGAAACAAGCAAGAAGAGTAGAACATATGTCCTGCTGATAGAATTTTGTCAACAATGGTATCCTTCCCAGCAAGAGAAAGGTCAAATTCATTCCACATTACCAACTTATTTTCTTCTGCACAAACCGAAGAAGTACTTTTGTTTGAATCATGGTACCAAATTGATGGAATATATTCAGTATTCAGGAGATATCTTCAACTTAAATTCCTCAAATTGTTAAAATGAATCCAAGTATTTTTTTCAGTTAAATTATTGTACAATGGCTTCTGACGAGGACAAGAAATGGCACTCATTGTATATATTGTTGGCCACAAACACCTTCCATTTTGCTATCACATGAACGTATTTGTAGCCTTTAAGCCATACATTTGTCTACAATAATATAATCCATATAAGTTGCATATATTCTCTGTTATGGTTTAAAATATGGTGGTTTTCTAGAAGGAAATAGTATGATTTCTGATTATTACACTTGGTGATTTCTGATTATTACACTTGGAAGACTAGAATGCAACCTTCTCTTTACTTCTCTAACTCCTGACAAGTTGTTTAGCACCCATCGCCACTTGTTACGTAGTCTGTAGCCACTAAACTACTCAATCTGTAGCCACTGTGTTGTGCTACCTAATCCACAGCCACTGCACTATGGTAATCCGTAGCCACCAGTTGTAGCTATCCCTGCACGTTGCTACAGACTATCTATTAACTGAAGTTGCAAACTGTGCGGCCGATGACATTATGAGATGTAAGTTATTGCTGACAAAGGATAAGGGTGTTGACGGTCAGCAGATGAGTAGTTGACAGTTGCATACAATCTGTTATTTGTTTCTGTATGACAGCTCTTGGACTGGATTTTAATACAACTTCTATAACCTCGAGGATGTTTCAAATTCCTTGTTCTATTCAAAGGGTTTTGTTTTATGTATTTCATATGCAAGCTTTAATAAGTTTTCCCTGTAAGAACATGTTGTTACTCGGTTGTTAGTCTTTTCCGCACATCTATTTAAGATGGAATGTAGACCTTAGAGATAATCCACACCTAGGAAAATAGAACAGAACAGTTTGTGAAATTCAGAGAAAGCATAGTGTAATCGATCCATAGCAATTCCTTTATTGCTGCGAGGTAAATGAAATTGTTCTATTCATGATATCAGCAATTTCAATTGGCAAAATTCGTACTAGTTAAGGAGAGGATTCGCACCCCATTCCAACCACAAAAGGACCCGCTTGAAACGAGTGTTTATTCAGGATTCCCATCCGTTACATTACGTTTGTTTTTTGATGTATTAAGCTATTTACTTTCTGCATTTCAATTTCAGCAGTCTGTGATTTAGTTTGCAATTCATTTCCAGCAAAGTGTGGTTTACATCATTGTGAGCATTAAGAATTTCAGATTGTTATTGTTTGGGAAGCTTCCATCTCAACTACAGTAGCTATTTTCTTGTGTGGTTTACATTTCAAAGTCATTTATTTCTTACAACTACTTTTCAGTATTTTCTTAGTTCAGATTTCCTTAAAAGTCCAGCTTGATTTCATTTATACACAACTTCAATCTCAAGGATAAAATACTCAACTAAAAAAAATTCTACTATCTGCATATATAGTGCTGATACCTTGTCAAAATTAACGTCTCCAGATTGATATGTTAAATGTGTACCTTGCAACTTGGTTACTGCAACAAAAGCAAAACCATAACTACGTATAAAAGATCTGTTGTCATGATTGGGGAAGAAAAGAAGTCTTTTGAGAAGATGAAAAGGCGACAGCAATACAGTTGCACCAATTCTCTCTGAACCCTAAGGTACTAGTTCTGAACCCGCCAGGAACCTTTTTGGTACGAATCCCTATACCAAAAACCAATCCAAAATGAATTTAATGCAAATCTGTTTCAGATCCCCTTTTTGGTATGCAGATCTGTAAAAAAGACCCAAAAAGGACCTACATTATGTACAGGCTAATTCCTATGCATTGATGACCAACTATCATTACCCTATGCAGGAATGACTTGCACTTTTTTTGTTTAACTGGTGTCTTATAGCCGGTAACATCATATATGCATTTATTAAAGGTGATACGGCATTTCAAAAGAGCGCACAAGAACTATGACCTAAGTTTGATCATAGAAGCATCATTTTTAATGAAAACCAGGCCACTGAGCTTTTAGAAATTCACTGTCCTTATTTTAGTTCTCTGAAAGTATGTATGCAGACACTATACCACTATGAATAAAAGTATACTGCTATGAAGAAGGATCGTATCAAACAAGAAGTAATAGCATTTTGTATAAAACGCATCTTGATGATGAATGATAGAATGTCCCCTTCTGTTGAAGTTTATGTACATGTGGCTGATAATTTTATGCATGTAGATTAAATCATGATGGCTGAAGAAAACATAGGATGAGATACTGAATCGGACAAATTTTGTGACATGGTACATTAAAGAAGTCTGATATTTATGTGGAACCCAGTTGATGGGCGGGAGCTCCTTGTGATTATATATACGAAATTTAGCTATTTATAGATTGTCTAAGTAGTTATTTGTATACTTCAACATTTTGTCAGTTATTATATATACAAAATTTAGCTATTTATAGATTGTCTAAATAGTTATTTGTATACTTTGACATTTTGTCGGTCAAGAGATTTGATGCATTCACAATCCATAAAAAATCAATTTAAAGCTTTTGGAAAAACGGTGCCTATTTTTTGCTTAATGTTTCGCATCAACACCCATGATCCATCATGTCTCTTGCTCCTGATGATGGATCATGGGTGTTGATCCAAAATGTCAAGCAAAAAAAAGACGCACAGTTATTCCAAAAGCTTTAAATTGAATTTCGCCAGTTGCATCATATTTTGACACTCAACATACGTATTATGAGCTTAAAATTGAACATATGTAGTATGGACTGATCTTAAAATTAAACATATGTATTTATCAGCTTTTCAACATCTGAATCTGGATTTGCTCTTGGCTTTTGATGTTTGAGACAAGTTTCAACATTAGAGTAGTGTTTATTGTATCCTATGATGGATTGGGTGAGAATGACAGGAAACACAAGAAAATATTGAAAATTAAAATTATGGATTATTTTTTAACATTTGAATACATATTTGTACAAGTGGTTGCCAGCAAGAAGGAGAATGGACCCTCCAGGCCATCGAACCAGTATAGAACCGACATTACACTTCAAATCCATTAGAACAATGCTTAAACAGTGAGATCCTGCCTTTACCAGGCACCTTCCGAATACCATGCATGATTAATACTCTTCAACCTCTGGTAGCAGCTACAGGTATATGTGCTAAATTGTTTGACAAAAAGTAGTAAGAATGTAATTTTCATTATAACAGAATCAAGGCACTATTCCTAAGTTTCATAAAAAAAAGAAGCCTATTTAAATATTAAGAGCTAAAAGAATCAAATTCAATCCTAGTGGCACTTTTGTACCTGTTCTTTGTTCATTGGGCTATTCGAGATGAATCACAAACACTTCAAATTTAAAAGATATAGATGTTTCTATTATAGTGGCAAAAGACACCGTTCAATAGAACTTGTGAAGACGACAGAACACTATGATCTTGACAGCTATATAATATTAATTATCCAAACCTGTGAAAATGAAGAACTTCCAACTAGCACCTCTTCACCATATAATACTACAATCTATCAAGTTTGTCTTCTGAGAATCATTCAACATACCTCATCAGCAGTCAAAAGAATGACATCGCTCATGCACAAAATCCTCCTGAGTGTCTGTTGTTGCTCAGGAGTCCCATGAAGAAGGGATTGGTTACGTGGTCCTGGATCAAAAAAGATGGCAGTCCCTGCATCCCGTGCACATTCAAGTATAGAAGCGATTAAACCAGGGCAAAGCTCATCAAAAAGAAAACCATTGCAGAACAGAACCTTGGACTCCCTAATCACTCCCTCTGCTTTCGCAGATAATTTATTGATCCATTTGAATGCAGGCTCCTTGTTAAAATCAAATTGACTGCAAGAGAGAATAATGAAAATTATTGAGAAAAAGCAATGATGATAATATTCCATGAAAGAAAAAGAGAAGTACATTACATCCATAAATAAGACACGGTAGATTTTAGAAGTTCCCAATCAATTTGATTCTCATTTTTCTGTAATTTAAACATTCAGAAGAAATAAAATCCAGATATTAAGCTTTTCATAAGCCAGCAAAAGTGTAATAAATAACTAAATGGTCTGCAGATAAAAGATGACAGTATCAAAAGCTGAATGGTATGAATATTAGCATAGTTACCATGTTCAGAACGTTCGGAAAGTTCGGAGGGGGAAAAAAGTTCAAAAGTTTGGAATTTTAAAAAAAGTTCGGTTCGGTAAGTTCGGTAATTCGGTTAGGAAACTTTTAAAAATCATAAAAAAAAAATATATCATACATGTTTGTAAAACATAAACACAAATAAGTTGATCAATGATAACACATGATAAGAAAACTCAATAGTGTTAAACTTCAATGTTCATTATTCAACATCATGCATATAAAATATAACAATGAGGATTGTGAAATATCCTTTGTTTAACATTAAAGTTTTCAGCATTAACTAATAATGGGAATGAAATTTAAACATTTGCAACATCAAACCCTCCAACTACACCAAAGTCATCACTAACAGCAACATCTAATCCTACACTAGTAGGCTCATCAACTACAACAATATTTCCTTCATCTTCAAGGCATGGTTCGTCAAGGCGAGAGTTGACATCTTCATTTGCAAGAGAGTGAATAAGCAATCGCAAATTGCTATGAACAAACACAAGATCAGAGAGTTTTTGAGCCCCCAGTCGATTCCTCTTGTTAGTGTGGATTAAGTCATGTGTACTCCAATTTATTTCACATGCAGAAGCACTGGAACATTGGTTGAAGATTCGCATGGCAAGTCTCTGCAACTGTGAAGGAGAAGCCCCATAAGTTTGCCACCATTTAGATGGTTCCCACTTAACCCTGCTTGCCTTTGCTTCCTTGATACCAAACATTTTCAGTTGGTTCTTGAAAACATTAAGTTGTTGCCTCACTACTTCCTTCTCTTCTTCATCAATAAACAATATGTCTATTGTTGCAAAAACACCTTTTATTATCTCTTCATCTGCCTCATGATTTAACTCTACTAATTTGAGATCTAAATAGCAAGTTGCCGCATGTAAAGGGCGATGTAACATCAACCATCGCTTGTCCACAATTTCCCAAATGCATTTGACTTCTTCAACGTTATTGCAAATAACTTTTGAATTTCTTCGTTTGCTCTATCCATTCCCTCATACACAAAGCCCATGCAAGGTTGATTACCATCAACCATTCTCAAAATTCTAACAAGAGGCTCAAACACCATTATGATTTTCTTGGCCCCCTCCCAAAATGTGTTCCCTAAGATAATTCTTTCAATATCTTTTGAATGGGCTTCCTTGGAAAGTTTTGACTCTGTCCATTCATTTGAAACCATCACTTTTCTAAAGGTTGTCCTTTCCTCCACCTCCCTTTGCAAAGTAATAAAGTTGATGGCAAATCTTGTTTCAGCAGGGGATAGAAGCTCGCGCTTTGAAAATGAACAATACAAGTTCAATGTCAAGCAATGATTGAGGATAAACTTGAAAACTTGTTTTCCTTCAATCACAATATTACTTACCCACTCTAATTTTGATAGATCTTCAAGTAAAAGATCCAACACATGTGCAGCGCATGGTGCCCAAAACAAACAAGGAAATCTATCCATGAGTATATCACCTACCCCTTTACAATTAGCTGCATTATTTGTAATGATTTGAACAACATTCTCTTCTCTTCTCTCCAAAATCGCTGATTCGATGCATTGAGAAATGAAAAGCGCAGTTTTTTGTTCTTGTATCAATTGATTTTATAAACATAGCACCATTAGGGAATATTGCCATAATATTTAGAAGAGGTCTTCTTCTTGAATCGGACCGTCCATCACTTACTCTTGTGCACCTTGTTCTTTTCCAATTTTTTTTTAGTCCATCGAGCTCAGTAGATATGGTTGCTACTTCCTCATCAAGAAGAGTAGTTCGTACTCTTTCATAGCTAGGCAATTTGTAACCCTTCCCAAAATCAATAGCCGCATCTAGGAAGGTTTGGAAATGTAGAGAACGAATAACATTGAAAGGAATGGCCTCTGCATAAAACAATCTAGTTGTCAACCTATCCACATCATGCTTTTGTTGTGGCCTCCACATTGACTTCAATGAAGCCTATGACTTTTGAACGCCACTTCCACTTCCACCTCCTTGGGCAAATGGTGATGGAGAGCAACTTGACCTATCGAACGAGCCCATTTGTGAGATTGAAAGTTGAATTTTAGTCTTCTTTAATTCTGAAGCTAATGATCCAACGCAACTCACATTAAATTTAGCTTTCACTCTATTTATGAATTCTACATATTCTGGTTCCGTTGAATTTTCATTTGCTACCCCACAAACTTTCACATCTGAAGATCCTCCAAAGTAATGGTAGCGAACTCTGGTTATACTCCCTGTGATATTCCCATTACACAAAGTGCATCTCATTTTTTTTATCTTTATCATCTCTTTGGACAATGTACATCTCTAATGAGCGGCTTGACATGTTGAAGTTTTTACGTGCACTGAAGATTTGTTTTTCGTTGTTGGTAAGAAGAAATTCTTGACCTCACTGCTCAAATATATTAAAATTGTTCCTCCCCTGCTCAATACCCACAGGCATTGCTTAATCTTGCATAGTCTAACACTACTCTACTCTGAAATTTAGTGACTCCCTAAAGAAGCTTTGAACCTACAAGTGTAAAATACAATAAAATAATTATTAAATTATTAATTATAAAAACAATATATTTTATTAAATTTAAGTTAATAATATAAAATTCAATCCAAATTAATTATAAATTTTTAACTTGTTGAAAATTAAATAATATACATTCATATTATAAATTTAATAATTTACAAATATAAACAGTCTCTAAAATATTCTTTTTAAATTTACACCACAAAAAATTAAACTAACTTATTAAATAATAAATATAAAAAAAATTAAAAAAAACTAAATAATATAATAATATTAATATATCTAGTATTTACTATTTTATAATTACTATTACAAAAAAAAACATATTAATATTATTAAATATTATTATACAATAATATTTAATAAATATAAAATAATAAATATATTAATATTATTAATAATAAATAGTTATAATAAAAAATATATCATAAAGGTTTTATTAAATATTATTATACAAAAATATTTAATAAATATAAAATAATAAATATATGAATATTATTAATTATAAATAATTATAATAAAAAACAAAAACATATTAATATTATTATAGAATAATATTTAATAAATATATTAATATTATTAATAATTATAATAAAAAAACATATCATAAACATTTTAATAAAATATTATTATACAATAATATTTAATAAATATAAAATAATAAATATATCAATATTATTAATTATAAATAATTATAATAAAAACAAAAACATATTAATATTATTATACAATTATATTTAATAAATTTAAAATAATATATATTAATATTTTTAATAATAAATAATTATAATAAAAAATATATCATAAAGGTTTTTAATCGTTTATAATCATTTAAAAAAACCCATAATTTTCTAACTCTAAATCATTACATTAAAAAAATCCTTGAAAACTAAACATTAAAATTAAAAGTTTAAAACTTAAAACAAAATAAAACCTAAATAGTAAAATACTAAACATTAAAGTTAAAAATTTAAAAGGAAACAAATTAAAGTTTTAAACACCATACCTCTTCCTTCACCCGACGGCCCGACGGCGAACTGCATTTAGCTTCAGGTTTCAACCACTCTCCAGTGACTTCTTTGTTGCGTTTGAATCTGCACTCTTTTGTTGTGTTTGACTCAAAAACTGGTTTGCTGCTTGTAATTCTTGTTTGCAGGTTTTGGACTTTTATTTATTGTTTGTCGTTGCTCAAACCCTTCTTTGTCGTTGCTCAAACGCTTATTCCAAATCATTCAATGAATCAATGATCTTAAAATAGATTAGAGCTTTACAGTTTTTCGATTTGTTGCATGCCTTTCAGCGTAGGGTTTTCAATTTGTTGCATGCCATTTTCAACGGCCAACTATTCAAAATGCATTTTGATTTTTTATTCTCAAGTTTGCGTTGTAAATATGATTTTATTTATTTTTTCAATTAAAAAAAAAATCTATATTCGAAATACCCTACAAATTTAGTGAATAAATTCAAGTTCTATAAATTCGTACGGAACCGAATCTCATCCATATTCGTACAAATATGATAACTATGAATATTAGTATCACATAAAGCAACAACATTAAATTTCAATTAAACAAATGATAGAAGAATAACCTATTGATCACCTACAATTTATACATTGTATAATCTATGTTTCTCCAAGTTTTCAGGTGTCATGTCCCCTTTTTCGAATAAGCTACGGAAATAATAAAATTTTCAAATAAACTAAAGAGATAATAAAAAATATATTTTAAGTTGCACCAGTGACTTACTTTATTAAAAGGACAGCGTAATATTATTTTATTATGAAAAGTTCAAGTCCAATAAAGTGTTTTTAAAAGGAAGCCTAAAGTGATGTTATTAAGTGACATTAGGCATGGGGTACAAAGTGGTATTATTTTAAAAAGTTCTTAAGTCACTTTGAATTATATTTTGGAGAAAAGGAGAAAATAAAAAATAATATTTTAAATTTACTAAAGTGTCTATAAAAGAAGGGCATTGGGCTCATTTGGAAAGTATTCTATTTTGTCATTCATCTTTTCAACTTGTGAAATTTTGAGCAGTTTGCTTCAACTTTCAGCATCAGAGGACGAAAGCCCTTCGATGGATTTAGGTTAAAGGACGAAAACCCTCCAGTCCTTTGTGGTGGTTCCATTCAGAGGTTACAATTGAGCATCAAGCATCAGATTTCTGCATTTTCAACACAACCAAGGATTGGATATTTTCGGGTCAACCATATCAATGAGGGCATCATCTACAACAGCTAGGGCATCATTTGATACAGTTGGAACACCATCCCTAAGACTTACATCACCATCCCTAGCGCTAACGTCACACTTTGGAAGGGTGGCGCCATCATTTGAGATATTTTTAGGCAAGTATTAATATTGGTACCTCTGTATTGGGTGCCCACGAAAACCCTGCAAAACTTTCCCAAACAATTAAAATGACCATTAACCGCAAGTCGAAAACTACGGTTAACATCAAGCGGTTCCAAAATGGTTAGATTGCCCATTAACCGCATGGCGATTAACAGGTCGAAAACCGCAGTTACTAGTGAGCGGTTACTAGCCGTTAACCGCGGTTTTTGCCCCGTTAACCAATAGCAAACCACCAAACACAAAAACATATCAAAACTTTTTTTTTTAAATGTCGTATTCTATCTCATTTCCATCAATTTTTTCGTGCCTCTACTCTACTTGTATGTTATGACCCTATGCATGTGTGTGTAATGTCCCCCTTTTTGAGCTAATGTTTGGATGGGACCTTTAGCCTCTTTGTTCCGAAAGGCTAAAGATTCAAGGAGTCAAAAAGGAACATTTGTTCTTCATGAGTTCTTTTTTGATGAAAGGAAAGGCACTTTTTCTCTTAAGGGAAAAGCGTTCATTTAAAGCATCTTGTGGTAATTTTTAAAAGTTAAAAATTAAAGTGGACTCTTCTCTTCTAATTGGGGGCCAATTGAAAGAAGCATATAAAAAGGAAAGGAGAGCTCTCATAATCATTATGCCTTTTCGATATTGTGGGGATCAATTAAGTATGTCAAGCTTGACTTCCAATGTGGTTGCTTGGATAATGTCACCCTTCCAGCACTGCAGTACTATCTAAAACGATGTTTTGCAACACCAACGTGAGAGGAAAATTATCAATCTTTTGAGCTAATCTTATCAAGTTAGATCGCTGGTTTCTTTTTGAGTTTCTGAAGTTTAGGACAGCAGCGAATTGCCCAAGAGTGGAGCGAACCCCTGTGAAGGAGTGGCAAACCCTTTTGGAGACTTGCAAAAGGAATTCATGGTCTTAAAATTCAAGTTCCTAATTTTTATTAATGTTATGCTGCAATTTAGCAAATTTCTACAAGGGATTGAAGATTAAAATTGTCAAAAACCAATCAGAAATATTTAATTAAATTTTCTAAGTGGGATGATTTTATGTGAATAATATTTATATCTTGTTGAAAGAGTTAAATGCCTTGGGTGTTGTCCAAGGTAATTCGCCAAGCAGAGGAAATTATATTGAAACCCTAGTTGTTAGTTTAGGGATTACTTGAATGTGTTTGCAGATTGTATGCCTTGTTCTTTGTGGCGTCAAGGTTTGGAAGTGAGGTTCAGCTAAGATCAGATTTGACGAAAGGAAATATAAGGTACAGCTAGACTAATTTTGCTTATAATCCCGTTTTTGTTCATTTTAGTGTGTGTCAAAGCTTGAGGGTTTCAAAAAGTTAAATATTGTTATTGGTCGCCATGGCCCATAATACCCAGCATGCTCGCAGCACGAGCCTCATCGTGCCCTTGGCCCTTGGAGTTGGACGTAATCAATAGCATAGCAGGCTAGCAGCCACCACTAGCAAGTTTGAGGCCCTTGACTGTCTAACTCTAACCGTTTGGGAATTTTTTGCAATCAACTGATATGGCCTTCGAGCTATATATGTTTTAAAATTTATAATATAGTTTAAAGTACCCTGTAAATTGTTTAATAAGTTTATAATTTCTTTAGTAATTAATACAATGACCATTGACTAGGCTAAGTCTTGAATAATTTTATGACTGAAATTATATACCAAATGTCAAAATGGCAAATAGTAAATACTAAATAGGACTATAATAAGTTAATAACCATGATTATCAAAATAGAAAGGCAATAAATAGATCAATAATAATTCAATAATGTATTTTTCATAATACAGTAAATAGGAAGTCATCACATTTTATCATATTTTAATTTCGTAATCACTAATCCAAATTGTATGCTTTTGTAACTTGCTAGGTTTGAGTTCCAACTTCCTAGACTGTTTGCAATAACATATTGACATATTGTAACTTCAAAATGGCATCCAGTTCTCGTGGCAATCGTGGGCCTAAGAAGTCTGATGACCCAGCCCGGGAACATTGTGTTGACGGCCCAGAACTCAACTCTGTGATATGCAATTACTACGGGTTTACGATGTATATAGGGGTGAATCGCCTCAAGTACCACATAGCATGGATTCCAGAGAACGATGTGCAGCGATATGACAAAGCGCCCCCTAAGGCTCAAATGGAGATGCTTGTCCTAGCAACGTATGAGGAGAAAAAAAAAAAAAAAAGACTATTGATGCACTTGTAGCCACATCAAATAGGGGGGCAACAAGAGTTGAATCTGATGAGTTAACAGCGATTGGGTCTTCTATTGCCCCAAGGGTGATTCAAGGTCGGTCCTCAGTGGAGGCAATGCAAGTTCACATTGACATAGTTTTTTTATTCCTCGGAATACCCCTGGAGCACAACCTTCACTCGAAGGTACAGCGTGGAACAAAGCACTGCATAATGAAGTAAGGGTGGCAGTGGCAAATTTTTTGCACTATAACATCCCATTCAATGTGGCGAGAAGCCCATATTGAGAGAATCTGATAACTGCTTTGATTGTTGCTAGGAAGGGGTTCAAAGCCCCTACTCCTCATGACTTAATAGGTCCATTGTTAAAGGATGTTGTGAAAGATACAGAGCTTATTGTAGATGAGCAAAGAAGAGTATGGCACAAGAAAACTTGTGGTATTTTGTTTGATAAGTGGACGAATGAAAGGAATCGCACCTTGATTAATTTTTTAGTGGCTTCATGTGTTCTTGAAGTCCATTGATGCCTCTGACAAAGTGAAAAATGCACAAACTTTATATGATATGTTGGACGAGGTGGTCATGGAGGTGGATGTGGAGCATGTCGTCCAAGTTGTGACCGACAATGCAACAATATATGTAGCAGCAGAGAAACTTCTTGAGGAGAGACACCCATCACTTTTTTGGAGCCCATACTCAACCCATTGCATTGATCTCCTACTTGAGGACATGAGAAAGATGTCATAGGTAAAAACTGTGGTCGAAGAGGCGAGAGATATCACAAAGTACATCTACAATCATCTTTGGGTGATGAGTTTGATGAGAGAGCACACCAACAAAAAAGAGCTAATGCGAACAAGAGTCACGAGATTTGCTACGCACTTCATCATATTGCAGAGCATTGCAACCTCCCTAGCATCTCTTAGGCAGATGTTTGTGAGCACACAGTGGATGGAGTCTCAATATAGCAAGAAAGCCAATGGACAAAAGGTCAAGAAGACCATTTTTTGTGATGGCTTTGAAAAGACCATGGATGAAGTTATAAATGTAACTTTGGAATTAACTTTTTTTAGTTATGATTTATTTCTTTTTAAATAAACAGCTCAAATTTATCATAATTTAAATTTTAAAATTATACATTATTTGTTTTTAGGTGTCAGAGCCTCTAGTTAGAGTTCTCTATTTGGTGGATGGAGAAAAGAATTCGATGGCTTATTTGTATGAGGCCATGGCCAGGGCCAAGAAGAGCATAAAAAAAAATTATGGGCAAAACAAAAATATCTATGAGCCCATTTGGCCCCTAAATGATCGTAGATGGAACAAGCAGCTCCATCGACATATACATACAACGACTTACGATTTGAACTCCAAGTGTTTCTTTGCGGATTCATTTAGGGCAGATGAGAAGGTCATGGATGGCCTAATATATGCATATAGAGAGAATGGTGGTTGACGAAAGCCAACTAGGAACATAATTGTGGATGAGCTGCAGATTTACAAGAATGCAAAAGAGAGGCTCTTTTCTTCACCTCTATGCATTCGAAGGAGAATGACCCATCAACCAAGCAAAAAAAACAAATTCAAATTTAGTCATTTATGTTTGTCCTTGTATCATTGTAATTGATTGCCATTGTATTATTGTAATGTCGTTATTTCTTTATAAATGTACACTTAGTTGAATGACAAAGTTATAAATCTCTTATTGCAGATTTGTGGTGGGAAAATTATGGTGCAAGGACACCAAATCTTCAAAAATTAGCCATCCGCATCTTGTGCCAACGATATAGTGCTTTTGGATGTGAAAGAAATTGGAGCATGTTTGAGGCCATTCACACAAAGAAACGCAATGGACTGAAAACACAATGCCTCACTGACCTTGTGTTTATGTGGTACAATCTTCGCCTCCATGTGAAACAAGTGGAAGGGACAGATAGACATGAGGCAATTGACTTGAATGATATTGATCTATAATTAGATTGGATCGTTGAGTCTGATGATGTGCCATAGGAGACCATGTTTACCAAGGAGGTCGCAAATTTAGAGAAAGAAGCAGTTGAAACTATAGCGGCAGGAGTAGAGCAGAGGCATTTGGAGGGGTTGGTGAGGATTTGGAGTTGGATATGTTTGTGGATGATGTTTTAGTGGAGCAGTCTTTACCTTCCACTTCTAGAGGCCAGCAAAGGAAGAGTTGGAGAGAACTTTCATGCGCCATTTTAGTCTTTTTTTTGTTTAAAATAGAGAATTCGACATTCACATTGTACTCATATTTGCTTAAAAACTAATATAAAACATGTTTATGACTCTAAGTTATGTGTTCTATGAATCTCTACAACCATTTTTCTAAATTCATTTCATTTTCTTATGTATTTCACTGTAACTTATGAATTTATATATTTTTTTAAAGTAGCGATAAAAGAGCTGAGTAATTGCCGAGTCTCGAGTATGGATCACAATTTTTGGTTGCCAAGTAACCGCGGTTCCCATGTTTTTCTACGATGTTTGGTACAGTCTGCTACAATTTTCTAAATTTTTTAGTTGGAAAAATAAATAAAAAAATTAATCTTATCAAAAATTCCACAAAATTTACTGTTTATAGTATTTATTCATGGCTGAAATTATTTATTAAAACTCATAAATTTGCAAGGGTTTTATCAATAAAATACAGCCATTTGATTTTCAATTGTAAGGGTTTTAAACAAAAATTCAGAATTCTATTTTCTATTGTAAGGGTTTATTGTACGGGATTCCGATAAGTCCAAAATTATTTAAAATATCCATTTAGGGATATTTCAATGGTATTAGAGCTAATTTTCTACTAGCTTGTGAGAAAAAAATATTTTGCAGTTACTATTTGTCATCTGATGTATAACTTGTGAAATCATGGAGTTAATTAGTAAAGATGATTTGAGAATAAAGCTTTACTGGGCAGGGAAAAAACTAGAGTAACTACCTCAATCAAAAAATGTTCTACTCAGCATTTTGAAGGAAGTGGAAATTTGGCTATCCATGGTAGAACAGTCAAATTATGAGATTATGCAATGGGTCGTAAATCTAGCAATGTTTCATTTGGCTAAACCCAAGCTTTTGAGACACCCAGATCCAGCAATGTTATCACTTGTAATAATGAAATTACAAGAATAATAGCACCTGAAAAGCTATAAAACAACAAACCACGAGGGAGATATTTCAATTGATTGTGGAAAGTTTTCAAAGTCTAGATGACATCAAAAATCCTTTTGCTAGGAGAGTCACAATTCTAGAAACTATGGCAAAAATCAAGACGTGTTGTGGTGTTAGATCTTGAATGTGACGATCTTATCATTGAAATGTTTCAACATTTCCTTACAACTATCAATAAAAATCATATAAAAAATGTGGTAGCTTCAATGCAAACAATTATGACTTTGATTCTGAATGAGTGATGATATTTCCCAGCATTTACTATCTTTATTATTGGTTGGTCTTGAGCAAGAAGCTTCACTAGTTGGCCATACACTAACTAAAAATGTTGTTGACCAGTGTGTAGAGAAGTTGAAGCCATATTTGATAGTTGAGGGACTTACTTCTAGTGATCAATAGGAAAATAATTCTCCCATTATGATGAGCAAAGAGGAAGCACCAAAAAAGGTGTTAGATGCAGCAAAAGTTGATGAGAAATAAGCAACATCAAAGTTAGCTGAATTTCAACAGTTCATTTGAGGGCAAACAAATATTAAAGAACTACAAATGTTGGTAACAAAAGAGAAAGCGGTGCATGTCCTAACAGAGTTGGATAGTATGAAAAGGTTCTTTGAAGATCTAACGCTACACTTGTAGAGTGCTCAAACTGCAACAAAGAACAACACTATGGGTGAGATAAATGTTGCTAGCACTGAGCATACAGTCATTGTTGCAAATTTGCAAAGAGTAAAGAGTACATTGGAAATAGTGAAATCAAAATATGTGTGATTAAAGACAGGGATATGGCTACTGGAATTGGCCTTAACTGCATCTGAGAAAAAATAGGAAAGAGTTGAGGCGCTCACTATGAAGTTTAGCTCAGTTCCTTCTTCACTTCATCAAACAAAATAACCACAAATTGCTACATCAATTTTCAGTAAGATGAAAGGTGAGTCGTTACCCTATATGATCGAAATTTAGGATAGTCATGTTGATAAGCATGCAATGGAGGAGAATGTTGATCCTAACTCAGAAATTTTCAACAAATTATATCTCAACAAATTCTAATTCGGCAAAGGAAGGTGAACACTTTGATTGCAACCTAAGGCATGAAAATATTTCAGATTTGTTGCTTCCTACTATATCATTGCAAGAATCTTGTCATGATGGAAGTATTCTAAAAAAGGTCATAGAGTGAAGGATACAACTTGCAATAAATGGCACATATATCCTTTTACTAAAATCCAAATTGGGTTATGCATAGAGACGACCAAGGGTCTATCATTAGGTGAGATACTTCATTTTGATAATGTTTGGTTTGATTTGGATATACTCAATATTACACTCCTAAGGTGGTCACCAAATTAGATATTTGCAAAATATGGTTTTCTTATTCGAAGTCACCAACTTTACATGGTAGGGATAAGTGTTGGCTGCACGAAACTTGAACCAAGGGCCAACATGAATGCCGTTTCCAATGTTATATTTGTTGTTCTCAATATTTCAGCCTACACATTACTGTTTAGAGAAAGAGTTCGAGCAACCTATGACTGTAACAGCTATTTTATAGCCCATATACAATCTAATCTATGCTATTTGCCAAGAGGTACAACTTGGGGTGTCATGGTAAGAATCTTTGGAACACAAGGTAAGTATTATGATAGCAATCTAGAAGCAATAAGCACAATTTTGAACATGCCATGGTCACGGTTCAAGGGAAAAGAGGTAGTACCCCGAGGCATCACTAACACAGTTTCAGCATCAATCACCGCAAACAGAATGGAGGGTGTCACATTTAATACTACTCTCTCTAGATCACAGTTGATTCATGATTTAGTTATCATGAATTCGCTCGTGGACATTGTTGAAAAAGTATCCCCTGATGCAAGGCTTCCAATTCCTAATTATATTAGAGTAGCACAACAAAGCCAACTACATCACAATGAGGAATGGAATAAACAAAAAGATTGGTTTGGGAACCTGGGATTTGGAAGTCATGAGGTGAACCAACATTGCTCGAGGACAAGCAATCTTTAGGAAGGGCGGACTCTTATGTCCCCTTTTTCAAATAAGCAAAGGAAATAATAAAAACAATATTTTAAGTTGCTCCAGTGACTTACTTTAATAAAAGGACAACATAATATTATTTTATTATTAAAAGTTCAAGTCCAGTAAAGTGTTTTTAGGAGGCCTAAAGTAATGTTATTAAGTGATGCTTAGCATGGGGTACAAATGTCATGTCCCCTTTTTAAAATAATTAATAATCTAATAATAATTCATTAAGTTGTTCAAAAAGGTACTTTAAGTTATAACTTTGAAAAAATGACACTTATTAATTATTGAGTGGAGCCAAAAGCAATTAATACATATATGGCCAAAAGTAATTAATATTCATAAGTTGAAAAAAATGAATAATATTAAATTAAAAAGTAATTTTAATTTTGGGTGAAGAAAAGTGAATCTTATATAAGGACAAAAGGGGCAATGAATAATTATTATTGATTATTAAACTTTTGACAATTCAAGACTGAATTCCAAATTCATTCAACTTTTGTTTGAAGACGGAAAACATCATTGCAGTCAGATCAAAGAACAAAACCCCTCCAGTCCATTGTGGTAGCTCCATACAAGAGTTACAAATGATTTACACAGCTGGTTATTCACATGCAATCAGAAGCAGGGTTTTAACAAAGTTTTAGAGCAAATAACAACAGTTTTCTCAACAAAGTGAGGGTTGTACAACTAGGGTTTGGTCCATTGGCAGCGAACAGTCCTACATCACACTTGCAGGTTTGCCATATCAAAATAATTACTACAGCACAGCAAACAAAGACAATAAGTGGTATTTGTCATTTGTAATCATTGATATTTATGCAAATTCAGTAGGGTTTGATCTAGTTGATTGTAATCAGTAGTGGGTTATTCATATTTGAAGTTGCATGTAATATTTAATATTCAATTGATTTAAATTGAGTGTGGTTGGAAATCCTATTGCATGTATTGTTTTATTCATTTATTATTCGGTTATCTTGGTGAAAGACAAATATTTTGTGCCTCTGCTATTACTCGGTGACATTCACAGATTTAATGGGGTTTTAATTTCTTCATGAGGGTTTTGATTTATATTATTCGAGGGTTCTAGTTTCTTCAAGAGGGTGTTGAGTTTATTTTTTCTAAGGAAAATTTATTTCTTATAAGAAAATTCTGAATAATTTTATAAGGGTTTTACGAGAATTTATCCAAAAAAGAATATTTCAATAGTATTAGAGCTATTTTCTTGCCACCCTGTGAACCATGGGGTCACTACATAAGGATATTATAGCCAATTTTGATTTATACAAAACTCTTCCAACAAAGATTCAAACAAAAATCTCTTTATAAACTTTATGGAATTGATGGAGTCACAGAATGAAAAAGGGCACTATGAGGAAGTGTGGTCAAATAAAGGGAAGAGAAATTCAAGGTTTGAACCTCAAAACCCTACTAAGGAGCAAAAGGAACTCCACATGCAAGTTGAAGGTAAGGATCTTTTATCAAAAAAAAGATATTTCATTGACTTCTAAAATTGACTGTGAACCAAAAGTTTGTCTTAATATGGTCAAGAAGGAACATGTATCACTTGTTAATTGCAAAATTGTAAAAGATGTTCCAGTAATTTCTAAGGGTATCCACGAAACACCATCCAGATTAGTAAAACCCCATTATACTCCCAAGCAAAGAGGCATGAACTATTTGACAGATATGTCAAGTCACGAAGGGGTTAGATATCTCAATTGCAAGCCATAGATCAGCAGCTACAACAACAAAGCATTCAGTATCAACAAGGTTTGGTCCATGCATGGGAACCACAAAAAGGTATGACAGAACAATCAGTTGTTTTGCAAGAATTTAAAGAGGATTTTTTGGTAAATGCCAAATTTTTGAATCTTCAATATAAAAGAGTTGATACAAATGTCTTTGAAAGGAAAAGTTCATATGAATATCAAAGTAGTGCAGCAGAAGCCAATTATATCTCCAAGAGGAATGGAAGTGACAAAAATATTGGTTTGGGATCCTGGTATTTATTTGCAGAACAGTAGAGGAATTGCTTGAAGACAAGCAATTTTGGGAAGCGCAGAGTGTCCCTTTTTTGATAAAATTAATTATCTAATAATTATTTATTAAGTTGTCCAAAAAGGTACTTTAAGTTATAACTTTGGAAAAAAGACACTTATTAATTATTATTGAGTGGGGCCAAAAGCAATTAATACATACATGGCCAAAAGTAATTAATATTCATAAGTGGAAAAAGATGAATATTAAATTAAAAGGTAATTCTAATTACTTTAAGGTTTAAGTGAATTGAAAAGTGAATCTTATATAAGGATGAACGACGCAGTGAATAATTATAATTGATTGTTAAACTTTTTACAATTCACGACTAAATTCTAAATTCATTCAACTTCTGCTTAAAGACAAAAAACTTCATTGCAGACGGATCAAAGGACAAAACCCCTCCAATCCATTATGGTAGCTCTATACAGGGGTTACAAATGATTTACACAGCGAGTTACTCGCATGCAATCAAAAAACAAGGTTTTAACAAAGTTTTGGAGCAAATAATAGTAGTTTTCTCAACAAAGTGAGGGTTGTATAGCTAGGGTTTGGTCCATTGGAAGCCAGTAGTCCTACGTCAAACTTGTAGGTTTGTCATATCAAAATAATTACTACAACACAACAAACGAAGACAATAAGTTGTATTTATCATTTGTAATCATAAATATTTGTGCAAATTCAATAGGGTTTGATCCATTTGATTGTAATCAGTAATGGGTTATTCATATTTGATGTTGCATGTAATATTTAGTACTCAATTGACTGAAATTAAAGAGCAGTGTGGTTGGAAATCCTATTGCATGTATTGTTCTATTCATTTATTATTTGGTTATCTTGGTGAAAGACAAATATTTTGTGCCTCTACTATTACTCGGTGACATTAACAGATTTAACGGGGATTCTAATTTCTTCATGAGGGTTTTGATTTATATTACCCGAGGGTTCTTGTTTCTTCAAGAGGGTGTTGAATTTATTTCTTCTAAGGGAAATCTGAATTATTTTATAAGGGTTTTACGAGAAATCCGAAATTGTTAATATTTATCTAAAAAGGGATATTTCAACAAAGTAATATTATTTTAAAATGTTCCTAAGTCACTTTGAATTATATTTTGGGGAAAATGAGAAAATAAAAAATAATATTTTATTTTCCCAAAAGTGTATAAAAGAAGGGCATTGAGCTCATTTGGAAAGCATTTTGTTTTGTCCTTTTCAACTTGTGAAGTTTTGAGTAGTTTACTTCAGCTTTCAGCATCAGAGAATGAAAACCCTCCAGTGGATTCAAGTTAGAGGACGAAAACCCTCCAGTCTTCTTTGGTGGTTCCATTAAGGGGCTGCAATTGGGTATCAACCATCATATTCATTTTCAACACAACTAGGGAAGCATTGGATATTTTTGGATCACGCCATATTAGCTAGGGCATCATCTACAACAGCTAGGGTATCCATTTGATGCAGCTAGAACATCATCCCAAGTGCTGACGTCACCATCCCTAGGACTAACAACACACTTTGGAAGGGTGATGCCATCATTTGGGCTATTTTTAGGCCAGTATTAATGTTGGTATGGTCTGTTGTAGTTTTCTAAATTTTTCAGTTGGGAAAATAAATAACCTTATCTAACACTCCACAAAAAATATTGTAAACAGTATTTATTCATAGCTGAAATTATTTATTAAAACTCAAAAATTTGCAAGTGTTTTATTAGTAAAATACAACCATTTGATTTTCAGTTGTAAGGGTTTTAAATAAAAATTCATAATTTTATTTTCTATTGTAAGGGATTCCAGCAAATCCGAAATTATTTAAAATATTCGTTTAGGGATATTTCACCAGGACAAGGGGACACATTTCTAGGATGGCAAACAAAATCCATGAATTTTTGAGACATCAGGGAAACAACGAATTTCATATATATATATATATATATATATATATTCAAATTATGTCTATAACATTGAAGTTTGAACATCACAAATCAAAATCTGAGTCTCATGACAATTAAATCAGGGAAATCAAAATATAGCAATTTATTTCATTGTTTCAGCAATGACAAGCCACAAAATGCTTATAGCTACAAGCATGGAGCAGAAAGCTGACTAATCAAAGTCGACATCAGGGATGTATATCCCATAAACCCCAAAATCTCCTCATCAATACTGGACTATAAATCAGCTAACTCCTCCAATACAATCCCAATCAATCCTAATGCACATCACCCTATGTCAGCTCCACAACCCAACATGTTGTTGGACTTTCCTTATACACAAGCAACTTGCAATCCATAGGCACAAGGCACTATGTACAACTATTAGCTTCTCCTCTCTCCAAGAGTTTAGCATGTTCCTCTTGATAGAGTGGATGAAGCAATATGTGGACCAATTCCTCTCAACAACAAAGGAACTAACAACCTACGAAAGAAGGCAAATGGCAAGTATCTATAGAATCATCAGGTCTCCATGTAGCTGCCACCATCATCTAAGATCCTTTTGCACTATAGCGAGTCTATCCTCCCTAACCATGTTCTTACAGCATGTGAGACTAGCAAATGCATTCCACTCACAAAAATGATTGCAGTCTCCTTTCTACTATACATTTTCTTACGGGCCTTAAAGAAGCCCTTCACCTCCTCATCATCAAATGGAATGACTCTCTAAGGTCTGTCCACAAACCATTTAGGATTCAACACATTTGCAGCCAAGTGTAGAGGGGTGTTCAAGGAATGGGCTGAATATGATCGTCATAGAAGACCAAGGTGGGGTCTCTCTCATGAATTGCATCCTTCATCTAGATAGCATGCTATCCATAGTCTCATATATCTCTCCAAGGCTAGGAGAGAGTATCCCCATTTATGATGACGGTAAAAACAAAGGATTTGAAGGATATAATGTACCTAATATCTGCCCAAAATAAATCTCCATCCACCGTGTCCTTCACCCTTTTGCCCTTGTTTTGTCTTGGAATACCCCCAGCTAGTTCATTTGTGCCATAATCATACACTGCAATAGCTTCAACAACTCAATCATCTTCCCCAATAAAATGAAATTATATGCAAATCCAATCTCCACATGTTTGAGGACTTCCTTCCAAAACAACCAAAACAGTGAAAATGAGATGTGGCAGTTGCATATAAACATATGCACCTCTCAAACACTTATCACCGCCCTTTCGATCCAATCATTTTTGCCAAATTTTTTTACTTTATTGTCCATTTCATGCACATAACAAAGGGTCCAGTAGATGTGCCCATAGGAAGCCTGAATCAACTTTCCTACTACCTTGCATGCATAAATTGCATTTATAACTATTTCCACTACATTTGGCGAAGCCAACCTCCTCCATAGCATCCTTCAAACTCCAAAACTGAAAATCAACACCCTGACACTTTCCAAAACAATCAATAGCACTAATAAAATAAAGGTCTACCTCACATGTGACAATGGCATTGATGATTGGGTTGTGCCTAATGTTTGTCCACCCATCCATGATAACTGAACAGCGTGTTTTCATACATGTAGCATTCATCTCCTTCAAAAAATTAACTTTTGAGTAGTATTTGTCAAGAATGAAGGTTCTCAATTTGGTTTCTCCAAGAAGCACATAAGATGAACTTGCTTTACATACCTTGGAAAATGTCTCCTCGTAATAAGGAGACCAAGCAACGTGAAATGGGATACCGTTGGAAAATAATAACTTTCCAATTGCAACATCTACCTCCTCACATGCCTACACATTACACATGTATGTAACTAAGTTTGAACTCGAGGCCTTCCTTTTTTCCTTTGATGACCCTCCTACCAAATGCCCCTAAAAAGTGGAAATTTAGGAGCTAGAGAAGGATCATTAGACGCATGCCTAGAAGAAGTCTAGAAGAAGGCTACTAGATGCAATAGGAGTAGAATGGTCCCCACCATACAACCTCTATATTTCAGTCGTCCTGCCAAGTGAGCTTTTCACAAATACCAACCCCACGACCTAGTAAGTGCAATACATGTCTGTTATACCTAGTGATGTTTCCCTTCCAATGGTAACTTCCCCCTCAATTATTTGTGCTATTTGTGTCAAGGTGCACAAACTGAAGCAAGGGTTTGTTTGGCTTGAATGGCCACCTTGAAAATGGATCCAACAACTTTGATGGGAAATCAAACTAGATAACACTCCCAATTGAACTTTAAAATTGTGTTTGAGTGCCACTTCCCTCTTTCCCTTCCCCACTTCCACTCTATTTCCTTCATTTCCATCTCATCACTATTGAAACTCATCATGCATACTAGATATTATTGGGGGGAGTGGGAGGGTAGGGAGCAAGTGTGGGGGGGAAACCCTAAACAAAATTTAAAAAAAAGATAAAATTGAAAATGCTTCTTTTAAGTTTTTACAAATTCATTAAAAAATGCAAAATATGGCAAACCCACATACCTTGCTTCCAATATACTACAAATTCCTCCGTTTCGCTGAAAATGTCTCCCCTTACATCTCTTTCCCTCGTTTTTCTTCTTTCCTCTTTTCCTTTGCGATGCAGGACAGGTATGAGGAAGCCAAGTGAATGGCTACATTTCCCCACAATCTACACTCAACACACTTCAATGGACACAAATTCAAACACAGTAAACTCATAACTAGAGACCAAAATCACACTTTATTGAATTCACATGACAAATTAGAAAGGATAACACACACAACACACTTGTCTTATTTCTTGAAGTAAAAACATGAAGAAGAAGACATCACAACAACAGTCCCCCAATAGACTTGAGCAATTCTTATTTCTTGCTAATCATTGCTCTTCTACAATCACAGCTTTCGCCTCTCCTCTTCCCCAACTAAATCTACTCCCATCCAACTAATTCAAATCTCTCCTCTACCTTCTCAGCCTACAGGAGTGCCCCTTTGAATTCCCATGATCTTGAGAAACATTCCAAATGGAAAAAATCATCATTTTGAGTTGTTACTCTCTTTTTGCAATTGTCGCGGGAGAAACTGCCACTTAATGCAGACTAGCGGTTTCGCAACTGCTGTCTGTAGGAACCAACAGTTTCATCATTCCTTCAGGTAGTCAATATGATCCTTGTTTGATGACTAAAACCTGCTCTTCTATGATCCTGAGGCTTGATGGAGTTTGGAAGTCTTCATGGAACTCTGACATGACTCTTCCATGACACGACACATACCAAACACAAGGTGTACCACAATTGTTTCGGTTGATGCAAGATTGCACATCATATCTGAAGCTCCTACATTAGACAACCTAAGTGAAAAGATCCATGAGCTCCTACTCATGAACCTAAAGTGAGCTCTTCCAATGATTTGTTGTACTGGTCAATCTCAGATTCATTCAACCATGTCAAATCTTTTGTTGCTCTATCCTTCCATTTGACCAAATTCTTTGCATACTCATTGCCTCTAGTCTTCTTGACAACTCTAGAATCCAGAATGGCCTCTTTCTCCTCTCTCTCTTTCTCAAATAATTGTTGTCTCCAATCCAAATTGTTGTCTCCAATCCAGAATTATGTAAACAAAACCACCGTCATCTCCAAGTGGTTGTCCTTCATGAAAAGGATACAAATCCGCTACGTTTAAGATGGGTGAGATAAAAACCCTATCCAGTAGCTCTATCTCATATGCATTTTCTGAAAACTTCCTCAAATCTTGCATAGTCCAATTCTTTTCCACTTGATCTTGTCATGCTTACAATTTAAAAACCTTTCTTTCTTCAAATGCGCTAACACCAAATCCCCAAACCTAGAATTCTTTCGTTCTCTACATGAGATCAGCACATCACTTTTATCTCATGGTGTTTTGTTCCAATTTCTCTCTCACTTGTCTATGGACTTCTTGCATATATTCCGCACAATCCTCCGCTTCAGCACTATTACCGCTTTAATCAATGATGTTCTACAATTTCGGAAAATCTTTTGCCCTGCAACCATACACTATTTGGAATGGAGTCTTAGTTGTACTTCTATTGACTGAGTTTTTATAGGCAAATTCAGCTTGTGCCAATATCGAATCACATTGTTTGGGCTTATCTACCACTAAGCATCTCAACAAATTACCAAGACTTCTATTCACCACCTCCGTTTGCTCGTCCATTTGTGGATGGTATGTTGAACTGAGCTCAATTATGTGCCTAAGTTCTTCCACAAAGACCGCCAAAAATGACCAACAAACTTGGTGTCTCTAACTAACACTATACTTTTAGGCAATCCATATAACGTCGCTACTTCTTTAAAAAACAAATTAGCAATATTCACGGCATTACTAGTCTTCTTAAATTCAACAAAACTTGTCATTTTTTAAAATCTATCAATAACAACAAAGATAGAATCATTACTCTTTTGTGTCAGTGGCAACCCAAGAATGAAGTCCATGCTTATGTCTTCCCACCGCCTTTTCGATATTGGCAATGACTTATAAAACCCTGCATTTTGACTTTTTCCCTTAACATATTGATATATGCTACAACCTTGCACAAACTTCCTCACATCTACACTCATCTTGGGCCAATGGTAGCTCGCACTCAATTGTGCCAATGTCATATCCACACCAAAATGACTAGGTAATCCTCCATTAAGTTTTTCTCTTATCAAATTTCCCCACATTGATCTTTGAGGTATACACAATAGTTATCCTTTGAACAATAATCCATCTTGCAAAAAGAAATCCAGCTATGAAGTTCTATCCACGTCAGTTGGGTTCTTGCACGCTACCCAAGCATCTCTACAATCCAAATCCTTTTCATACAAATCTTTCAGAGTCAAACCTAACTACTACTATTCTCATCTCAATCAGCAAAAGGCATTTTCTAAATGCATTTGTGACTCTTTTGGGCTTCCCACTTCTATGCTTCAAAACAAATGAATAATTTTGAAAAAAAATCAACCCATTTCATGTGCTTTTGGTTCTACCTTGGCTGTTTATAAACTGCAGCACTTGATGATCCATGTACCAAAAAAACTCCTTCAGAAGCAAGTTGTGTCTCCATTTCTTGAGAGATTGCACAATGGCATAAAACTCTTGATCACAAACTGAATACTTTTGCTCACCACCATTCAACTTCTCACTAAAATACAAAAAGGGTCTGCCATTTGGACTCAAAATTGCACCTACCATTGTCCCACTAGCATCACAATCAACTTGAAACAACTTGTTGAAATCCAATAATGCTAGTAGCACTAGTTGTTTAGTCACCTTTTTCTTCAAAATATTGAAACTGTTATCATTTGCAACTATCCATGTGAATTATTTTCTATCACCTCTCACTATTTTCGTGATGGGTGCACATATTCCGTTAAATTTTCTAATGAAATTCCAATAAAAATTAACCCACCCCTGAAAATTGCTTGCTTCAAACATGCTCTTTAGCAATGGCCACTCCACAATGGCTTTTACCTTTTCCAGGATTCATCCTATATCCATCATGCAAGACTGCAAAATCCAAGTAAACCAACTAACACTTCATAAAACTACACGTTTTCAAGTTGTCAGCAACTTATCTTCTTTCAATTTTTGGAACACTTGCCTCAAATGCATTAAATGCTCTCCTCTTTTGTCTTACTAAAAATCAAGTTGTCTAAATAAACAATAACAACTCACCAAGATATGGTTTTAGCACTTCATTCATGAATCTCATGAATGTGCTTGGTCCATTTGTCAAACCAAATGGCATAACTAGCCACTCATACAAACCGTCCTTTGTCCTAAATGCAGTCTTCCACTCATCACATTCTCAAATTCTGATTTAAAGAAAAGCTTCAAATCTATCTTTGTGAAGTACCTTGCTTCACTCAAACAATCCATCAAGTCATCCATATGAGGCAATGGAAATTTGTACTTAATTGTAATATTATTTATGGCTCTAGAACTCATGCATAATGCCATTATCCACCTTTCTTGGGTGCTAACAATATGGGAAAAACAAATGGGCTCCAGCTTTCTCTTATCCAACATTTCTCCAGCAACTCTTGTACTTGTCTCTTCACCTCTTCATTCTCCATGGCAGTTAATCTATACATTGCCTTGTTTTCCAAACTAGATCCATGACTCAAATCCATGTGATGATTTATGATCCTCGTTGGTGGCATCCATCCAACAAATCCTTGGAAACAATCTCAGCATATTCTCCCAACAAATCCTTCACTTCATTTAGAATTTCACTCACTTTGTCCACTATTCCAACCTGCATGGGTTTGGGAATCAAAGTAATGCATGCCTTCTCCTTACCTCTTTCAAAAATTGTTTCCTGGAAATAATCAACACTTTAGGACCACCATTCAATTTTTCTTAGTTGTCCTTCAATGAGCTCAATGTGTACTGCTTTCCCTCCGTCGCAAGTGTGTAAGTATTTTCTCTACTATCATGTATGGTCTTCCTATCAAATTTCCATGGTTTATGTAACAACACGACACATATCCATGGGCATAATAACACACAAAACATCATCCGTATAAGACCTAGTCTCAAAATTGATAACACATTATTCATTCACCAAATTTGATGTCCTTTTTGCAACCAATACACCTTATACGCATTTGGGTATGCAACTCTTATCAACCCAAGCTTTTCTACCATCTCATTAGACACCAAATTATCCATGCTACCACCATCAATAATGACCTTACAACACTTCTATATTTGCAAATGGTTTGGAAAAGATTCTTTCTTTGCACCGGTTCATTCTCTTCCTTGGCTAGAATTAACAACACTCTTCATCATGAGAGCTTCTCCATGCTCCAATCCTTCCATGTGATCGGGTGATGCAATGGTTTCTTCATCTGCTTGTGCAAGGTGATTACTAGCCTCATTTCTCCTACTGATGTCATTTTGTGCTTGTGGGCACTCACAAGGTCTATGACTGACCTCTCCACACCTAAAGCACGTACCCATGAAACCTCTAACTCTTCCTCTATCATAGAATCCTATTCCTCTTTAAGGATATCCTCTTCCTCTTGATGCATAATTGTGATTGTGAGAATTGTTATCTTCTCCCTTGTGGGTATGTTGATCTCTTACAGCATTTTCTTGACCTCTTCTTGATAATTTGCATCAACCTCTTGTTGTATTTTGTTGTTTCCTTGACAACAACTTTTCAGCCTTCAAAGCACATTGATAGGTTTCTTCTAACAATCGCAACTTAATCATTCCAAACTCATCTTGAATAGAAATATGAAGACCATTCGCATACAATGAAATCTTCTCTTCATCATCCTCAACATGATCAACCCGAATTGTGAGCTCACAAAACTACATCGTGTAATCCTTTTCATTCATGTCTTTTTACCTCAAATTTTGCAGCTTCTTGAACAAACTCAGCAAATAATCACAAGGTAGAAGCTTCCCCTTGATTTTTGAAACCATCCTATCCCAAGTCTTGATTTTTGAAACCATCCTATCCCAAGTCTTGATTTTTATTCTGCCTCTTCTAACCCTTTCCAACTGCACATGATCCTTCCATAAAGATGCATGTCCCTTCAACTTTACAACCATCCTATCCCGAGTCTTGATTTAGTCTTTGCTTCTTCCAACCCTTTCCAATTACACATGATCCCACAATAAAGATACATGGCCCTTCAACTTTGTGTAGGAGAAATTGTCTCTTTCGAGGTCCTCCATTTGTTCATAATCAAAGTATTTTTCCAAGGCACAAACTTCCTAAGCAACTAGGGGAGTCCAATTTTGACTTACCTCCCATCTTGGCAATGACATTCAAGAATATATCCTTTCGTTCTTCATCCAACTCTTCTAGCTGAACTTTTGGGGCTTCTCCTTCATCTTCACTCATCTGCAACAACTACTCTACGTTGTGCAAACTCCATAGAATCCAATCTAGATTGGATTCCTCTCAATGTCTCTACTAAGTCTGCAACTCTTGGTGCTCTTCCTCCCCTTCCAATAGGTGCATTTGTGTTTCATTTTTATTCCTCAAGACTCTCAACTCAACAATGCGGGAATCCTCACAACCTACAACAGACTCAACTGGAGCCTCACACATTCAACTATGCAAGACACAACCTACTTTGATATCAAATGATGTAGGTTTGATACCAAATGATGTACGACAGGTGTGAGGGGGTCAAGTGAATGGCTACCTTCCCCGCAACCTATACTCAACACTTTTCAATGGACACACCCAAACACAGTACACTGAGAACTAGGAACCAAAATCACATTTCATTGAATTCATATGACAAAATTATAGAGGATAACCAACATACCATTGTCTTATTTCCTCCTACAATCACACCTTCACTCTCTGCTCTTCCCCAACTAAAGCTACTCCTATCCAACAAATTTGAATATCTCCTCTGCCTTCTCACACTATCAGAGTGCCCCTTCAAATTCCCTTGTTCTTGAGAAATGCTCCAAATGGAAAAAATCATCATTTTAAATCGTTGCTCTCTTTTTGAAACTGTCGCAGGCAAAACCGCCACTTAACATAGATTGACAGTTTTGCAATAGATGCCTACAAGAACAAGCAGTTTCATCATCCTTCAAAGAACAATCAATTTGATCCTTGTTTAATAACTAAAACCTACTCTTCTTGATTCTAGGGCTTGATGGAGTTCAAAAGTCTTCAAGGAACACTGAAAAGACTTCCACCACACGAAATGTGCCAAAGCACAAGATGCACCATAATTGTTTTTGGTTGATGCAAGATTGCACATCATACTTGTATGCCCCTGCATCACTTTGTCATGCAAAATGTGTAGAATGGCTGATTTAAGGGTTTGGGAGTTGTATTGGGGAGGAAGGTCTTAGTGGGACCCTTTCTTGTTTTTTTATTAAAAATATTTTTTAATTTTAATTTTTTTTTAAACTCTTAATGATGTCAGTGATGTATGGGTGTCCCTGTGACTATCAAGGAGCATCCCCAATCTGATAGAGACACCCTGTGGACTTCCTAGCATCTCCCACAATATAGAGGTCTTCCTTAGCATATGAGGGATGTCAAGACACCCCTGAGTACCCCCCCAAAAAACAGAAAACATTCCCTAGAACATACAAAAAAAACAGCAACGTCTCTAGAACGTCTGAAAAAACAAATCAGAAAAATAGGGACATCTCATCCCTATTGCCGCATTTCCAAAGCATCCTAGACATCCTGCAAAGGGCAGAGGATGCATCCCCGCAATACGTTTGTTTAAAATACATGGTGCTTCGAAGAGCATAGATAGTTACCATGCCTCACAGGCACAACAAATAACCTAGAATAATACCCTTTCAAAGCTACAAAGAAAAAAGGATTGCAAGAAGGGATAAGAGATATATTAAACTAGAGCAAAGCTCTCTTGAACATACTTTGCAAAACTGCTTAGAGGCACTCTTCTCAAGAAGAAAGGAGCAAATGTTTTTACAAGGCCACAGAGATACACTTGCCCATAACTTCTATTATCTTGCACGATTTCTGTACAACCAAACTTTCCCATAACTTCTATCATCTTGCACAATTTTCATATAGTACACTTTCCAATGATTTCTATTATCTTGCACAATTTTCGTATAAGCACACTTTCCCATAACTTCTATTCTCTTGCACAATTTTCATATAAGTATAGAAATTTTGACCAATCAATGCTCATGTCTTCTGATTGAGGAAATGTAATAGGACAAGGGAAACTTTGGAATGTTATCTACTTGACACAACAGTGCAGATGTAGGGATTGTGAAACTCCTTATACACTACAGAAAATATTGAGAACGGGAGAAAAGGACATGCAGAAACAGAAGAGTAGTTCACAGGCAGCTTCAAATGCAGTGGAATAGGCATCAACCATATTGAAGGAGATGAAATCCTTGATGCCAAAAATATTTGAATTGTTTATATGAAAACTTGATCGTCTCTTAATTAAATCATAATCAAGCATTGATCTATAGATCTTATCTAGTATCACCAAATCGTATTCAAAATGTAACATTGTTCCATTGAATTTGAGAAGCTAAGCATCACAGACCAGACAAGAAGAGCAAACTTTAGTTTTTTTGTATCAAAATCAAATACAATTAGCTATTACATGTGCACAATAACATTGGATATGTATTCTATTTCCTAGAACCAAAACCATATTAATAAAAAGGCAAAGCAAATAGTCGAATGGATAGTAACCTAGTCTTGATGGAGCCCACAAACTCTTGAGAAAAGATAGAGATTGCCTCTTCAAACAAGTATCAATCAGGAATTGGAAACAATCAACAAAGAGAGTCGGAATTAAGGAGCATTCTGGAACTCAGATTGACAATATAATATTTATTAAAAAACAATATAATGCATATTTCTCCGCAAATCAGATTTATTTCCTTTCTGTCTCTCACCCTCATAGTTCTACTTTCATGGTCACTTCAGCCAGGATTTTTTAACTATAATTAAGAGGTTAAAGTATCACCTGAAGGACATCAATAATGAGCCTAAGTTACGAAAATCTGAAGCAAAAACACTCAACACATAAAGGCCTGAGAATAACTCGAATTCCCTCTATTGTATAATTGGAATGAAATTATATCCATATGATATTGGCACTCTCAACTACAGCTACCCTTTTAACACCTGGCCACTTTATTTATGTTTATACTCAATCTACCAGCTCCTAATGCTAAGAATGTGTGTTCCACATTCAGATGTGCGAGTAGCATTTCTGCTTGTGGAAACATCATCCTTTTCTTCTGCCAAAAAAATATAAGATTTTGTGCATTGAAGAATTAGTGATACAATCTGACATCAGGAGTAATCAACTCAAATTGCTAAAAAAGGACAAATGCATCCACATATTCAACCTAGGATAAAAAGTTAATGTAACTACAGTATCTACCTGAGAAGCACATCTAGAACCAACTACAGGGTCCTAACATGACGAGAAAGCAAAATGTAGTGCTAAGAGGAAAGAAGGTAGAAGCACATTAAGAAGTCAATAGCGACTATCAAAGTGACCAATACTTACATGGGCTCCATTGATTGTGATAGTGTTTGAAGAGTCAAGGACCATTTATTATTTGAAAAAGAGTCATTTGATGTGATGTTCCAAATTAATGTTTGAATAGAAAATAGTCAATAAAACAACTTGTGTAAAAAAAGATCAAATAATGTCATGACACATCGATGCATCATGATATATTGACTTAACACTCAATGAGTAGACTGACCTTATTTTTTGTCTGTAAAATCCCTTGGCTTTAAAATTTTCTTTCCAAAAGACCTAAACACCTAAAGAGAATTTGTTAGCTTCAACACATACTAGTATTCCTATCATGTGAATTTGCTTGGTTGATGTGGCTTGAAGTATTCATCTAAGTCATATAATTCATTGCATTTAATGGATGAAATTCAAAATTTACTGATTTTAAACTGATAGCATAAAATTCGTTGAAAATCAACTATTAAATTCATACGGAATAATTTTTCTCGAAAACCCTAAAAATGGTAAAATGTTGAATTCTCGATCTCCCACTATTTCCTTTATTGAGTCATCAATAGCACACTACACTTCAAGGAATTCTAGGTAAGAAATTGTTCGTTGTATCATGAAATAGAAACAATCAACTTGTAATGTCCCCATTTTGGAATTAAAATAATATTATTACTAAAATAAAAAGTATTCTTAAATACTTAAAATAAACTAATAATAGTCTAATTTGCTTTTCACTTAAGTTGGGACCTTTTGAGAGTCATGGGCACTTAAGGTCAAAAAGTGAATTTTATAAGGACACTTGTAATATATCTTTTTTTTAAAAGAAAAGGTAAACTCTCCCTCTCTTTTGGGCGCCACATTTTGGGGAGGGGTATAAAAGGAAAAGAAAGACTCGTTTGAAAAGGTCATGCAATTCGGATATTAAAAATCTTGTGCAAGTATGTCAAACTTGAACAAGTGACTTGAAGATGAAAACCTTTAAGTTCATCAAGGAGTTTGGAGACGAAAACCTCCATTCTTCTACTAAGGCAGCTTTATTCAAAGGTTGTAATTGTGTCTCAATTTTGCATAGTTGTATGCAAGTGGATCTACAAATGTGTCTCTGGATGCCACCTTCATCAAACCTTTCAGAGAGCTGAAAATTCATGATTTGTAGGTCAAAGAGGTGGGCGAACTTGGTTTGAAGAAGTTTTGTTGATTTTAAAAAAAATCTATGGCTGTAACTAGGGTTTTTGTAATTTCAGAACTACTTTTGAGGGACTTCCCAGGAGGGAAATTTTGTTGGAAAGCTACTTTTTTTGTGATCATTTTGAGCTAACATTTGCATTGAAATTTCAAATATTCCGGAAGATACGAATTTTTGAAGTTTCAACTGATTAAGGCAAATAATAAATTATTGTGGACTGAAAATAAGGTAATTTATATTCTGAAAATTATTTCGATTTGATTTGGGGAACTTGGAGACCTTGTTGAACGGATAAAACAAGGGTGAATTTTAGATTTGTTTCTCCTATTTTTTTCCGAGTGTGGTGACTTGTTGGAGGCGCTAAATTGGCTATTGGCAGATCTAATTTGTTTTTTGGAAGCCCTAATAAATTGCAAGGATTTTTGGTATATTTTTCATGAGTTCGTGCAAGGGATTCAACACTAATTGGAAAGGAAAACGCAGCTGTAACAAGATCTTAAAAAGCAAAATTATTACAAGGAATTTTCAACCACATCTCCATTCCATATTGCCACAAAAAAAGGTATTTTATATAATTTGCATATTCAATAATTATTGGACTTATTGTGGAGTGTTATTGCTTGGAAATTGAGACATCTATTGCTGCTAGGGTTTGCTGATTTTGAGGGCAGCTTTCATATTATTTTCAGTTGTGCATAAGGGTTTGTTGAAAAACCCCGATTTGTCCTAATTGTTCCATTTGGGGACATTACACAACCATCATGGAAAAAATATTGCACCATAGGAATATATGAAGCCCCAACTATAACTTCCTAGGTGTATGAAGATTGGATTATAAGATCTAAAATATACAACAATGTAATTCTCCCACAAAATATCAATACAATTTCACTGACCCATGATAAAATTTTGTTTGCCTTCTAAATATTGGGCCATATAGTGGCAACTTCCCCTCTGTATTTTTCAACGGATTTATGCCTCAATAAGTCAATAAATATAGACTAAAGCTTGAGCTTGTTTATCTTGTATTTAAAGCATAGAAGGAGATCACTCTTTATTTGCCCTCGAGCATGGTTGCCATGTGGATAGTTATGATAAACATGAGTCTCATCGATACGCATTTGATTAAGGAGAAGCCTCTTATGAACGCACTATGTATCTTTTATTGATATGAAAAGGATACCCCAAGAGGGCCCAAGACTATATGAAAGCATTGTATTGAGTTCATTCCAAAAGTATATAGATAATAAACTATAAAATTAAATAAGTATTTAGTTAATGCTCAATTAGTAATTAAAATTAGTATACTATTTATTTAATATTATTAATTGATTAGTTAGTATTATTAGTAATTTATTACTAAATATTAGTTAGAGTTTAGGTAGTATTTAAAATTAGTATATTGTTAATTTATTAGTTAACATTTAGCAGTGTTTAATATTAGCATATTATTTATTATTAAACTACTTAAAAAAAACTCTAAAAATTAATATAATAGAAAATGCAGATTTATATCATTTGAATTTAATCGAAAAAAAATTCTCCCAAATGTTATCCACTGGTGATTTTGTTTTGAGTTTTACTCTCACCAAAACCAAACATGAACACGAACGTTGTGAGTTAGGTATGCATCACAAACATGTCAATGTAGGGTGACCAGCTACTAGCATCTCTCCCCTTACCAAAGAATTTCCAAAAATACTCATATCTTCTAGCTCAAAGGTCCAATAAATTGTCCCGATCAGTGAGTTGTTGTCGTCATCATCTTCAAAATCCTCATTATAACAAATGTACAAATTTTACATTGTTTATCTTATGTTTCACGAAATTGTGTCCAAATTTGTCTCTAGTATAGTGGATATTTGACTTCAAAATTGTTTGTTTTGTTGTTGAAAGTTTATTAGGTGTAGGATGTCTGTTCCGCAAATGTTCCTGAAGCTATGACTACTTTTTCCTTTGGGAGACAAATAAATACAACAAAAGTACTATTTCAAGGTCATGCCAACCTCACTTATTCTTATATTTGCATATCCTAATCAGAGAATAAAAAAAATACCTCTCTATAATTGGGTGTTTGTCTAGGATTATCATAACCACTGATTTTTTGGATTGCTACACACCCAAACTAAAATGGCGATGACAAGATGATGAAGGGTTTTTAATTTTAAATGTCATTTACCCCATACCAACAGATAAGTTAGGCTCACAATCTTTTGCTATGTTTATCACAAAATGAACAAAATAAAATCTGGAAACCCCATTGTGCTTTGTAACCTTCAAAACAAGATAATGGTGAATTCCCCATGTATTGTGAGACAAAAAATGAAAATTAACATTTAGGGCCCCTTCTTAGCCATTTTGACAGAGTCACTAACACACAATTTGTGCTCCATAGCAGAATTCGGAATTCTTTTGGGTTGGCAAAGGAAGGAAAAAATTATAATAATAAAAGTATAAAATTACACATATGAAGGAAGTCTGCTAGCGCCCCTCGTTAGGAACGATGCTGCCTAAATCTCACCAAAATGAGACATTTTTTCATGATCTATCACAACACTATCCAACAGGAGATATTTCGAGATACCTTGGATGTTTCTCAAAAAATATATATAATTAAGTAGAAAACAATAATTTCCAAGGAAGCTAAATAAAAGCCCGATATGGCAGTTTTGCAAAAACCTGAATAGCTTCAAAGCATAAAAAGATAAACCATTAAAAAAGAAATGTCCCGTGAGACTAACATATATGAGGATGTTGTGCTTTATGCTGAAAAGGCTGTAAGATGGTAAAAGATTTGTTTCAGGATTTCCTTCCTAATCTCTTGACACAGATCAGATTTAAGGCTAACATCTGAGATACATTGTTTAGTATATGCTCCACAGAAACAGAGAAAGAAATTATATTACTTAGTCTGCCAGATTGGGTCTCATAGTTGGAACGGGGTGCTACCATGCTCCCGACCTAAAGTTTAACCTCCAGCATGCTCACCTCGTGTGTGTGTGCAAGACAGTGGTTGATTCCCTGAGTCTTTGGCTTCCTTGGTCAATAAAGGGAACATAACATATGTGTCCTCAATAAAGTAATATATGAAGCAAGTCCAACAAAAAATTATGTTAATGTCGACAAATGACCAAAGTAGGTCAATGGAACTCAAACTACAAACAATTATGTTAGATAAGTACTGTGGTAAAACGACCCTAAGTTATGAAAAGTATATAAACACCGAGCACTTAAAAAATGTAAACAAAATGATAGGGGCTAAAGCTAAATTGGTTAAACCCCAAACCATATGAACTGAGTACACGTAGAAATAGCCCTATGAGGTAAGACCCCTAAAAACAGCATGGAGGTAATGAAGATCAAATTAGGAGACTATGACTGGAAAACACCGCTGTTACATGTCTATAGCAAATCTCAACCCATAAGACCGTTAACATCATCACCTATTGATGCAGGTGCATCATTGCATACAATAATTTGTATTGGTTTATTTTGTTCTTAGAAGGTGTGTCTACATGTTTAAGGCCAATATCAAGCCTTAGTCAGGCTTTTTGTTACATTTCTAAGCTTATTTGGGGAGTTTGGCACTTTCCCGCCAAAACCAGGAAATTAAAATTTTGAATTTCTTGGCAAGGCTTGAGAGGGTTTAGGCCTCTTTGAGGATTGGAAATGAAGTCTAAATTGTTTGTAAGGGGTCATTAGGTTTTGAGTCAATGTAAATAGGGTCATTTACTCTTTTATCTTATGTAAAAAAGTCTTTAGCTCAGTCAATAAGCCTGCAACACAGGCAAAAGGATAATTTAGGTATGTTTGAATAGTTTTGGGATGGATAGAAGGATAAAGGATGTTGAGTCACGCTCAAGACAAGTTTAGGCATTCAGTTAGGGTCAGATAAGCCTCGAATCATCTCTTGAGGGGCTAAAAACAACAAAGTAGAATGTATAAAAGATCAAATTGGCAGTCTTGTGAGGTTGGTTGAAGGATTGCAGGTCTGTACTCATGCATTATGGAGAATATTTGAATAAAAGAGTGTTTATTGATATTAAATGTGTTATTATGTTCTATGAAGACTTTTATACATGTTACTGAGCTTATATGAATGGTTTCTTGTGTTAAATCTCTGATTTTGCATGTCTGTGTTCAAGAAACACAGAATTCTGTGAATGGTAGACTGTTACAACGTGAGAGAAACGTATTTTTGGATGCATGGGAGCTAAAGACACATTGGAAAGGTAAGATACACAAGTACCAGACTTGTTTGACCCTTTACTAAAGTTTGATAGGTTAAAAATTGATCATTCAGTCTTTTTCGTCCTCTCGGGTCTGAGATTTAGATTTAAACCCTAGAACAGGGTTTTTCACATAAAAAGAGCCATATCTTGGTAACGACCCAGCCAAAAGGTTTAAAAGTTGGTCAGTAGTTGCTTTGAGACATCATTTACATGATTCAATTGTTTTCATACTCCAAGGTGTCTTCAAATGTCTTATATAAATGACTGTGTTAAACCGACCTGTGACAATACAAGAAACTCAGGGTTTTAGAAGACAGAAACATGAAAATCTCTTAGAGGATTAATTCAAATCTTTTGACACTTTCTATACATGTGCCATAAAGTTGTCTTAGGAGAATTCAACTATTGGCAGGAGATGAAAGACTTTTTACAAGTTCTAACTGTGTTTTGAAAGACTCTATATTAGACCACGAACAGGGCTAGTGGGGTAAGATTGTGATCTTTCCATGAAAGATTGAGCCTTGAAAAGCAAAGGAAGGTTATCAATTGATCTAAGTAATAATGTTTTGAATGATCCTAGGGATCATCTCAGTCAAAACATTAACTCGTTGCCTTCTTACTCATAAAACAGGCCTAGTTCCAAGAGGTTTTGAGCCTATCTTGTTGAGTTAAGGACCTAGTGACCTTACCCTTGCATCATTTAGTATCAGAGCCTAGGTTGGGCTGTCTCAGGTTGTAAAGGATCTCAGTTATTTGTTGACAAGCAGTGAGATTGTGGTGATCCGTGCTGGGCCCCGCCGGACGTTCCTCCGGCGGTCGGGAGGAGTTCCTGACCAGCCGGTAAGAGCCAACGGCATCGCGATCCCAGAGGGTAGCGCCTCGACGGTCCGAAGAGACTGGCCATATGGGTCTAGAAGAGGACCCAAATCATCCCAAGACTTTTGGAGTGATGGCCAGTCCTTAGTGGTATCAGAGCTGAGGTCTCGAGGTCGAGACCTTCTGGGCGCGGTGGTCTGTGATGATCTGTGTTGGGCCCTGCCGAACGTTCCTTCGACGGTCGAGACGGGTTCTTGGTCAACCGGTAAGAGTCAACGGCATTGCGATCCCAGAGAGTGGCGCCCTCGACGGTCCAAAGTGATTGGCCATATGGGTCTGGAAGAAGACCCAAATCATCTCGGGACTTTTGGTGTGACGGCCAGTCCTTAGTGGTATCAAAGCCGAGGTCTCGAGGTCGAGACCTTCTAGGCGCGGTGGTCTATGATGATCCGATGCGGGCCCTGCCAGACGTTCCTCCGGCGGTCGGGATGAGTTCTTGGTCAGTCGATTTAAAAGAGTCAACGGCATCGCGATCCCAGAGGGTGGCACCCTCGACAGTCCGAAGTGACTGGCCATATGGGTCTGGAAGAGGACCCAAATCATCCCGGGACTTTTGGTGTGATGCCCAGTCCATATTGGTATCAGAGCCGAGGTCTCGAGGTCGAGACCTTTTGGGCGCAGTGGTCTGTGATGATCCGTGCTGGGCCCCGCCAGATGTTCATCCGGCGGTCGGGACGAGTTCCTGGCCAGCCGGTAAGAGTCAACGGCATCGCGATCCCAGAGGGTGGCGCCTCGACAGTCCGAAGTGACTGGCCATATGGGTCTAGAAGAGGACCTAGATCATCCCGGGACCTTTGGTGTGACGACCAGTCCCCATTGGTATAAGAGCCGAGGTCTCGAGTTCGAGACCTTCTGGGCACGATGGTCTGTGATGATCCGTGCTGGGCCCCGCTAGCATTCCTTCGGCGATCGGGACAGGTTCCTGGCCAGCCGGTAAGAGTCAACGGCATCGCGATCCCAGAGGGTGGCACCCTCGACGGTTCGAAGTGACTAGCCATATGAGTATGAAGGCAGCCTGAATGTAGAGGAGCTAGTGGATTGGATCAATGCTATGGACAAGTACTTTGACTATGAAGGCATAGTTGATGAGCAAAAAGTGAAATTTGCAAGCACCAGATCCCAATGGTGGGATGGAGTACAAGATGAAAAGAGAAGAAAGCGCAAGCTTCAAATCAATTATTACGACAAAATGGTAGCTAAGTTGAAAGGCAAGTTTATGCCAAAAGATTACCAAACTAATCTCTTCAAGAAAATCTAAGGCAAAAGGAGATGACAGACAAAGACTACACAAAAGAATTCTATAGATTGACCATTAGAGCTGGTCATATAGAAGATGATATAGAGAAAGTGGCTAGATATATCAATAGATTGAGGTTTAATGTTCAAGATGAAATCAATACTCTTTCACCAAGATCATTTAAAGAGGCATATCAATATGCCTTGAAAGCAGAGGAGAAATTGTCAAGGGAGCACATTCAGCATTCAAGGGATAGAGGCAACACATTTAGAGGCTAAGGACAACATGGTGGTAGGGGTCAGTTGCAAACACATCATGAAGGAGAAAGCAGCTCACAAAGTCAAGACCAAACTACAAGAAAAGGTTACTCATTTAGAGGTAGAAGACCTTATGCAAGAGGTAAAGATTCAGGTAGTTTTGTGGGTAGGTGTTTCAAGTGCAACAAGTATGGGCATAGATCATATGAGTCCCCAGAGAATCCTCAAACGAGTTATGCAAGGACTGGAGGTAGTAATTGTTGTCAACCTGGAGTTGCACCCTGAAACGAAGACGTATTGAAATGGTTAATCCTCTCCCCAGTTGAAACAATGGGATCTTCTCACGAGGGTGAATGTCTCAATGGTGAGAAGAACCTCCAGAGAAGGCCGGTTCCTGTAAGATATATCAATGAAGATCTCTACTCTACGTTGCGGACTACCATTGAAAAGGGAGAAAGAAACTTGAAGGGGAAATCCTACCTAATGACGATGATACACCAGAATGTTGATCCACCCTACTTGGAACCTTGAACACTGAAAAAACAAGGGAAAAGGAAGACCTTTGATTTCAATTGATCACTATGCATAAGTATTTCATGAGAAAGTTCAATCCAATGACAAAAACATGAGGGAAAACGATGGAGAGAGGTCTGATACAAGACACTTTGCAGCCACCTAACATCCACTTACAGCGTTAGCAAAAGACATAAAACACTGAACATGACCTGCATAACATGAAAAGCTAGCAACTAAGTACGAATCAAAATTTGGGAAGGGAGAGAAATCTACCACGTATGCAAATTGTTAAATGAATGTACACTATGCCAGCACTTGAAATTTGAAAGTACAGTCTTATTGATTAAAGAAATTACACAACTCACCAATGACAGAGTCTGGTCTTATCAAGAGAGGGATCGATTTTACAAGGCTGAAAAGCCATTAATATAGAAAATTATAAAAAGCCAAGAGATTGGCATTGGAAATAGGAAAGAAAGTTAACTCTTCATTAACCCAAGTCCAGATTGTGTTGCATGAGTCTTCCAAATTTGTCTTTCCTTGGCTTATACCTGTCTGTCTTGCATGAAGAATCCTTGGCGTTGAAATGGACAGTGGCTTATTTTGGGCTACTAAACTCTTATCATGCAAAAATGCTACGCCCACCTCCAAATATGAACTTCTTCTTGAGTTGTTTGATCGTTTGAAAGCATGAAATAAACAAGAGCACGCATGAAATCCATGCCATGCTAAAATTAGAACTCGAATTGAAACTTTGGAAGCTGAGTTGAAACGTTTGAAAGCACGAGTTTGACCAAGAGATGAGCTTGATTTCAACAACCAGTGAACTGAAGCTTTGACCCGTCAATCGAAAATAGCCTTTGCTTGCATGGATTTCCACGTTGACTCTATCTCTTGTTTTGGTCTCCATGTTCGTGTCTTGTCTATTTTTGGAGGGATTCTATGTTTGGTCTCGGGATTATCTTTTTCCTATCCCCTTTGCACAATTCTTTCGGAATTATCTTGGCTAAGTTTTCCTTGGTCTTCTTATTTCCTCGAAATCTCACCTTTGGCTTTTATGTCTGCAAATTTTATTGTTGACTTATTTCCTTCGGATCTTTCATTCCCCTGTGGATTTTACATGTCTTTCCCTTATTATTTTGCTATTCTACCTTTTAATTTCTTTCGAACATATTGTTGGCTGTATTTTTCCTCGGACCTTTTCCATTCTTCTTTGGTTTAATTCTTTCCTTGGTCTATCCCATGTTGACCCTTCCTTTCATTTCATTCCCTCGGACTTTTCTGTTGACTATTTTTTCGAAGCTTTAGATTTTCTTGGCTTTTATTTTCCTCGGGTTTCTGTCTTGGCTTCATCTTAATTTCCTCGGACTTTTTCCTTGCCAATTTTCCCGAAGTTATTCTTTTAGGCTCTTATGTCTTGCCCTTTGGTTTCCTTCGGACTTTTGTTGACTTCATATTCCCACAGATTTCCTGTTTGACAATTATTCTGAAGTATTTCCTTAAATTTTCTCATTTCCTTCTTTGCCTTTGTTTTTATTTTCTATCGAGCTTTTCCCTGAGTGTATCCTCCGTCAAGTCTTTTTTTGAATTCCTTCGGACTTTTTGTTAGAAGGAATTCATCTCCTTTGGCTTCTGCTTCCCAAAAATGCCCTTCGGGCTTCTTGATTTGGTCCTCTCGCCTCCAAGTGCCCTCTACAAGGGCTATTCGTCCTCAAAAGTGCCTTTCAGAACTTTTGAAAGGGTCCTGCCACCAACCAAGTGCCCTCCGCAAGGGCACTTCTCCTTCGAAAAAATTGATTTTGTTCTTCGGAACTTTTACCAAGGTCTTCTTCGTGCTTGAAGTGTCCCCCGCAAGGGCACATACCCATTGGGCTTTTTGAAGGGCACTCGGGATTTTTGAAATTGTCCTTCGGAATTTTTTGTCTTGACTTGAAAACCATAAAGTGAACCAACCCGAAAGGTACATACCCTTCGGGACTTTTGAATTGGACCTTCCCGAAGGGCAGGTGCCCTTCAGATCTTTTCAACTATGCTTTTCCCTTTTCCTTCGGACAAAAAGTCTGAAGCAAATGAACTTTGAACCACTGCCACTTAGTCATTTTTTCGGACCTTTACACAGTCTTTTGAGAGCTCTTTATCTCGGACAAAATGTCCGAAGAAATAGTCCACCTCTTATAGCCCGAAAAACCCTTGGGAAGACAAAATAAATAAACTTACAGTTTGTATGTCTTGGCTTTTGGCTGTACGTGATGCTTAGAAGAGGAGGAAAACCCTTTCAAACTATTGTAAATGGCCACTTGGGTGGCTGCAAATGCACATTTAAGAACCCCAAAACTGATTCACAAGACAAACTTGGCACCATAGCAAAGTTTTGAATAGTAGGGGTGACAATTTGCCATGTGGGAGCAAAAATGTCAACAGTAATCAAATTGCACAAGCTAATGAAGAGGACAGTGTTGGATCACCATCATATGAGGATGCACTTGAGATAGGATAGTCTTTGCTCATGAAGAGGGTGTTGCTTAAACCCAATATGGAGAGCAAGGAGACTGCTCAAAGGAAGACTTTGTTTAGAACTACTTGCAAGTCCAAAGGTAAGTGTTGCAAGGTCATTATAGATAGTGGAAACATTGATAATTTAGTGTCATCAAAAATGGTTAACAAGTTAGAATTGGAAAAGTCAACAAATCCCACTCCTTATAAGGTGTCTTGGCTGCCGAAAAGGGCACCAAGTCTTGGTAAGTGAGCAATGTAAAGTGGAATTTCATATAGGTAGCATCTGCAGAAGGAGAAGAAGATATATCCAAAGCATCTGCAGGTACAAGAGCAGTTCTGAGAACTCATGAGCAAGAGCTCATGAACCATAATTTTTGTTCCTTGGTAGTCTAATGCAGATGCATCATTGCATACAATCAATTTGTATTGGTTTATTTTGTTCTTAGGAGGTGTGTCTAGATGTTTAAGGCCAATATCAAGCCTTAGTCAGGATTTTTGTAACATTTCTAAGCTTATTTGGGGAGTTTGGCACTTTCCCGCCAAAACCAGGAAATTAAAATTTTGAATTTCTTGGCAAGGCTTGAGAGGGTTTAGGCCTCTTTGAGCATTGGAAATGAAATCTAAATTGTTTGTAAGGGGTCATTAGGTTTTGATTCAATGTAAATAGGGTCATTTACTAATTTATCTTATGTTAAAAAGTCTTTAGCTCAGTCAATCAGCCTTCAACGCAAGCAAAAGGATAATTTAGGTATGTTTGAATAGTTTTAGGATGAATAGAAGGATAAAGGATGCTGAGTTGGACTCAAGACAAGTTTAGACATTCAGTTAGGGTCAGATAAGCCTCGAACCATCTCTTGAGGGGCTAAAAACAACAAAGTAGAATGTATAAAAGATCAAATTGCCAGTCTTGTGAGGTTGGTTGAAGGATTGCAGGTCTGTACTCATGCATTATGGAGAATATTTGAATAAAGAAGAGTGTTTATTTATATTAAACGTGTTCTTATGTTCTATGCAAACTTTTATACATGTTTCTGAGCTTATATGAATGGTTTCTTGGGTTATGATTTTGCATGTCTGTGTTCAAGAAACACAGAATTTTGTGAATGGTAGATTGATACAGAGTGAGAGAAACGTATTTTTGGATGCATGGGAGCTAAAGACACATTGGAAAGGCAAGATACACAAGTATCAAACTTGTTTGACCCTTTACTAAAGTTTGATCAATTAAAAATTGGTCATTTTAATCTTTTTCTTCCTCTCAGGTCTGAGATTTAGGTTTGAATCTTAGAACAGCGTTTTTGAAATAAAAAGAACCATATCTTGGTTTAAAAGTTGGTCAATAGTTGCTTTGAGACATCATTTACATGATTCCATTGTTTTCATACTCCAAGGTGTCTTCAAATGTCTGATATAAATGACTGTTTAAACCAGACCTGTGACAATACAAGAAACTCGGTTTTAGAAGACAGAAAATTGAATATCTCTTAGAGGATTAATTCAAATCCTTTGACACTTTGTATACATGTGCTATAAAGTTGTCTTAAGAGGATTTAAGTATTGGCAGGAGTCAAAAGACTTTTTAGAAGAAGTTGTAAGTGACTGTGTTTTGACAGACTCTGTATTAGACCTAGAACAGGGCTAGCGGGGTAAGATTGTGATCTTTCCATGAAAGATTGAGTCTTGAAAAGCAAACTAAGGTTATCAATTGATCTAAGTAATAATGTTTTGAATTATCCTAGGGATCATCTCAGTCAAAACATTAACTCATTGCCTTCTTATTCATAAAACAGGCCTCGTTCCAAGAGGTTTTGAGCCTATCTTGTTGAGTTAAGAACCTAGTGACCTTACCCTTGCATCACCTATCATTGCAAAGGGGCCAATGCAAAATCTAAGATGCTCATACAGAAATGCCCAGGGCTAGGGGAGCTAGGCTAAATAATCCTACGAGGGAATAGATTTTGCCCTTATAACCCCTCTTAACACCCCGAGGCCGATGAACCTCTAGTGGTACTACAAAAACTAGTAATGCACACATGCATTAGTGACTCGGGTTGTGGCCCAAGGGAATGCCCTCAGCACCAAAAGGAAGTAGGCACACGATGCCTAAAATGAGAATGAAATGGTTGGGGCACCCTAGAATTAGTATGCAAAGAAGAATGTCGTCTCAATGAGTTGTTTCTTCCTATTTGCGAATTGGCCCTATCCGAAAGGCGCTTAATGCCTACAATGCTTGTGATGGGTTGAAAGGAGGTGATTAGCATGCTAGGGAATCCCTACAAGAACCTACAATGAAAAGTGATAGCCTCTCAAAGAAAAGATACATGCACCTCTACTCAAGATCGTGGAATAAATTCTATAATGAAGAATGTCATCTCAATGCCCTGTCTCTTCCTATGTGCGAATAGCCCATCCAAAAGGCACTTAACGCCTGCAATCCCTATGATGGGTTGAAAGGAGGTGATCATCATGATAGCGAATACCTGCAAGGACCTACAATGAAAAGTGATAACCTCTCAAAGAAAAAGATTCATGCACCTCTAATCAAGATAGTGGAATAAATTATATAGAGAATTGCCTATCTCTTTGTACAAACAATGATATCTCCCTTATATCTCCTAATAGATAAGACACTTGAAAATATAGTGCCCCTTGCTCTTAACTTCTTGGACAGTGCAAAGACAATAGATCCTCTCGCCCCACAAAATATAGTTTTCAGACTCAACTCGTAACTAGTGGGCTAGCCAAGGGAAATCCTTGAGTCATGTGACCAATGATGTCAAAGATAGACCAGTTAAATGATGATGCCATCCAAAATCTAAAAGAAATGCTCAACATAGAAAATAAAGTTGGCCTTGAGCAACTCCAAAGGACAACTTCAATTGACCCAAATGTATTTTCAGTATATATCCTCTATGACACCCTTGTTGATGACATCCTTCAAAAAGAGGAGGCAAGGAGGGGCATCCAAGAGTACTTGAATGAATTTGATCAATAGAGATGTCAATGGATTGAAGGAGCACGTTGGTCTCTAAATATCAATAATGTCGACACCCAATGGAACCCAAAGAGGCAATCTTCTCTAATAAACAAAGGACCAAACATGGGTTCCTCACCCAAGGATGACTGTAGATATAGAAAGTAGACCTTATGACATCCACAAGGCAAAGACATCCAGGAGCACTTAAATGGAGCCGATTAATAGAGATGTTGATGGATTAAAGGAGCACATTGGTCTCTACAAATCAACAGCATCAACACCCAATGTGAACCAAAGTGGCAATCCTCTCTAACAAACAAAGGTATAAACATGGGTTGTACCTAACCCAAGGATGTCGATAGATATAGAAAGTAAGCCTAAGGATACTCATAAGGCGAAGGGATTAGTAGAAACTCGCCTTGGACGATGCACTTAGGAACCCTCCATTTGCAATGAACCATACATTGAAGCATGAGATTAGAGCACCAAACCTCCTTCCAATAGGAGCCAAATCAGTAGGCACTAAACCTCCAACCCATAAGGAACTGTAGATTTAATGACTACATTGAAGTGGCCCTTAAGATGGATTGGCAAGGTTTGATCTATTCCCAAGCTTGGTCATGAGGTCAAAACTGAAGAGGGTACAAAAATTGAACATTTATTAAAAAAATGGAAAAAAATCACCTTGTAGCTTCAACAAGTGATTTATCATATGCCAAATTGCAACATCAAATGTTTGTTAGCTAAAAAACACCTTTACCTTTAACCTTTTGAATGAATATCCTAGAAATGCATCTAAAAACAGTGACTCGCCAAGATAGAAAGTGAGGCATGTACCTTGTAAAGACATGACTAAGAGGTAGGATTCAAACTAAAGGACAATCTAATTGTAATGTCCCCAAATTGGGACAATGATGCAAAAGAGGTTTTCCAACAAATCCCTAAACAAATTCCAAACAAAATCTAAATTTTGAAAATTAAAACCATCCAACCCTAGTTTTGTATATGCATCATCAAACTAAAAAATTCACACTTCTAATTACCCAACAATAATTAGAAAAATACCTTATGAGAATTGGCCAACTATGGCTCACACTGATTGAAGACAAGTGTTATGTCCCCTTCCGAGGCATGAGCCATGAGGAGGTTAATTAGCCTAATTATTCCCATGGGCTGATTATGAAGTAAAAGGGAATAATTTAATTTAATTATTTAATATTATGCATCCCAACACATTATAAGGATAATGTTATTTAATTAAATTAATAAAGTATTTAAAAGTGACTTTTTGGTGCAATGTTCACTTAAGTCAATAAAGTCACTTAATTTTCGGAGGTTTAATTTAAATTAAAAAGTGTGGGAATTCGAAAGGTTGCCTGGGGTTGATTATAAAAGAGCACTCTGGGGTTCATTCTATTCATGCCTATTTTATATTTTCTCATTGAGATTTCGAAGAACTTTGAGCTACAAACTCTTGGACGGAAACCTAAGGGAATCCTAGTTTTGGTAGTGCAATATTCTACCCTAGCTAGTTGCTGAAGAAATCAATCAGATTTCTTGCCTGCGGAGGAACGATTACTTGAAGAATTTGTGAAGTCTTGTGCCAAGATGAATTCCAGTTTATTGGAGGATCATTTCATGGAGATTTATTGTTTGTAGCAGCTTTGTCAAGGTTTCATTAGCCGGTCGTACAGTTTCCCAAGCTGGTCGTACAAATATGATATTGTAGAGGGGTCGTACATATGCATTTGTGGCACATGAGGCTGAAAGAGAGCTGAGAGAGGTGGCATTTCGGTCTAAAAGGGTGAAACGAGTGCATGAGAGGCTGTTTGGGAGCATCTTACCTCTACTACAGGCCATACATTCCTTGCATTGGCTGCCATACAAGTTTTGCAACAGGCCGTACACTTCCAGAAGTCAGATTTCTGCATTATGGAGGCTTGGAGTAAGGTTGGTTCTATTCATACATGTCTATCATTGTAACCTTAAGCTGTTGTAAACATCTTTTGTTGTCTATTGTTGAGATCTGGACATTACCATTTGTAACAGCAGTTTAGAGTGCCAAAAATCAGAATAAATACATGTGTTTGATTTGGTATTGAATATATACTTGTATGAGATCTTTTATTGTTTTATGAATGTTGTAAAACATAAACAAATATATCCAAACACATTCAAACAACTAAGGAAAACATCAGAAATTAGCTTACCTGCAAACTGTTTGACGAAATGCCTGTGCAACCGTGATGTCAAAAAGTGAAAATTTTTGCATGATAATTTTGCTTGGGATATTTTAGTAGTATCAAAGCAGTGCATCCTGCCAGCTAGTGGGAGTTGTGCAAGTTTATGATGACAGAATTCACCTATGCAATCGGAAGGGTCCCACAGATACTATTTTAAGAGGAGGCCAAACGATCCATCAGAACAACCAAAGATTGAAGAAGTTATTGCAAAATTGTTCGGTGAGAGAGTTGTAGGGAACATGGATGATAGACAGGAACAACCAAACCCTAGTGTTTTGGCTATACTGAATGATTTAGCTAGGGGGCAGCAACAATTGGTTCAAACATTAACCCAAATGATGCAAACCATGAATGCAAACAACAGAAATAATCAGGAAGATCATGAGAACAATGATAATAATAATGGCAATAATGAACACAATGGCTACCGAGGTGAAGGTAGTAACCCTAATGCTCCTATAAACACCTCCAAGCCAGCGAATAGAGTCACTCCTAGACCTCTAATGCCTGAGTTTTTGGTTGATCAGCCTAGAGAACAAGCAAGACAGCAAGGAGGAGGTGAAGGATGGGACGATTATTTGAGAAAATACCAATCTTTGGGTGATAAGTTGCATGCATCTATGTCCTTGCAAGAATTTTGTGGTATAAAATACAGAAATAGGCCGAGAGGGGAAAGAGGACAAGGAAATAACAAAGATGTGCAGTGCAAAGTGGGTAAGCTAACCATTCCTAGCTATGATGGATAGAGTAAGTGCACTGCTCGTGCTTGGGTGCAAAAATTAGACACCTACTTTCAGCTTAACCCTATGACAGAGTTGGAGGCAATCAAATATGCCACCCTTCATTTAGATGGAGAAGCTCATGAGTGGTGGTACCATGGGCTAGTGACATTGGGTCATGACAGTATAACCTCCTATGCAGACTTCACTCAGAGGTTGATAGATCGGTTTGATAGGAGGGATCCTGAATTGCATTTTAAGGAGTTGGCACGACCGAAACAGGTGGGTTCAATTCAAGCTTATATTTCAAAGTTTCATAAGTTGTCCATGATGGTTACCGATATATCAAAACACAAGTTGATAGTGTTATTTGTGGAGGGATTAGCAAAGCCACTTCGTGGTTGGATCAAAGCATTTGATCCTAACACCTTACCGGATGCTATCAAGAGGGCTAGAAATATGGAGAGTACTGCCCCAAAGAACAAACTACAACCTAAACCCTTCCTGTACAAGAAAGACTTCAAGAAACCCTTTCCAAAAGAAGAGCCTAGAAAGCTCTGCATGGATGACGAGGTTCGAAATGAATTACGCAGGAAAAAGTTACGTTTCAGCTACAAAGAACCTTGGGACTCTGAACATAGGTGTTTGGGAAAGGGCAAGGTACACTATATTGAGGTAGTTTCAAATGACAAAGAGGAAGGGCATGAGAAAGAAGTTCTTGGCAGTGAACAGAGTGACTCTGATAGTGAGCATGGTGAAGATGAGGGACAACCACCGAAGAAGACTAAGGGTGGAACTATTGCTACTCTTTCAAGTACCCCTAGGTTTAACTCTTTCCGAGTTCGTGGAGTTTTGCAGGGGCAGCGGGTGACAGTTCTAGTGGATAGTGGGGCAACCCACAATTTTATAGATTCTGCCTTGGTGGCAAAGAGGGGTATTCAGGCACAGGAGTTTGAGGGGTTTAATGTTATGGTGGCAGATGGGACACCTCTCAATTGTTCAATAGCTCCCAAAGAGGTGTTCAGATACAATTCAACTGTATGAGGGTTTAATGTTATGGTGGCAAATGGGACACCTCTCAATAGTTCAATAGCTCCCAAAGAGGTGTTCAAATACAATTCAATTGTATGAGGGTTTAATGTACGAGGGTTCAATGTTATGGTGGCAGATGGGACACCTCTTTGGATATTGCAATTGCTTGAGGACTGTTCAATTGCTTGTTCAATATCCAGAGAGGTGTTCAAATACAATTCAACTATGAACATTTTCAGAACGTGCTAGGGGCTGGAACATATCAAAAAAATCAGACTTCTCACCCTTATGACGCTGCTGTATGTACATGATTATTTCCAAATTTTCTTGATGACAAGGTCCAAAATTAACATATGCCATCTTTCCCCATCCACAAGCCGTAACATGCCACAAAATTCAGAATTTCTTACCTCAAAACACAGCTGTAGATGACCCTCTAATTCTGATTTTTTTTTGACACCAAACTCAAAATTCGTACTTGCATTTGTTTATCCTCTTATGTGCTGGAAACTGTCAAAAAAAATCATATTCCTACCCTTCAAACGCTGTTGTCTATGCACGCTTAAATCTGATTTTCTAGAATGGTAAAAATCAGAATTTTCATCTACACTTCCCTCCCCATTTTCTGATTGTTCTAGGCTCCAACAAACCTTATGAATTTCTTCATGCCAACATGAAGCCTTTTGAGTATGCAAAGAATACAAGTGAAATGCTTCCAACATACCTTGAACATACCCTACCATGTGAAACTCTTTTTGAAAAGTATACTTCTGTAAATCATGATCCAAAAAGACATCAATTTCAAAACTTAGGAGCAGCTGGAAGTATGCCATAAAATCAGTCGTATAGCTCCATTGAAGGGATTGTAGAAGATTGCTCAACTCAAAATTTTTGGTGACAACAATTTCAGACTTTGCACCAATAATTTCAGAATTTACCCATGGTTGTAATGTGTCAAAATTTCTGACTTTTGTGAAGAGTTTGGACAACGAATATGATAAATCAAACTCAGAATTTTCCGAGTACCCATGAGACCAAACCTTCTTCACAATCTCCTCTTTCTCTACCCCATTGCTTTCCAAACTTATCAAGCTCCTCCCCCATGAAGATGGGTGGCATCTAACATGCCCAAATGGTTGCTCGCATTTGAAATCCATAAAATGCCTTCCACCTTTTATGTCTATTGCAACCAGTTCCCTTATTGACCCTACACATGAGGCAAACACATTAGAGAAAATAATGGTGTTTAATAACGTTTTTTTGTCAAATCCTTGGACCATAAAGTACCACATTCCTTCATGCTTAGGTCTCAACCCTTCCATCCTTTTTGTGTTCATGCACCCTTTTGTGACAACAACCCTTAATGAGAACAAAATGAAAATCCTAAGAATAGCAGCCATTTCATCAACAATAGCTCTTGTAAAGACCCATTGGTCATGACACTTGTTACCATTTACCTCCCGCCTGTTTATCCAAGTTTTTCTCTTGGCATATCCACTCAAGGTATCATAAAAGAGAGCTGTATATAGACTGTAACAGCTCTTAGTTGCTTGCCTTTTTCTTTTATATGTGAGGCAAAGTGTAGTAAAAGCATCAACAACAAAACATACCTCAAGTCTTGACATTGATTGAACATTCACACCATGCATCCACCTTTCAATCCTAGTTATCATTGGCAATATATCGATTGTATCAAATGTCTTATGAGGTTTACCAATTATATGATGTGTTTGTATGTTTTGGAACATGCCCCTCATATTTCCTGTAACCTTGGCATGGTCCTTATATCCCTCAAAACCTTGCAAGGGTAGATTAGTAAAGTTAAGCCACGGTTTCATGCCAAAAAGGTGATCAAATCGCTTACTTCCATTTGCTGTTCCGGAAATTGCAGCAAGCTGAAAATGAACATCTTTCTTTGTAGTGTTGAAATGGCTCCCCAACTTCCTCTTTCCCATGCGCCAATTTGTCTTACCTTCCTTCTCACATTCCCTCGGGGGTTGCTTAGCAACACATGGCAACAAATATCTTTCCCAAACTTCTTTTTGCAATCTGAGATTAGATATGGAAAGTGAGGCATGTAAAGGAAAAATATTAACAATTGCTTTCATGTCATATATTATTATGATGTCTTCATTCAAGCTCTCCATTTGCCCATTTGAAGGCTTATGAATTTTTGGTTCTTGTGGCACAGAAATTCCAGTCAAAGTTTGCCCTTAAGCTAGTTGAAATGTCTCCTCATGTGGCTCTATTTGTGCTGGTTTGTGAGGCTCAAAAGACTCCTCACTTGGCTGCCCCTGATTTTCTAGTTCTTGTGTAACAGAAAATCTTATCATTGGCTGCCCACAAACTTCTGATTTTTCTTTTTTTCTTGCCCCTTCACCTCATAAGACCATAAGCTCTCCTCACAATTATTTGCAACATTCTTAAACAGTGGATGTGCAATGGGAAATCTATTTCCTTCCAACCTCAAACCTATCAACACAATAGCCCATAGTGGCTTGGAAATATCTTCACCCTCATTGAGCGTCATAGTCATGATCTCTTGTATATTCATTATAATATTCTTGGAAGGATTCATATAAGCAATAGCAAGAAAATATTGAAACATTAAAACAATAAGCTCATTACATCATAAATCCAACATCAAATTATATAACCAAAGTGAAGTCATGGTTTCGAAGATGTTGACCCTTCTAGCCAATGAATGGCCTTTGTCCCCAATGGGACCTTGGAAGCTTGCCACCATCAATGAGAGTATCTCCTTCAAGATTTTATCACTGTAGGGAATCTTGTGAATCGTTAGTCTCAAAATCTCACAAATGCAATTAGTAACAAAGAGCCTTACTTCCTCATTTGTGTCTCTCAAGGATTTATGTTGAACCAAGTTATTGATGGTTGTACTGCCCATCTCATGGATTCATATTGTGATTGACTCACCTTGTATAACATCTTTTCTACTTCTTTTAAGGTATTGATCACATCTTCTTTCGATTGGCATAAGTTCCCTATGCTTTCTACCTGTATTGTGAAGCCTTATGCTCTCTATGGCTTCCATGCCCTATTCCTTGTTCTTATTTTCACCCCACATTTTAGCCAAGATATGGCTCCGATACCACTGTCATGTTTCCAAATTGGGACCAAAGACCAAAATAGAGGTTTTTCCACAAACTCAAACAAGTTTGAAATAAACACTGAAAATTACAGCCTTTTAAACCTTTCAAAAATTCTGCAATTCTAAATAATCAATTACCAAACTTTACTTTCTTCAAATCTGCTTTCAATGATTTATTTTTTTACTTCAAACAACTAAAACTTAGAAAATTCATAACTTCTAAAATACTTGGAATGTTAATATGAATGAGGACTCAAAACGATCACAAAAATAGCATCTATCAAACAAAAATAGTTTCATAATTTTCCATCCACGGGAGGTCCCCCAAATGATATCCCGAAGTTTTAGAGGCACGTGACGCTAGAAGAGCGTTGAGAGAGGTGGCGTTTAGGTCTGAAAGGGTGAAACAAGTGCATGAGACGCTGTTTGGGACCATCTTACTTCTGCTACAGGCCATACATTCCTTGCATTGGTTGTACAAGTTCTGCAACAGGCCGTACACTTCCAAAAGTCAGATTTTTGCATTATGGGGGCTGGGAATAAGGTTGGTTCTATTCATACATGTCTATCATTGTAACCTTTAGCTGTTGTAAACATCTTTTGTTGTCTATTGTTGAAATCTGGACATTACCATTTGTAACAGCAGTTTAGAGTGCCAAAAATCAATATAAATACATGTGTTTGATTTGGTATTGAATATATACTTGTATGAGATCTTTTATTGTTGAATGAATGTTTTAAAACATAAACAAATATATCCAAACACATTCAAACAACTTAGGAAAACATCAGAAATCAGCTTACCTGCAAAATGTGTGACGAAATACCTGTGCAACCGTGAAGTCAGAAAGTGAAAATTTTTGCATGATAATTTTGCTTGGGATATTTCAACAAGGCGCTGAATTAATGTATTTTCCACTCCAAACCCTCAATGCAACCAAGCTGATTTCAAAGTCCCTTTATTGTCACCAAATCCAACTTAGAAAACCCTCTATAACTGAAGACAAATTGCAGATGAATTCCAGCATACAATTCATATAAAAATTGGACAATGTTAGGGCCTAAAACATGATTAGAACTTCTCCAAACAAAGTCACCACACTTAAGGATTAATTTGCATGAAATAACTCAGAAAATCAGACTTGTTTGCATACCAAACCAATTGGAATTAGATTATAAAATCCACCTATTTTAGAAATAAATAATACTATATTGTTTGAGGTCAAAAAGGGTACCCTAAACCCTTGCACAACTCTTCCAAGTGAATTGCCCAATTCAGACATTAAGGGCAGAATTTCAGAATCAAAACCCTTACCTTAACCTTCCAAAACACCTTTCAAACCCTTATGATTATTGCCAAATAAATCAGAAATGAATCAAGTGTACCTTTCCAAAATGGAGTCTAAAAACCCTCTGAAGATATCCAAAGCCTCTTCCACTGATTCGCCCTACCTCAAAAAATTATATAAAATAATTCAAATTGTTCAAATTCACCAAAAACCCTCCAAATGACCTTCAAAAGACTCCTAGGGCAAGTCGCCCAAGCTGAAAGAATAGTATACAATATTTTAGGCTTCATGAACACCCCAAATCAGCGCTAAATCCCCAAGATCAGCCCTCAAGCCAAGTCGCCAAAGCTGAAAAATCAAATAGAATATTATGCAATATTTGTAGACTTCAACGAACCCTTCCAAATAGCTTGCTCAACTCTCTAGGCAAGTTGTCACACCATGGAATGATCTTCAACAACATGTGCAAGCTCCACAAGCAAGTCACCACTCTCCAAGACCTGCAAATTCGTCAAACCCAGCTTTTGAAAGGGTTTGCAATATTTTTCAATATAGGTGGTGTCCAAAAACACCTTTGTAAATCCACTTACATGTACACATGCAATTTTGAAGCTCAACTACAACCCTTGAATGTAGTTGCCCAAGTAGTAGGAATGGAGGTTTTTGTCCTCAAATCTTTGACACTTCTTGAAGGTTTTCATCATCAAGATGTGGTAATCAAACTGGGCATACTTGATCAAAGTTTCCAATTCAATATTCAATGTAACCTCTTTAAAAGATTCTTCAATTGCTTTTATATTCAACCCCCAAGGATGGCATCCAAGTTGGAGAGTTGTACTTTTTTAAAACATAAGCACTATTTTTAATACTCTCCCTTTTCAGGGTTTAAGCTCCCATGACCCCAACTTAAGTGAACATAAAATTAAAAGTACATGTTTGCAAACTCAACTGAAAATTAAAACATTTTAAGTACTTTTTACCTTTTTGTTCATAGAATAGCCCCCCTCCAAGTTCCCTTCTCTTTCCTTCCCTTAGCCTTGTGGGAACAACCAAGCTAAGGAACCAAAAGCAAGCTATGCCAAAAGGGGGGCTTTACGCTAATAAACTAAACTCTAAAGTGCGTTGAATATTGTAAAGATCATTCCTAGAGGTGTTGAAATCCATGGCCTCAAATATTCTAAGGTTCAATTACAAGTGCAAAAATGAATGAATCCACTTGTAACACTATGTGTGGGATTGGCACACTACATTGTAGGTGACTTGCATACCCTATGTTGGGACCTATCATATATGGTGACATATTCATGTGGGCACTCGTGCCTCAAAGTCTCCCTCTCACACTTCGTAACAGCAGCAGCTCCCCCTTCTTGGCGGCTAAGTCCTACTATGACAACTTGGCTGGAGCACCATGTTGCCTATTTGTGGTGCCTCGAGACTTAGTGTTATCTAGATACTTAGTTTGGGCTCTATCATGCCTCTTAACCACATTCAAGACATCCAATTAAGTCTTCAAACCCTTCAACTACAACTTGACATATTGTCTACCTAAAGATGGACCTTGCACTTATGTTTTAGGCCAGGAAACCGCCTATACAAGGGACTATTTGTAAATCCAACCACTGCTGGTCACCAATAATCTTATCAGTCTGCAGATTCTGCAGATCAACCTGTGTCTCTCTGCTCTAAAACCTGGTTTTGTTGGTTTGTGCCGACTGTTAAAATATCATATGGCTTTTTGTCTGTCAGGGGATCTAGTATTTATCATTTAGTACACCATGTATGTTTCTTGATATAAGATATTAAAAGCATTTCCATAAAAGAAATGAAAAAATAATAATCAACCCATGTGTTACAAAATAATATCTATCAATATTTCTATAACCAATAAGGCACATGAACATGGGCATTCCATGTATATCTTCATAATGAATAAGCATTAACTAGTTGTTATTCTGTCATATCCCTTTTTTGAAATTAAGCCAATCAGAAAACCCATAGCTTATTCCTTCTTTCCCGTAGGCTAAGAAATAAAATTAGGGAAATAAATTAATAATAATACTTTAAATTGTCCTAAGTCACTTTTATTTTATAACATAAAAAGGACACTTATGTATTTTATTAAAAAAAGCCAAAAAGTGATTATTACTAAGTGGATGAAAAATAATATTTTATTAGCTATATTTTTAATTAGTTTTAGGGAAAAGTGAAAATAAAAGAAAAGAGTAAAAGTGAAAAGTGCAATTCCCTAAAAGTGACAATTGAGTCTATATATTGAGAGTCGTCCTCATTTTTAATCATTCAATTCTTATTCTCAGTATTTCTCAATTGATTGAGCCTTCCAGTTCATTGGTTTTCAACATATGGACAAATACATTTATTTTTGGAACAAATTGTGAGAACAAAAACCCTCACCATTCGGATTTAGGTTTGAGAACGAAAACCGTCTAAACCCTTGAAGTAATTTCATCTAGAAATTACAAGTGTGCTACATCGAAATCTTCAAACATAAATTTGGTAGAGCACTAGGGTTTCAGATTATCATCATTTTCCAGCGCTTGTGAGGGTTTGAAGTATTTTACATATTGTTGCATTGGGGTTTCTGCCCTACTGGCTGTTGCATTGGGGTTTCCCTTCTTCATACTACTGCATGGAGGTTTGTAATTGCTGTTTTAGAGACTGTTATGCATCGTAATAGTGTCATTGGCCTTTGTGACTTTTGTACGCCGATTGGTACCTGTTGTAACCTCCTTAACAGCTACTGTTTTATCCTCTCTCACTGCCGTAACATTTACTGCAGTCACCATACTCCATTGACAGCAAACAAATGACCTTGCTGCCTACTGCCTGCAGTACCCGGCATACCTATCAAACGCAGTCCTCTTGAAGATCTATTATTGTTGTACGTCATCAGTATAGCATGGGTTAACACCAGTAAGGGTTTTATTGTATTTCAGTTGTTGCTTAATTCGTTTCTTCGTCAGTTATATGTGTAATCAGCTTATTAAATAAGAGCTTCAGTGAGTTTCAATTCCAGTATTGCATGTGCCATTTATTATCTAGTTTCTTGATTACTAGTATTTGTATGCTTTCATCTCAATACAATAAGGGTTTCATGAAATTTCAAGTTGGCTTTTAATATACATATTGCATGTCGATTGTTTTAGTATTTGTTTGATATGCAGTATTGGAAAGGAATCACAGAAAACTTCGGAGTTAATAAATTATCCACAAAGGGATATTACATATTCATTGATTGTAAGGTCTAAACCCTTAACTTTATTAATATAACATATCTATGTTGATACGAGTGGATTCTATTACATTAACACTATCAAAAGAAACCATGCTCACATAGAGGAGTCCCTTTCAAAAAAAACATTGCTTTCCTTCTCAACATGACAGCTTCGAGAGAATAAAAAAGATAATGAACTCAAAGTCAGTTTGCTAAAATGGATAGCATAAAGGAATTTAAACTACATTCTATTCTTGATAATGTAAAAATGACTTTAACAATCTCGTTATTAGTAAAGTCGAATAAAGATTAATCAAACAAGCTAATTAAAAGCTGACTACACTGTTGTATGGAGACATGTCTTCAATCGGAAACTAGTAATCATCTCAGATACTAGCATTTCAGTGCTTTTTTCGTTTTTTATTATTATTAATTATTTTTGTACACTTGACCCTAGATATGATGAGATACTAAAGACAAATAACAATATAGTTACTCGTCTTTTGTCAACATCTAATTTCCTTGCTTTAAAAAGTTATTAATTATTTCTTTATTTTGAAAAGTCGTTTTTCTTAGGCCATATTAAGCTGTATAATATTTTTTTCAATAAATTTTACATTTTTTTTATTTTTTTTTAAATTATCACCTGTCTCAAAGTACCCATCTCCTATTTTTCTAAAAAATGGTGTACCAGTACCCATTCCTGTCTCCCTGTACCCATCTCCTAGAAACTATGCAATCAAATTGAGACAAAAAGTTAGAAACTTAGAACTACAATGATACTCCTAGAAGAGTCACAGGCTGATGGCAATGACTTGTGCAATGACAAGTCCATAAATCTAATGATACAATAACAGTTATCTGAAGAAGAATCCAATAAACTAGAAAACAAGTCTTGACAATAAGTGGTACATGGGTGGGTTGGCAGTTTCAAGCAGCCCCACCAGAATTTGAATATTGTGTCCTCTGTACAAAGGGATGAGGCCATCTTCAAGTCCCGGACAGAATTTAACAGAAAGAAACCCCTCGGTCCCACAAGTTCCAGCTGAATATCGTGCATTTCAGTATAAGCAGTGAAGCCCTTAAAGAGCATGTTTCAAGAGGCAGTCACAATTTAAAAACATAAATAGAAAACATGAAAATTGCTTAAGAACTCTAGGGAAGGTTGGTACCTTTCAAAATTACCTGAAATTGGCAGATGGGCATGGTTTTGGAAACAGGGAACCAAAGACTTCAACAATTATAAAATTTTTAAATTTACCCATAAAAATGAAAAGGCAAAATCTGCCTTTGGCTGAATTTTTATACATGTTGTTAATAAACGTTTTGGTAGTCATTAGAGAGGAAATGTTGATATGTTGGTGCTACAGTTTAAAACTTGTGTCTATGTTTTAGTCATATGTCTATTTTGTACACTTCCACTTCAGTATTAAAAAAACAATTGACTTGGACTATGCATGTAGATTTAATTAGTATACAACTAATTTTAACAATTCAAACGAGCTTTTCTAATTTCCACACAGACTGCATGAGTAGATTTTACTAGAATTTAGTTATGATCAATGCTTTTGGCACATCTATTTACTCCAAGACCATTGTTATTAACCTTACCATTTCATCAATTTTTAATGGTTTAAGTGTTAACATACAATTTTGGAGTATGCATTGTTCATTTTAAGATGAGTGGCCTTCTAGTCTCCAAACTCTTCAGAAGTTGCATTGTTTCAGACAAATGTTGTTTCCTGTCTGACATGCCTTCCTTTGTACTCATATGCATGTTCCCATAAAATAAGGCAAGGATATTTTACATATGTGTATATAAATTTGCAATCTCTGAGTTAATGTGTGTAAAATTTAACTTTGTATTCCTTGAGATATTGGTTTGTGGCATCTTTGGAAAATGAATAAAATCAAAGTTCTCCCTTACCGGATTTGTAAATAGCAACTATGGTTTACCAAACAGATTGTCATGACCCCTTTTTCAAATAAAGTGAAAATGATAAAATTAATATTTTCAAGATGTCAAGTGACTGACATTTTATTAAAAAGTGACAACTTAATATTACTTTGCCCCTATCTATACATGGGGAGGCACAGTATATATTCTATATGAATAAGGTGGTGGCACCCCATTTATACCAAGATAGAGATGGAGGGCATACCATATCCTATTTCTATATGATATGGTGATCTCGCTATCTATCTATATATGGCACTGAAGTCAGTCGAGAGCAGGGCATAAATTCCTCTAGATATAGAGGAAAGAGCCACCCCTACCTTGGGAACTCCTCACCTCTCTCTCTATATAGAGGGAGAGAACACCCAGACGCCCATGCTCAGGTGACGGACCCTGTATATCTATGCACCCCCCCCCCACCCATATATAGAGAGGGAGAGAACACCACCTAGAGGCCCATACTCAGGTGGTTGAAAGAATATAGATCAAATCGACCACCCTATCTATATATACCCCTATCTGGGTCTATGCTCCCCACCCAATTATATTCGATTCTAGATTAGATCCCTATAGATATATATGGTCCTTGCCCCCTCCCCCTCTATATAAATCTATATGGGAGTCCTCGAGCTGAGAACTAGTGGGACTATGGTATAGACAGTCCCGTCGACACCCTAAGCGTAGAAAATACTATATATCTATAGTTTTTTTGGCTCCCCTCTCTATAGAGTAGAGATGGGGATTGGATTGGGGATAGCGACAACCATATATTGGTTGGTGGGCCCTGTCCTATCTATATATGGCGCACAACTATCTATAATTGATCCATTCTTATTCTAGGCAAGGTCCACCTTGCCATGATAGAAATAAATAAGAAAAGAAAAGCTTTAGCTAATATAATTAGGATCCCTATCGTTATATTAAAGACTTCACTAATTCCAGAAATAGAATCCCATTCAAAATGTTCCAGAATGGGTATAAATGGAATTGATAAGTTCCATTCGCCCAAGTAAAGAATTGTTACAAAGAATGAAGGTAAGAGATTTAGGTAAGACGTGACGTAGTAAAAAACAAATTTGATACCCGAATATTCAGTTTGATAACCCGCTACCAATTCTTCTTCCACTTCTGGTAGAATCTCTCACATTCTGCTAGAGACGAGATGAAAAAAATGTGACTTTCCAAATAAAGCAAGTCAACACCAAATTAGAAGATGGAAAGTTACTTTTGGGGCTTTTCCTTGGGAAAAAGTCAAGTAAACTTATAAAAAAACGTTGGGAGGTCATTTAAAAATCATCTTTTGCCTATTATCAATTACACTTTTGCAAGTTTGAGCATCTGCTTCGGCGTTCAGCATCCAAGGATGAAAACCCTCCAATGGATAAGGAGACTTGAGGACGAAAACCCTCTGGTCTTGTGAGGTGGTTCCATTCATGAACTACAATTGTGTTTTCAAATCAAGGTACTATCAAAATTCAACATTAGGAGAATCATCAGAGAGATTTATCATATTTCTAACTCCTAAGGTTCATGCTAGGTTTTATGACCAGTCGTACCAACTAGGGCAATAGCTATACATCCCTCCATTGTTGATGTCATCATTTTCAACCCTAAATCAATTCGCTAGTCATATCATCTCTAAATAAGATTGCTACAGTGATGCAACAGCTATACTAGGCTTTTAGACCTATTGTTTCAGACTCCCAGACATTGCTGCCAACTAGGACATCACTCTTCGGCCATCCGTACTACATCTCCAACCAGTCATACCTCTCATTCAATCATTTTCCATCTTGTGACATCATCATCAACCAGCTTGGACGTCATTCCTAGCCAACCAATTCATTTGTATGATCAATCGTACAAGGATAGGTTCTCCCCTTATGGTTTGTTACTTGTAAATGTCAAGTGGGCATAAAAATCTAGAGTTACAATTTTGAATTTCGCATGCGTAATTTCTGCTAAAGTTTCAGCCAATGTATTATGTTTTGTACTTTGCATTGCAATTTGATTTCAATAAAGATTTTGCTCTTCGTAGGCATTCAACAACTTTAATTATTTCTATAAAATTCCAAGTTAAAAGGGATTTATCCTTAATTTTTAGAATTTGGGATTTATTTAGAATCTCAGATTTATTCTTAAAAAGGGCTTGCTGACAAATCCCATAATTTGGTATTTCAACCACAAAAGGACATTATAGTGATATCAAAGCTATGATCTTGCCAACCTATGAATCATGAGGACTGTGCAAGAATCCTTGTTAGAGATGTTGCAAGCTATGCAAGAATATCAAAAGGATCTAAAGGCATGGATAGAAATAAAGAAGATGGAAATGTCAAAATCTATACCTCAAAAATCTACAAAAAAGCAAAATAAATTCAGCATATAAGTCGAAGGTAAAGGGGTCTTATCTAAAAAAGACCCAGAGAATGTGGTTGAAAAGAAACTAACCACATTGCAAACAAGCGCATAGAATGTAATGAGAACCCAGAAAAAATGTGATGAATGACTAAGAAGAACGAAGGAAGCTAAGTTGATAACCACTCAAGCAAAACAACACCGACAAAAAATTAAGGGAAATAATTCCCCAATTGTAATGGTGGAGCTTGAAGAAAACTCAAATTTGTAAGAATTTGAAGAGGATATTTTGGTTAATGCCAAATTTCCGAGTCTTCAATATAGTAGAGTTGATGCAAATTTCTCTAAAGCATTGAAAGAAAAAGATAAGCTTTTGGATCATTCTTATGACAACGCAAAATATGAAAGGAATGTTTCAAATCAAGAAGTTTATGAGGTTGAGTAATAGGAAGACCTTGTTGAGAGGCATGCATATGAGAAAAGGGCCTCACTGGATACTAATGTTGGTTTCCAACTTGCTAGTATTTTCAGATCAACAACTAAAGATAGGCAATGTGATTATCTTCATGATTATAGCAAGTAGCATGAAAGTGTTGATTTTAGCCGAAGTTTGTGGCAAGATTCTTGTCATCATGGGAAGTACCAAGAGATTGTTGAAAAGATGTGAAATGTCCCTTTTTAAAGTTGAGATGTTAAATAAAGGAATGTGCAACAAACCCCAATGAAATAATGATTTTTAGAATTCATCAAACCCTAGGCAATCTGAAAAAGATTTAATACTACGGCAAATGCCCAAAATAGCATCCAAAAAATACTACTCAAGGGTTCCAAAATTAGCAAAAAATATTACAATTTGTCAGCCAAATAAATCAATCAAAAACCTGATTTTTGGCAATGATTAATGTTGAAAAATTATTAGAAAAATATTGAATGTTTGTGTAGCTGATCCACACACAAAACCAAGGCTCAAAAGGTCCCCCAAGTGAGTCGCCAACCCTAGGAGAGGGTTCCCTGCCCCTGAAAGTGTACGCAGCCCTACAAGATGATCGCTGCCCTAGGACAGCCTCCTAAACCCCTCACTCAGCCTTCCAAGTGATTCGCCCACCTACAAATATCCAACTTGGTGTTGAAAACACCCTTTTCTGCAAATTGAAGCTCTATACAACCTCCTTCCGAAGTTGTTCACAACTGAAATCAAGAGTTTTCGTCCTTGTTTCAGCTACCTTGAAGGGTTTTCGTCCTCAAGGCACAAGTCAAGCTTTTCGTGCTTAGAAGTCAAGAAAAAAAATTATCCAAAAAAGCATGAACCTCTCCAAATGATTCCTCCTTTGACTTTTATAGCCCTCCCAAGTGTGGCGCCCAAAAGGGAAAGGGAGAGTAATTCAAATATTAAAAGATACCTTCCTTATAATCTTTTATTAAATCACTTAAGCATCCATTACCCTTAAAGGTACCCTCTTTAAGTGAAATAAGAAGACATTTAAGTACCTTTTTAAAAAGAATCAATAAGACCCATGTTTCCCCTTATCTCTCCATTCAACCCTTAGCTTATTGGGAAACAATTTAAGCTAAGGGTCTTCATGATTCAAGTTGCAAAGGGGGGCATGATAAGATGAAGGGTGCAAAATGGAAAGAGGATCTTTTCTCTCAAATCCAAGATCGTTCATGTAATGATCGTGTGGGTTCCTAGTTTATAAACAAAGAGCTACAAAAAGAAGACATTGAGAAACAAATGAAGTCTGAAATGTTTGATGGCTTTAATATCATAGTTGCAAATAGATTCACCATTCCATGCACCTGGATAAGTAGACAACTTATCATAACCATGGGTGAGAATAAGGTATGGAATCAATTTTATGTTATGAGAACCAACATGGTTATTGGCGAGTTCTTACATAATCACAAATCTAAGGAGCTAAAGTTTACACCTAAAGGAAAAGATATGGTGCTTGGAAGTATCTTTGATGAATCATTCAAAGTAGTCATAACTAAAAGGACTTCTCAGAAAGGACAAGTTGCTTTGTGGTGGAGAGCATGCAAACTATTTCATCTTTTGGTAAGCAACATAGTCTTTATGCTGATATATAATGCTTCCAAAACAACATAGTATGGTGTTCAATAATATGTCCCTAGGATCGCTATCAAATAGAGGTTTCCAACATGCCAAAGAGTTGAAAATCGGTTGTAAGCATGTCATTATTACTCCTCATTTCTCAAAGATTGATTTGAGATCAAGCCACCATCAAATCTTTGTTTGTAAGGGAGGTGTGCACAAAACAACTTTCAGATGCCTTACTAGACACATTGAGTTCTTGGCCATGCCATTCAATTTGACTAATGTCCCTGCTAAATTCCAATTCATGGTGAATCAGGTATTCAGTGGTCATATGAGACAATTTGTTTTGATAATTTTTTATGATATTTTGATGTGTAGCAAAGCATGGAAGGATCATATGAGACACCTAGATTTGATCCTTGGGATTCTAGAGAAACAGGCTCTATTTGTAAAAGAATTTAAGTGAGTTTGGGTTCACAAATATTTTATACTTAGGCCATGTCATTATTGCTCAAGGCAGGCAGGGGGATCAAAAGAGGATTCAATATTTTCCATGGATGGATAGAATACTAGAAGTTTTTTATAAGCTTAAGAGGGTAATCATCACATGTCTTGTATTTTCCATTTCAGATTTCTCACAACCATTTGTGGTAAAAATGTGGTGTTTTAGGGGAAGGTATCGAGGTCATATTAATCCAATAGGCGACTCCATTAACATGGAGGGCATGAAATTGAAAGATTCAGAAAATAGTTTCTCTATTTATAACAAGGAGATTCTTGCCATCAAGCATGTTTTTGTAAAATTCAGACATCACTTGGTTTATGGCAAATGTGTGGTTGAGACAAATTGCAATGGCTTGAAGTTCTTCTTAGATCAACATGATTTGAATGATGAACCACAAAGGTGGGAAATGAAAATCCAAGGTTATGATGTTGATATAAAAGGAAAAAAGCATGTAGTTGTCAATGTCTTTTCTAGAATGGTTTTTATTTGGTCTATTTCTGTCATTTATGGTGATTGGAAGATTTCAATCATGGTAGATTATGCCAAGAATACATTTGTTTCTAGCATTTTAGATGGAAATGTGAAGGATGAAAAATATCTGCTAGCAGATGGTCTCATTTTGAACAAGGAAAGAATCTTTCTAGTACTTGAATCTAAGATAAAACGAAAGATTTTGAAAGCTTTGCATGATACACCAATTATGGGACACTTTAGTAAGCACATAACACTCCCGCAGTTTCAAAAGGCTTGAAAGTTTCTTCCAAAACAAGCTAAGTCTATTCAAAGTTTGCCCTAAAGTTTTTTTTAAGAAACTTAGCATATTAAATCACCTTTTTTTTAATAGCTTGATTTAATACAAAGTCAAATAGGCTACTTTTCTTTAAATGTACAAGTAATGCATAAGAGGATGGGTCAAGTTTAGCATTGTTAGTGGCGATTTTTTGATTGTTTTTTATAAAAACAATATATTGTGGGCAATATTTAAAGAGAAATTGTTATTGTTTAAAACCTCTTCATATTTTCACTACATGAAGACCCGAGGGTGAGGTCCGGTTTGGCAAGTAGCCAAACCCCCTTGCAAACAAAAACAACTTTTTTTCTCCTTACTTGCCCACATTTTGTGTATTCTTCTTGGATGCATTATTGGCTAAGTCAGACATCCTCGTTTTGTCTTGCAAATCACGTCTTTTCAACATTTGCACTAGTTGTTTTAGACGCATTCTCAATTGTGCCCGACCTCTTTTGAACATGCATTATTTGCAACATTTGGGGGGTTCACCATTTCATAGTTCAAGGGGGTGTATTGTGTTTTTTGTGTCACTCTTTCCATTCTGCTTACACTTTCATTTTTGCAACAACTTCAACTTGCACTACTTCATTTAAGCACTAATGGATTCAAGTTCAAATAATCCACTAACACCCTTTAACTACTGTGAATGGAAAACCAAAATGCAAATTATATTAAGGAGCAAGGGTTTACATCATATTACAATGGGTAATGAAATTGAACCTAATACAAAAATAGAAAAAGTTAAGTGGTACAACCATTGTGATGACGCCTATGGGTTGTCTTTTTGTGTCTCCTGATCTTCTCTCACTTAGAACCTGTTAAATCTCCCCATGAAGTGTGGACCATCTTGGAAAAGCTTCTTAGGAAGCTAGATGTGATGAGAGGTCACAAACTTGAAAATGAGCTTATCAGCCTAACTCCTAGCAACTTTGACACCCTTCAAGATTTCTTCACCAAGTTCAAGTCTTTAAGATTGCAGCTGAAAGAATTTGGAATAGAGAAGAAAGATGACCAACTTATTCTTTCTATACTCTCTAAGCTAGGTCCTAATTACTCAGTCTGTCTCTACTTTCTATACCACTAAAAGTGTTTTAGGCACTACATGGAAAATATCCTCTTTAGATGCCTTTATTGCCGACTTGACTCGGGAGCAAGACAAATTAATACAGATGGGTACATTGAAGTCCTCAAAACCTCAAGCCCTAATTGTTGGGAACGGAAAACAGAAAGCTTCTAACAAATAGAAGAAGAAAAAGAATGATCAAGATAAGATAAGATAAATATATTAGTGTCCAACTAACGACCACAAAAGTAGGTCAAAGGGACTGCAAATTACAGAAATGTGTCAAGAATAAGCGGGAAACCAAAAAGATTTTCAAAAACAAGAAAAAAAATAATGCTGAAAGAAATAGTATAAAACATGGCAAAGAGGGACCACGCTCAGATCCAAACCACCAAAGGACCCAACCACACTCAGGGGCACGAGGATGATCTCTGAGAAAGAAGAACCAGGAGGGAACCCATCAAGAGTTTGATCCAACTCTCCTAGCATCCAAGGCCGACGAGAAGAAGCTTTGAAAGAAGTCTGACCCGAAGAAGGGGAGGTATGATGCCTGGTTTGTTATCTGCGAAGACAACCACTGCCACGACAACCACTAAAACCTCATCTTCCAATAATAAACCTAAGAAAGAGAAGGTTAAGTGTGCCTATTGCAAGAAAAATAGGCATGATGAACCCAAGTGCATAAAGAAACAAATGGATCACCTAACTCATCTTCTAGAAAAGAATAACATAGGTGTTCCTAACTCTATCAAGCAGAATTCATCAACTCAAGATTCTTCTAAGGCAAAAGGCAAAGATAAAGAGAAAGAAAAGGACAAGGCTCTTGTAGCAGTTGCAATTCCAACCTCTTCATAAATTATTGACTCAGATGCTTCCCACCACATGGGTTCTTCACAAGTTGAGTTTTTTTCCTTGGAGCCTCGTACCCTGTCTTCTATCACTTTCGGTGATGACACTTCAGTAGAAATTGCTGGGAGAGGGTCTATTGAAATGGATGGATGAAGGATCATTCAATAACGTTCTAAGTGTTCCATCACTTTTAACTAATCTCCTATCAATGTACCAAATCAATCACATTTGTAAGGGCATGAGGATTGAGTTTTCACCATATTCAGTTACAATCAGAGAGTTGCACAATGATTCTACAGTGGCAATGGTTAGGGCAGATCACCAAGCTAAGTTATATACCTTCTCAAATTTTGCCCCTGATTCTTCTCCAACTACATTGCTGACTTATTCAGATGGAGTTAGCAAACTTTGGCATGAGCAGTTTGGCCACCTCAGCTACCACTACCTAGAACAACTTAACAAAAATGACATGGTCACAGGCTTACCTCAAGTCCATTTCTCTAAGGGTATTTGTGAGGGTTGCACCCTTGAGAAGCATCTCGAAGAGAAATTTGACAAAGGCAAAGCTTGAAGGGCTTCAAAGGCATTGGAGTTAGTACACAGTGATGTATCTGGGCCTTTTTCCAGTCTACCTTTCACAAGGGATAAGTATGTCCTTATCTTCATTGATGATTTCTCAAAATACACATGGATTCACTTAGGCAGAAATTTGAAGTTTTTGACAAGTTTCGAGACTTCAAAGTTCTTGCAGAGAAACAATCTAAGAAATGCATCAAGGTTCTTAAAATTGATAATGGGAGTATGTCAATAACAGGGTTGAGCAGTTTTGCACAGTTTAGGGAATGATCTACAGCGCACAATTTCATACAGTCCTCAACAAAATGGTGTGGCAGGACGTAAAAACCGGTTCTTGAAAGAGATGACTAGCTGCATGATCCACTCTAAGTCACTTGCATCACAGTTTTGGGCTGAAGCAATCAATTGTGCTTACTACATTTAGAACAAGGTTCCTCACAAAGCTTTGAAAGGTATAACTCCCTTTGAAGCTTGGCACAATAGGAAACTTGCAGTTGAGCACTTTAGGGTTTTTGGATCTCCAGCTATGGCATGCATATCGAAGAAGAAACGCAAGGCTATGGAACCTCAAAGTAAGCCTTGCATCTTCCTAGATTATCCAGATAGTGTCAATGGGTACCGCCTTCTTTGTCTGATCACCCATGAGCTATTCATCGAGAGAAGTGTTCACTTATAGGAGAGTCCCACGGACTTGATACTTGACACTTATTCCACTTCATAGGACTCACTTGGATTCAATTCAAATGATGTAGATCAGCCTAAGCACATTCCAGAGGTTGAAGACACTTCTTCCAATTATGATAGCGAGAGTAGTGATGGGGACTCATCTTCATCCACATCTAGCCACACTTCGGAGGATGATGTTTCTCTACCTGACTCATCTACTTCTGGTCCTCTTTGGGCTAGACAAACACTGCAGAGCGCAAGTACATGGGTTGGGGATCCTTCAAATTATAGGCAGACGCCTTTGGAGTTTCAGAGTGGTCCACATGCTTTCTATGCCTCTGCCTCATATCCACAGACTTTTCACGAGGCATCAGGGCTTCCTAAGTGGAATCTACGATGCATGAGTATAACTCTTTAATCAAGAATCATACTTAGGTTTGACACTTCTTCATAAGGGAAGAAAGATAGTTTGATGCAGATGGATATATCTAAGTATGCAGCAGATGGGTTCGTTGACAAGTTCAAGGCATGGTTGGTCGCCAAGGGTTTCTCACAGGTGCCTGGCATCAACCACACGGAGACCTTTGCACTAGTTGCCGAAATGAACTCTGTCAGACTCACACTTGCTATTGCCGTAGCCAACCATTGGTATGTTCATCAAATGGACATGAAGAGTGTCTTTCTTCACAGTGATCTTGAGGAGATTTACACGAAACAACCTCTGCGCTTTGTTAAGGATTCTTCCCTTGTATGCAGACTCCAGAAATCCATCTATGACCTCAAACAAGCCCCTCGAGCTTGGTATGCCAAGATGGATTGCTTCCTTCTTTTAGCAAGATTCACTACATGCCATTCAGATCCAAACATCTATCTCTTGTGGCAAGATGATTCACTCTTGTTTCTGGTTCTTTATGTTGACGATATTTTGATCACTGGTAACTCTTCTTCATCCATTGCAATGGTGAAAGCAACTCTCCAAGACAAGTTTTCCATGATAGACTTAGGCTTGCTATATTACTTCCTTGGGATTCAATTTTCTCAGTCAAACTCAAGGATCACTCTTGCACGACCTAAATATGCTCTCAATCTATTTGCTCGATTTCACATGGTTGATTGTAAGCCAACTCCAACTCTTTCTATCTAGAGTCAACCATGAGGTAGATTATACTTCACCTTTGGTCAATGCTATCTTGTATCGACAACTTCTAGGCAGCCTTATCTACTTGACACATACCGAACCTTACATATCATATGATGTGGGCCTAGTCTCCAAATTCGTGACACACATAGATTCAAGATTCATTACAAAGTTGGCATTGACATTGACTTGATTGGCTATACTGACTCAAACTGGGCTGGCGATATTCAAAATTGCAAGTCTACTTCAGAGTAGAGTTTCTCCATTGATTTGGTCTGATTAGTTAGTCAAGCAAGAAGCAGAATGCTATTACTCTATCATCTACTGAGGCAGAGTACAAAGGGGCTATTAATGTTGCCACTGAGACCATCTGGCTTCAGAGGATTTTCACAGAGTTCAGTATCCAGTTCAAACAACCTACCATCATCTATTGTGACAATCAAAGTACTATTCAGATTTGTAAGAACCAGCTCAGCATCGGCGGACCAAACACAAAAATTCACATGCACTTCATTAGAGAGCTCATTCATGGAGACATTGATCTGAGATATTGCCAGACAATAGAGCAAACAATAGACATCTCCACCAAACCTTTCATGGACAGCAAGTATCTTCACTTACGAGCTCTTCTTGAGGTTCGAGATACTGCAACATCATCTTTTGGGGGGGATTCTAGCCTCTTCTTTATGTCTCTCTTTTGGAGGGGAGTTTTCCCTATGGGTTTTCTCATTTTTTCTACTTTATGAGAGATTGTTTTGAACATGGGTACCTCATCAAGCCTAGTTGTCGGGGCCCATTTTTTTACACTACCCACCTAAGTTGTGCTTATGGGGGGTGTTAGACTGGGGGTTTTCCTTTTTTCCATATTTATTTATTATGGGTTTTTTTACCTCAGTTGGAATTTTCCTACTATCATGGATAAGCTTGCTTAGGTGTACTTGGAGTTACATTTTGACCAGATGAATAGGAAGTAACTCTTTTGACCAATTATTCTGGGTATGAAAGTTATTCTTATGTTATTGGCTCTTTGACCGCTTTTCTTGGAGGAGTTACTCATGCACTCCTATTTGTACATCTCTCTTGGTGAGCTATTGTTCAATGGAAGACTGGTTTTGGCTCTTATCTTGTTTATGCATTCATTTGCTTGCAGCTATTGTGTTGTGTACTTGCTTGACTCATTTCTATCACAAACCAGTAAATTCACTTGATCCAAATATTTTGACATCCACTTCAATAATATCCTCCCAAGATTTCTCTAGAATAGGTAACGGTTGATACAAACCTGTATTCTGATTTCTCCCTTTCGTTAATTGGCAAATTCTACATTCTTGAACAATTTTTCGCACATCCATACTCATCCTTGGCCAAAAACAATTTTCTACCACTTGCGCTAATGTTTTGTCATAACTAAAATGACCTGCTAAACCTCCACTATGCTTTTTCTTGATCAAATTCTTTTGCATTGAACTTCTCGGTTTGCATAATTGCCTTCCCTTGAATAACAAACCTTCCTACATAAAATACTATAACCATGGTGTTCTATCTTTACTCTCTAGTTCTCTAAATGACTTCCATGCTTCTTGAAAATCTTCATCTCCATATTGTTCTTTCATAAGATCAAATCCTATGGCTTCCACTCTTAACTCAATCAACAAAAAAATAAATCTTTTACTCAATGCATCAGCAACTTTGTTAGAATTGATGTCATGCCCCACCTTGTGATATAAGGATTTTCTGGGGATATTGTCCTTCTCGTCCCCTTGTTTGCCTTTGCATGTGAGTACATGTTGAAGAATTCAACCATCAAGTGCATTTCTAGAATGCTTGAATATTCCCTTGTTGGAAGGGATCTTTTTTAAGAATCCAATAAATGCATATTAATACATATGTTGATTATGATGCCAACTTGTGATCATTAGAGGCCCTAGCTAGAGGAGCTTGCTCACCAATCCAATATATTCTTAGAATTGGCATCCACTTTGTTTTCGGCCTCGAGACATTGGAGATCATTGTTGGGTTCAATACTGCTCAGTTGGTTCTAACGATTGTAGTCTCTTATAATTTGGAAGGTTAAGCCTTGGCCATAACCATTGGTAGCCACCTTGGAAATTATTAATCTTATCCTTATCATGGTTGGATGCTATGATCATTATGGTGACCTCTAGTATATAATAAGACAAACTCATACCCATCTTTAGAGATACATTTATAATAAAGTGAGACAAGTATAAATATTAAACAAAAATAAATAGTTTCAAATAATAAGGTATTATTGGGTCCTTATTAGAACATTATAGTATTTTATGGGGATTTAATAATGGCCTTTGGTGGCAAAGGAATTTCTTCATTAATCAAGATCTCTTGAAATATGAGATTTTCTTGAAAAAAGCATAGAGTTGAGTAGAATATGTAATGTCCCTTTCTAGGGTTGAATTGCTAAACCAGGAATTATTCAACAACTTCAAAGAAATAATTTTCAGAATTTACTCAACCCTAACGAGCTGAAAATGATTATTACTATTGTACATGCCTTGAAAAAAGTTCAAAAAATATTACTCCAGGTTCCCAAAAATAGCAAAAAATATTATTTATTATTGCCAAATAAACCAACCAAAAACCTGATTTTTGGCAAAGTATATTGCTGGAAAATTATTATAAAATTACTGAATTATTGTGTGGCTGATCCACACCCTCCAACAAGCTCAAAGTGACCTCCAAGTGGGTCGCCAACTCTAGGAGAGGGTTCACTGCCCATGCAAACATGTGCAGCCTCAAATAGGGTGTTCGCTGCCCTAGGGCAACCTCCAAACCCACTCGCCCAACTCACAAAGTGGTTCGCCTACCTACAAATGACCAATTGGTGTTGAAAACACCTTAATTCTACAATTGAAGCACTCAACAACCTCCTTATGAAGTTGTTCACAACTAAAATCAAGGGTCTTTGTCCTTGTTTCAGCTACTTTGAAGGGTTTTCATCCTCAAGGTACAAGTCAAGTTTTTCATGCTTAGACTTCAAGAAAACAATTATCCAAAAAAAAATTAACCACCCCAAATGATTCCTCTTTTCCCTTTTATAACCTTCCCAAATGTGGCGCCCAAAAAAGGGAAAGGAGAGTAATTCAAATATTTAAAAGACCCTTATAATCTTTTTTAAATCAGTTAAACATCCATGACCCTTAAAGGTCCACTCTTTAAGTGAAATAAGAAAACATTAAGTGTCTTATTGAAAAGGGCCAATAAGATCCATGTTTTCCCTTTTCTCCATTCACCCCTTAGCTTATTGGAAAACAAATTAAGCTAAGGGTCTTCATAATTCAATTTGAAGATGGGGACATGACAATCCTCCCTTCCCAAAATTGCTTGTCCTCAAGTAATTGCAAGCTAGGATGTTGAAGGATGGCTGCCCCTTCCCAAGTAGCATCTTCAAAAGGTAGATTTTTCCAACAAACCAAATATTCAGTGATGACCATGTTTCTAAGCCTTCTCTCTTTAATCTCCACAATAGAATCCGGAATTGAGACAAGCTTACCCTCTTCATCAAGGTGCGGTAGATCGATGGAGGGAGTAATGTGCTGCCCAAGTGTTTTTTTAAGCAAGAAACATGAAAAACATTGTGAATTTTGCTATTTTCTAGTATCTCCAACTCATAAGTCACTTCCCCCACCTGCCTTAGAATTTTGTAGGGACCATAAAACCGGGGTATTGTTTTTCCGCTCCACTTTGATAAAAGATTGCCTATAGTGCTGCAATCTTGGAAAAACCATGTTACCTACCTCAAAATGTCTTTCTGTTCGTTGCTTATCTGAATAGATTTTTTGTTGGTTTTGACCTTGTTGTAGGTTCTTTTTAAGTTGATCTAAAATTTATGTGCTTTGTTGGACCACATCAGTAGTCTCGGGCACTCTACCATCATTCCAAATTAGATCAAGGAAAAAAAAAACATCATAACCATACAACGCCTTGAAAAGAGACATACCTATTGGCATATGGTATGTTGTAATGTAACAAAATTCTGCCATGTACAGCCATTTATTCCATAACTTTTGTTGCCCCAAAACATAATTCCGAAGATATTCTTCCATCTATTTATTCACAATTTTGGATTGCCCCCGTTTGGGGATGGTAGCTAGTACTCGGGGTCAATTCGATGCCAACCAAACAAAAGAGCTCTTGCCAAAAATGCTCATAAACCGGTTATCCCTGTCACTTACAATGTTTTTAGGCAACCCATGAAGCTTGAACATCTCCTTGAAGAACAAATCAGTCACCATAGGAGCATTACAATGGGCTAGTAATGCAAAAAAATGAGCAAATTTGGTGAGTCTATCCAACACAACCAATATAGAATTCTTACCTTGTGTCAAAGGTGGCCCTGTGATGAACTCCATAGAAATGCTCCCATTTTTGTTGAGGAATAGGTAGAGGTTTAAAAAGACTAGCTGAAAATGTGTGCTCTCATTTGTTATCTTGACAAACAAAGCATTCTCTAACATATTGAAGCACCTCTCTCTTTAGAGCCTTCCAATAGAATCTTTCTCTTACCTCTTTGTAGGTCTTAAAATACTCTTGATGTCCTACCATAAGTGAATCATGAACAGCCCTTAGGATTTGTATCTTAAGCTTGGTTTTAGGTGTCAACAAAACTTAAATCTGCATGATTTTAGGTAATTGTTGACAAACAAAGCATGAATCTGCCCTATCAAATCCGTCAATGATTTTTTTGCAAAATTCCTCATAGGTTTAAATGGTGTTGTGCCCTAGGGTTATTAACCCTTGATGCCACCATTCATGGGCAGCGCCTTCCAAATGTAAAATAATCAATTTCAAGGCATCATCTTCACTCATTTGATGCAATGAAAAATGCACGTCCACCTTACTAATCCAAACCGTAGTTGAATCATTTGTAGCATCATCAAAAGTAGATAGGGTAACCTTCCCTATCTCCCCATGCCACTCCATGTGGCTGTCTCGCCCCGTGTTGGAACATGATCTACCTTTTTTCCAAGTCACAAACCTATTGAAACTCATCTCTTTCCTTAAAGGAAGTGGATATGTCATGTATTCCCCATATGATGCTAACAATTCAGATTTATAGGAAGGTTGTTCCTTCCCTTTCCATGGAGTTTCTTCCCCTAGAAGAACCTCAAGTCTAGGTGTAGATCCCATACCCGTATCCATGGTGTTGCTTGTCAAAACATGTGCTTTATCTCCCCTCATATCCTTTACTGTTTGAAAAAATTTGCCCATCACTTCTTTCATCTGTTCTTGTACCCAAGATAACCTTTCAAGCCTAACCCTATCCATGTCATTGTTTGACATGAAACCCTTATTGTCCCACAACTGCCCAAAAAATTGGCTCTAATACCACTGTAATGTCTCTTTCTAGGGTTGGATTGCTAAACAAGGAATTATTCAACCACTTCAAAGAAATAATTAATTTTCAGAATTTACTCAAACCCTAATAAGCTGGAAATGATTATTACTATTGTAGATGCCTTGAAAATAGCTCAAAAAATATTATTCCAAGTTCCCAAAAATAACATAAAATATTATTTATTATTGCCAAATAAATCAACCAAAAACCTAAGTTTTGGCTAAGTATATTGCTGAAAAATTATTATTAAATTACTGAATTATGTGGTTGATCCACACCCTCCAACAAGCTCAAAGTGACCTCTAAGTGGGTCACCAACCCTAGGAGAGGGTTCACTGCCCCTGCAAAAATGTGCAGCCCTCAAAAAGGGTGTTTGTTGCCCTAGGGCAACCTCCAAATCCACTTGTCCAACTCACAAAGTGGTTCGCCTACCTACAAATGATCAATTGGTGTTGAAAACACCTTAATTCTGAAATTGAAACACTCAACAACCTCCTTACAAAGTTGTTCCCGACTGAAATCAAGGGTTTTCGTCCTTGTTTCAGCTACCTTGAAGAGTTTTCGTCCTCAAGGTACAAGTCAAGTTTTTCGTGCTTAGACTTCAAGAAAAACAATTATCCAAAAAAGCATGAACCTCTCCAAATATTCCTCTTTTGCCTTTTATAGCCTTCCCAAGTGTGGCGCCCAAAAAGGGGAAAAGAGAGTAATTCAAATATTTAAAAGACCCTTTCCCTATGATCTTTTTTAAATCACTTAAACATCCATGACCCTTAAAGGCCCCCTCTTTAAGTGAAATAAGAAAACATAAGGTGCCTTTTTGAAAAGCGCCAATAAGATCCATATTTCCCCTTTTCTCCATTCGCCCCTTAGCTTATTGGGAAACAAATTAAGCTAAGGGTCTTCATGATCCAATTTGAAAAGGGGGACATGACAAAATATCTGACCCTAGTTATTGTCTTGGCCACTTAAACCCTTGGAAACTTAATCAATAGATATAATCCAACACATGGAGTAAAGAAAATGAATTTTCTTAGAGATGGTATTAAATGCTTTGTAGGAAAGATAGAAAGAATAATCAGGGAGTTAAATAAATAAATAAATAAATAGCCCTAGGTTTCCACCATTATTTTTAATTGGGGAATGTGATTTGATTTTAATGACATTGGGGAGGCCCCATACCTTGGGTAGTGGAAGAGAAGATTTTACTTGATTCTCAGTTAATGCAATGGGAGAAAGGACAAGGAATGTTTTTATTGCCTTTACACAGACATCATTAGTGTGGTAGGTCAGGTAAGCACCCTAAAAAGAAGGGAATTTCAGATCTAGGGTTTTTATTCATGCCTAGAAAGATCGGTCTTTTGAGGGAAGTGCAGCATGAGATGGGAGAGGATGTGGAGGATCGGGAAGAGGATTGTTGCTGTCAAGAATGGCTACCATTTTTGTTAAGAGGCAAGTGACCTTCTTTGTCTTGTTCCATCTGTAAATTTTAGAACGCTACCCTCTATTGAATTGATAACCAGCGATGGAGATGTGAATTTATGTTAATTATAACTACATCATTTTTTTGGCTTCTCTCGAGCAAGTACTCTCCTTAACCAGCCAAAATGAGCTTAGACACACTTGTATGGCGCTGATAATATCTATGTTACTTGTATAGTTCTTACTTAATTACTGTCGTTTATTTATGCTGTGGCTTTTGTTTTTAAAGACGAATTTAGCAGAGGATACGAGGAAATTAACTGCACAATTATGCAGAATTAAACTTTTAAGTTATTAGTTGTATTTGTATATGTTTCCATCAAACAGCCAAATGCACAAACCTATAACGATTTTTACTTGGCAAACAATTCTGGGCACATTTTGCTATTATGGGAATTCGCCCTTTGTAGCATTAGATTTCATTCAAGCGCTTTGTTGCAGCATTAAGAATGGGTCTTTCCTGTCCATTTAAATAGAAATTTGTGACCCAACCATATATTTGTTGAAACTCTTTACTTGGTGTCACCTGCTCAAACCAGGCAATAAGTCTACAAATACTATTGATCAAATGTGTCATAGCTATTAGAAACAACTGTAGACAGATTAGGGTTGTACTGAAAAGCTATACACACCTATATAAAAGATGTATTTGAAAAGCAACAAACGGGTATTGTGAATATCTTCTTAAAAGCGTGGAAAGAGATTCCTCTAAATTATTAATTTGTCCTTTAATTATTTTGAATAGCATATCTTATACGTATGTGTTTAAGCCTTGTTGTAGAAAATTCTAAAATTTCTATTCCATTTTTGGCCGGCGTGATGCATTAAGTGGTACTGGTAAGGTGTTAGACTCCCTAATGTTTGTTGTGATAAGGCCAGCCATTACGTCATTTAATCCCCTGATGGAGTTTTGCAGTTTTATTTGAAGCGTTTTAAGTCAACAATTTATGTGAGAAAAAAATTAAAATTAAAATTTGAAACCTAGTTGGAAGGGCATGCAATTTCCTGTACAGTGTCCCATTTGGACCAAATATTTTGCCTGACAAATGGTTTCTTGCATGGAATTTCACCTGTAGTCTAGTGTAACGCCCTGTTGAGGAAGAATTTGGGGCGTGAGAGTTGTTCTAGGAGTTTATTTAGCTCAGAAAAAATTGAGATTTTCAGTCCTGCTGTAGTGCCACTTGGGCAATCAATAAAAAAGGAATTTTATGTTGTTTTAGACAGGTGTTTATCCAGCTGCAGCGCCATTTATTAATTCATCAGAATGACAGCAAGGAACTCTTGTAGCGCCACCTGGGCATAGGGTTTGTCCTTTTTGGAATTGTAATTTTTTTTTAAAAGTAGTTATGCGTAGCCATTTGCATTTTACTGCAGCAGCAGATTATCCAAAACAATAAAAAATTCTCATTAGGATTTTGGTTTGATGTTCATCACACCCTTCCGTCTTCAATTTCAATCAAATGTCCAGCCCAGTTTGTGCAGTATGCAAACTGCACCACACCATCAACATTCTCCAGGCCTACTTTACCATCTGGCTGTAAATTGGAAATAGTTGAGTGGGCTGCGAACAGCCAGCTGTTTCGTGGGAGGTTACCCAGGTTCACGTTGGGGGTTAAAATGTGATTATGGCACATTCAAATGGGTCGGATCATGAAATTATTAGTGGGGAGACCTGTTAGAAGTTATGTTTGGTAGCACAACTATTGGAACAAAAAGTGCCATAAATAAGACTAAATTTGATTAGTCATCCTTGTTGATTGGCGAGCTACCCTAAAATTACCCCGGTTCCAAAGTATGCCATATGATTTTCGAACCATCAAAGGGAATTGATTTCCATGGTCCTCATTAATAAATTTTGCTTGTCCCTGATTGGCACCACTTCCTTGGATTACCATGAAGAGAGTAAATAGTTTACATGGTTAAGTTGCCATAGAGTAATTTCTTTATAAATGGAAATTGTTTATGCATGAGAAAAAAAAGAAAAAAGAAAAAAGTGTAAGAATATTATTGATTGATGTGTATGAGTTAAAAAACAAATGAGGATAAATGTACAATTTGTTCATGTTGTAATCCTTGTCAAATGTTCGAGTTGTTTCATGTGTGTTCAAACAGGGTTATGATTATTGATAAAGGTTGTCTATATTCTTAGGAAAGACTTTCAGAAAAAAAAGATGTATATTTTTATCACAAAAACAATATATGAGTTAGACATGGCATGAATAAATTATGAAATTCCTCCTACGCTGGATTTAGCAGTTCTGATCAATTCTCTTATTACAGTATGCATTGATGTACATGTAGACAAGGAGGTGATTGCCTTTTAATGAGGATTTTGTTTTGGTTAGTATGTAACCATGGAGTAGCTTCCTTGCCAGCATTATGCTGATTAAACTTGTATGTTGGTTATAGTGCAGGTCTATTGACAAACGAAATTAGTATGGATTCAAGGAATGTAGCTCTTGGATGTCAAAACCTTGCTTGAACAAGTGTACCTGAATTGTTTGTTTCTTGTATGAAAATGAAAAGAGTATCACATCCATTGGATGCATCAAACAATGGGGTTGTCTTATCATCATCTTCATGTTTTAAAATAAGATGGAAATATTCTCTCTGTAAAGTACTAAGACTAATTTGCAATCTATTATTTAGCTTATACTTGTAAGGAAGCCCTTGGGAAGGGAAATAGAGTAATAAACTTGTCTTCGATTGTTAACGTCTTACTTCTCATTGATATGTTTGGATCTCTTATATTTAACTATAATGATCTCTTCAATACCCTATTCCTTTGAAGAATTTCAAACTTCCTTGAGATCAATAAACATTCTTTGGACTAGTGGATAGCATTGTTGGAAGAATAATCCTCGAAAAGAAGTAGAATATTAAGGATAAGCCTTTGTGGTTAATCTCTTTTGCTCTCATTAAATGGGTTAGAATTATATCATTTGAATGCTCTACTTGGTCCATTGCAAAAATAATAGGTGGCCCCATAACTAAATGTGCATGCTCTAGCGCTAATTTGGTTTATAATAGGAAATTGAAAAGGCTTGTTGTTCATGCCTCTCTTGGGTTGGATTAATTTACGAGCAAGTTTAGAAATATATTATGAATTATATGCTTGACCTCTTCTACATTACCTTGTAAAAGTTGGGAAACATTCGTCTTGAGACTCTATCATATAAGAGCTAAGCCATCTCTTCCATCTTCATTCCATTCAAAGAATGTAATACTAGTAACCCTCCTAAGCTTGTCTACGATATCACGCTAATAAAAAAATTAGAGGTATTGTTATTATTCTATTGTGGTTTGAATGTGGTAGTGGTGATCGTCTCCCTACCATTCTCTAATGTTAAGGACTAAGAATTTATCACTTGCATTGTGGACTATGAGTTAAGAAACCCTTCATATATTCATATGAAGAGAGTACTAAGTCAACACAACCAGTGACCTTGACTGGTAAGTTGAATGTGATGATGGTTGTGGATTTGATATCCTAGATGAGTGATAAACTTTCTCCCTTGAGATATCATCTTACTTCACAAGATGTTTAAAAAAATTAAAATAAATTGGTCATGTTTTGGCGCTGTTAATTGGGGTGTGTGTGTTACACTTTCCACTTCTATGTTTCAACAAAAATGAATAACTCTATAGGAATTCAACCCACTTCATATGTCTCTGATTCAACTTATTTTGACTATTAATGAGTTTTAATGTTTGATGATCTATATACAATACCAATTCATTTGGCAACAAATAATGTCTCCATTTCTTTAGCGCTTTCACAATTGCATAGAACTCCTGATCATATACTAAATATTTACATTTTTATCATTCAACTTTTCACTAAAATATGCAATAGGGCTTCCTTATTGACTCAATATTGCTCCTATTCTGATGCCACTTGCATCACAATCTACCTAAAATATCTTATTGAAATCTGGGAATGCCAACAATAGTTGCTCTATTATCTTTTTCAACTGTAGAAAAATATATTTTGCTTCCGTTGTCCACAAAAATTCTTTTTCAACTTTCACATCACATCAATGATCGTTGCACATGTTCCAATGAAATTCCTAATGAACTTCCTGTAAAAACTTGCTAGTCCAAGAAAACTACGTACCTCAAATTTACTTTACGGTGACGGCCAATCTAGTATAGCTCACATCTTTTATGGATCCATCTTTAAACCTTCTTGAGAAATCCCAAATATACCAATTCTTTATGCATGAAACTGCATTTTTTCTAATTTACAAGTAATTTTTTTTGTGCAAATGTCACAAGTGTTCTTCTTTTGTTCCAATAAAAATCAACATGTCATCAATATACACAATGACAACTTTACCCAAAAATAATTTAAAAACTTCATTCATCAATCTCATGAATGTACTCAGTGCATTAGTTAACCCAAATGGCATAACCAACCACCCATATAACCCTTCTTGTGTTTTGGATGATGTTTTTCATTCATCACCCTCTCTTATACGAATCTAATGATATTCACTCTTCAAATCAACTTTTGTGAAGTATCTCGCTCCACTCATGCAATTCATTAAATTATCCATGCACGACAATGGATATTGTTACTTTATCATAATCTTGTTAACGGCTCTGGAATCAATGCACATTCTCCATTCCCCATTCTTCTTAGGCATTAGTACTATTGGCACCGCACATAAGTTCAAACTTTCTTTGACTAACCCCTTATTAAATAACTCTTGAACTTGTCTTGGAGTCAATCTATGTGCGGCTATGTTTGGTAAACTCGACCCAAGTATCAAATCCATGCGGTGACTTATGCTTCTCATTGGCGGTAATCATCTAGAAAATCATTAAATACAATCTCTTAAAAATCTAGAGTATCTCTTTTCACTTCATGTGGCAATATTTCTTATCCTCTTACATTTGCAACTTCTTGCACTGGTTTTGAAATTACCGAATAACATTCACTCTATTTCACTTCATAAATTCCTTTCCTAAAATTGTCCAACACTTCTGGACTCTTTTCCACTTCTTCACACTTATCCTTCAAAGGATTCAGTGTGTGTTTTACTCCATCTTTCCACAATGTATGTATTAGCACAACCATCATGTTGTGCCCTGCGGTCAAACTGCCAAGGACTTCCAAACAAAATATGACAAACATCCATAGGCCTTATCTCACGTAAAACCTCGTCTTTATATGTACCAATTTGAAAAGTTCCCAGACATTGTTCATTCACCAAAACTACAATCAAGGAACCTTATATGCGTTCGGATCTACAATTCCCTTCAATTCAAGTTTGTCTACCATTTCTTGCAAAACAATATTATCTATGCTTCCACTATCAACAATCAATTTGAAACTTTTACCTTCAGATTTGCAAACTATTCTGAACAAATTCTTTCTCTGCACAGGACTATTTTCCTCTTTCACAGACTTCAACAATACCCTCTTCATCATGAGAGATTCTCCAATCCCTAGTTCATTTATGTTTTGAATAGACGAGACACTTTCTTCATTTGCTTGTGTGATATGAGCACTCGCATCGGTCCTTTTGTTTCCTTCAATATGCTTATGAGGACACTCAAATGCTCTGAGGCCAATCTCACCACATTTGAAACGTGTTCCATTGAATCCACGACATCTACCTCGTCCATGGGATCCTCTACCTCTGAAATTACTTCTACTTCTCTAGGTATTAGCATCATTACGCTGCAAATTATTTGCCTTGTCCTCTTGTGTTTATGCAGAATAACCTCTGTCAATTCCACATCAACATGTGAATCTTCCTCTTCCTCGCGTTGTTTCTTGTTGTATGTGCGATAACTTCTCTGCCTTCAACGCATGCTAATAGGCTTCTTCCACATATCATAGTTTGATCATACCAAATTCATCTTGAATTGCCATACACAATCCATTTACATATTTGGTGGTCTTTTCAACATCATCTTCAACATGACCCACTCTAATGGTAAGTCTATAATACTCCTTAGTGTAATCTTTGACACTCATTTATCTTTGTCGCAAGTTTTGGAGTTTCTTGGATAAACTCATATTATAATCCACGGTAATGAACTTAGCTTTCAGCTTTTTGATGAATCTATTCCATGTATTAATATTTTCTTTACCTTTGTGCAATCTATCAATTTGTATATGTTCCCACCATAAAGATACATGACCTTTCAACTATGCGCCAACAAACTTAACTCGTTTGGGATCTTCCATACTTTCATATTCAAAGTAGTTCTCTAACTCAATGAGCTCTTTAAAACTCAAACTTCTAAAATAACTACCAAAGTCCAACTTTGGTTTACTTTTCATTCTCGCAAGAATCAATATTCAGGTTCATCAACCTCTTCTTCTGCATCTTGATCTTCAAGTGCTTCTTCGGCGACCTCAATATCACTTTCATTGTCCAGTATTTCAACTCCACAACGATCTGTGGTTTCCACAACTTCCATTTTGGCTTGTATTTCTCTCATCAAATTTTCCAGATCTGCTAATCTAGGTGCTTTAACCACTCGGGCGCTTCTACCACCTAAGCCTCTTTTATACGCCATTTCCTAAGAAATCAAATATTTAGATTTTACACCTCAGTTACACATCCTTCCCAACGATCTCGTTGAAAGATGTCTACAGCGACTTTCTACCCACACTCGCAAATGTAGAAAGCAACAATCAGTAACAAGGACTTCAGCGTTGCTCTGATACCAAATGATGTAGTCGCGGTTAGGGGTCTCAATTAAGAGATGCCTTAGACCACACAACCCTCAGAATACACAAGTGAAAATTGCATTAAAATGCAACAACAACAATTCAAATCTGAATTAAATCTCAATCAAAAGGAATACAATAGGCACAATGACACTACGATCTCACAATGAGATTCGTTCTAGCATTAATTACACTTACTAACTCACATTCTTTGCAAGTAATCTATCCTAGAGCAAAACTCTCAGATCTAATCTCCACTTATCCAACTGAAGAAATCCCTTAGCACAAGCGTAGGGGCATGCCTATATAGACGCAAGACTCGTTTGCTTACATTAAGTGATTTTACCCCACTAACAGCATTAACACACCTTAGTGCATCTCAAACATTAAATGTCTCCACATTTCTGAGGCATAGTAACATGTTATAGCTTAAGGCATCACAAAATAGATCATAGACATTATAAATGAATCCTTGCTTCCATGAATTTCAAGATTCAATGCCAAAAAATCAACAACGGTTTCTTCCATAACACATCACCAATACATAGAAAGTTGCACCACATTGCAAGGCTTTAGAGTCAACAATTATCATGAAACCTTATGTGCTATGACTCTTATGTTTGCTCCAGAATTATATGGAACTTTACCGCATGCTCTCTAAATGATCTGAAACTCAAAACAGGGCTTGCACAATGAAGATCCAATTACCTCAAGAAATCTCCGCACTTCCACACGGCAATAGCAGATTAACACAATAGTTTGTGTTAAGCCTCGTAGGCTCAATTAGACACAATTGTGTAACAAAAGACACATGGAACAACACAAACACAAGTGTGCATGCGAGCAACACAAACCTACTCTAAACACAAGCACTCACAAAGGATAACACAAAACAACACAGATGTTCTACACCACATAAAATACTTGCGCAAACTTACAACAAGGCAAATGCGCAGTAAGAAACCTTGCACAATCACAACACTTCGACAAATTTCTAAACTAACATATTTTTGGTTGATGCAAGATTGGTTGTGAACCCGGATGCTCCTGCATCACTGAGCCTCATTGATACGTCTTTATTGTATTATAGTATTGTACATAATTTTCTTCTTCTATATGTCATTCCTTAAATGTGGCTTCTTCCTAGATATTGATTGCATTCTTCTATCTACCTTATTTGATACATTGGCACTTGCCTTCTATTTTCATCGATAATCTTCTAAATTGTTTCATGTTGTTTGCCATGTTTCAGTGGCCTTGTCTGTTTGATTGTTAATCTCATTCTAAGCACTTACATTGGCTTCCCTATGATGATAGCACATTTATCAAGACCTTCAGTCACAACATGCATTCGTTTCTGAAAGAAGCCATAGGTTGCTTAGAATTATCATCTTATTCCTCTAGTTGAGAGCCTTGTTCCTATCTTTTCACGTGCGGCCATGTGCCTTCTTGTGTTAGTTCTCTATCTTCTTCTACACATATTACTAAAAAAATAAAAAACATGGATTCATAGACAATCATATCTACTCGACTATGGGGGATACCCACACTTGTTCCTTGTTGATCACATTTATACACATATTTGCCTATGGGGGCATGGTACCCATGATCTCTATCCAATGAGTTTCATTGATCATATCTATTCACATATCTGCCTATGGGGGCATTGCACCCACACATGTTCCTTATGTGACCATATTTATACACGCATCTGCCTATAGGGATATCATTCCCACACATTTATTATTGACATCTTGTGTCTGGAGTCTATCATACCCCCTTTTTCACTTATGGGTCTACATTGCTTACTCATGGTACATACATTGCCATATCTTTTTGCTATTTGAGTTCTGATACATTGGGGGCATGATGTTTTCCACGTTCACACCTTCATTCTCACTATAGGATATATATATTTTCACTTATGGGCCTTGCCACATATTCATCAATATCATGTGATCATTACACATTGCTATCATCTTACAATTGGGGGTTATACCACATATGTGCCTTACATTATTACATTGATAGGCCCTAATGCCCTGCACATCATTTTACAACTTGTCACATTATGTTCATCATTCTTGATATATACATGATTCATACAATCGGCCCATAAGGGACAAGATCTTATCACAAAACATCAAAAACATTACAAAATACACAAAAATTCAAAAACATTGTTTTACACATGGTTATACATTCACCTATGTTAGAGGTACTCATATCCATGACTTATGGGTGTTTTCCACAATATTTCTTGAGTGGGTGCTATGTAGATTTATGGGTTACATGATATTGGACTACACATTATTTGCCCGCATCTTGAGCGGACATTTTCATAGACATGTCATACCTTGGGGACATTGCCATATAGCAGATTTTGCATGGTGATAAATTTCCTTGCTTGACCTTCATCATATTGACCTAGATTACATTGGTTACACAGCTCTTGCTAGTACCTAAACCTTATATATATCACATAGATATCTTCATTGTGATTGTTACATAGTTACATTAACTGTTGTGTGTGAATGCTTGCTTATGTATGCATGTGTTTGTTGGTTTGTGTGTCCTTGTCCATAGATGATTCTTGTCGTCATATTTTGTGGCTCTTGTTCTTGTGCGTCACCTCATTAACTTGTCTAGTCACTAACTTGAGTGTGGTCATTAACATGTGTGGTCCTAACTTGAGCATGCTTCAATGCTTTCTTCATTGCTTGTAGCCAAGATGTTAATCACGCAAATTATTATTCTACATTTGTAGCCACGATGTCTATCATGCATATTACTATACTTGTTTGGTGCCTACACTGCCATGGTTTCTATCATGCATCTATGGGGGCATGTTACTTGTGTATGTTCTAATTTATATATCACATTTGAATCATACTAGTTGGTCTCATCTTGCCTTACCTTCGGAGGCATTGTACCCTTTTGCGTAGTGCTTGCTATGATACTATCTTTCCTATGTTAGATTTGCACTTATACATGATACTATGGGGCATGACTAGATACAAATTCATTTATTCTAAAAAAAACCTCTGTTGATGGCTATTTTCAAATTCATTACATATGTTTTAAGATATTGACACTTCAGCTATATTATTTTCCTTACATATAAAGTACTTAACATTATCTTTTGAGATGAGTGATTGCATCACGAGTCTTCATCCCTCACCTCAAAAGGGCGGCATATATCATGGCATGTTTTCGAAAAAAATCAAAAATAAGCAAACTTGAGCAAGCCTAATCGAACTAAATTTATCTACTTCCATAATTAAGAAGTGGATTGGGCTCTAACGATTCTCAAAGAAGGGTCGGCTATGTTTCAACACCTATTGAAAGTCTAGTTTCTAAAGCAGTTTGTTGCGGCATTGGAGAGAATGCCAAGTGTATTTGTTCCTATGCTCTCTATTAAAATTCAATTTTTCAGAATTCAAAATTCAAAGTATTTATCATGTGCATTAACTACCTATAACAATTGGCACTTGATTCAGGGACATCAAAAATCTGTGTGAATGGAAGCTTAGCTCCACTGTACATTAGAAACCCTCCATTTTTTCTTAGGTAACTGAAAGTATGTGTTTCAAATTATTCATATTTATGCTTTGATGCACGCATGCATTCACTCACATTCATATACCCACATCAAAGTTGGGCCATTATGTAGACACCTAAATTTGATACAAGACCCTTTTCCATAGTGTCTTATCCCAAATTTATTATATTTAACATACTTGTGTCTATTTGCATATTTATAGGACTTATTTGAACCCCACATTGGTCCCCATTCAGCCCTTGTGCCTTAAAAGAACATCTAACACTTATCAGAATCTATCCGTTCGCATCTTTGGAATAAAACTCATATGTTATCATGCTTCTCAAAGAGATCTGAGCCTCTGTTTATTCACTCCCTAGATGCGAGTCTACCCTTTTGCCTTTGTGGGTCTTTTTGCCCGTTGACATTGATCTCACACCTTTAACTTTGCTCATTATTTCAAATGTCGAGTAACTCACCCAACTTATCCTAGAGTGCCCTATATATACAAGTCATCCTAAACATCTAGGAATATCAAGGGATCATCGAAAAGAATATAAAATCATAATCAAGACCTAGAGCAAAGCCAAGCATCAAATATCTTTATTACCCCTGCTTCAAGTTGAGCCTCATTGAGTCATACCTTACACACTTGCAATGAAGTCATTTATCTTTGCCTCTCATTAACTATTTGTATCAAATGAAGGTTTTAGCTTGCACGTAGCTACATCATCACTTCTAGGATAAAAGAGGTTCAAAACCTTTGGTAGAGTTATTCCATTTACACTCACTCAAAAGTTCAGAACTACATAGAGGTCTAATTTCAGCATGTGGGATACATAGTTTGCAACATTGCTTCAACGGTTGCTCGACTCCATAACCCATTGTTTGTTTTGAGTGCCGAGTTGGGTCAAATAGAAGGAATAAGCAATTCAACACATTATGCCCAACAGAACAAAAAAGTGCAGGTACAGGGAGATCAAAAAACAAGAGACAAACCAGTGACAGCCTGCAAAAGACAAACTTGGCAGAACAGAGAAACACAGCAGCGTGAATCTATCCAATGCGATTCTGTTCGAGTCAAACCTGCGTTCTGTCCAAGAGAATCTAGAGGTCATATCAAGGTTCACAACAATGCACAGTCAACTTGCGGAGTCATATTCCAGATCCAGACTTTCAAATTTCAAGTACAGCAACAAGGTGTAGTCGTTTCTTATCCTTTGTATTTACTTTGTATAGCCTAGTTCATTTATCACTTTGTCTTGTTGCTATTGTTAGCCAATTCAGTAGATCTGAATTTTGTACTTTCAAAGCTATATGCTTAGATCCATTCATTGCAATATTTTATTCCTTATTTTGCATAAAACCAAAATTAGGATAAATAGTTACACAATTGGACATAAAAACATGGACAAGGTAATGTCACTCCCACTAGCCTTGAGATGAGACCAAAGATAGCAGGCCTTGTGTGTCTTGAGACTACATCAGCAAATGAGGGTCACTGTGATTGTTCTACCATTGATCAACATGAAGCAAATCTTTAACCATCAATTGATTATTCTGAACAAAAGGAACAAAATCTTGAACGTCATCAAATTCTTCTTCTGACTAGCATAAATCTATACATTAATCATACACAACTAAGCCATATCGGCATCCTCATTTTGGAGATACGGGCATTTTCACTCTCAATCCAAGTATCCACATTTCCATTGCCTACACATTGTCGTATGGCAGTTACTATGCTCATTGTTTGGCTATCACAAAGGGTAGATGGTAAAAACTTAGATATGTACCCACTGTCAAGAATCATTATGGATGGATTGATAACTGGTCATGGCAACATTTGAGCTCTTGTTTAAGAGCATCTCATTGCTTCGTTTCCTCAATGGTACAACCGCTCCATTCCAATGGCAGATGATTCATCACTGGACTGCATCACCAACAACCACTCAATTCCAATGGCAGATGATTCATCACAAGACTGCATGACCATTGCATCAGTCTCTTCTTGGCAGCATTGATTGCATCTTTGGTTGTTTCTTCATTTTTATGGCAGATGAACATCATGGAAGAGACATGCATTGATGGGAAATGACCTTGTTGTGTGACTTGTTGAAGCACATATTAAGACTTCTCATTGGTCATACTAATGGTTGCAACATCTTTTTTTATGGCAGGTTTATTCATGGGTATTCTGCTTCTTGTTGCCATATGATCGGGACATAAGACGTCAAAAGTGTTAGGAAGACCATCCTTAAATCATGCCTTTTATAGAACACTTGTCTAGTCTTTAACTATTCAGTTGAAAAGTGTTCTTGGCTAAGTCTAGCATCATACGCTTTTCTTGGAGTAGTAATTGATCTTTGGCTCTTGCTTGTTTCGAATCATAATCGGATCACATTGGCTTCAGCATTTGATCATTGCCATTGTACTTTGGAAGTCATGTTGTTATTGATCGGGACATAAGACGTCAAAAGTGTTGGGAAGACCATCCTTAAATCATGCCTTTTATAGAACACTTGTCTAGTCTTTAACTATTCAGTTGAAAAGTGTTCTTGGCTAAGTCTAGCATCATACGCTTTTCTTGGAGTAGTAATTGATCTTTGGCTCTTGCTTGTTTCGAATCATAATCGGATCACATTGGCTTCAGCATTTGATCATTGCCATTGTACTTTGGAAGTCATGTTGTTATCGAGAGGAAGTCCTCATCAAAGGGGGATATCATGTAATAGCACCTTTCCATTTTGTGTCCCATTCAAAATTAAGGGGGGATATTAGTGTGTGTGAACTTTTAATGGCATGAAATATCCCAATTTGCAAGACCATCAAATCAAGTAGAATCATTCTTAGTTTTTGAAGTGAAATTATTTGGAAACTCATTACCCTATCGTACATTGCATGTCTCTTCTTCTTTTGTGTGAATTTAAGCTTTGAACTTTTACAATGAATTGTTTATATGTACTCTATTGCTGGATAAGTGTGAAAACTATTCGAACAGTCAATAGTATTATTATTAGATGTTTAATACAATTGTTTTTGCATAGACCGTGAGAAATAGATACTAATATTGGATGTTTTTGTTGGAGACATTGGTAAAACTCACACCTACCAGTTTCGTTTAATGCATGGCAAGAATGCACTACAAATTTGAAGAGGTATTTCTTCTATCAAAATTTACCTCAAACTTGTACCCAAACTTGTCCAAGGTGACCCACCTAAACACGGACTGCACTACAAATCCAAAGAGGTATTTCTTCTATCAAAATTTACCTCTAATTCACACCCAAATTGTCCAAGGTGGCACACATAAACATAGGGAGCATGCCCAGTGGGAATTAAATCTAGGTCATCATCATGGCAATCAGAAGACCTCTAACTCGCACCCAAACTTGTCCAAGGTGGCACACATAAACATGGGGAGTATGCCCAGTGGAGCTTAAATCTATGTCGTCATCATGGCAATCAGAAGACCATAGCCCCCTCTTTGTTACTATACACTTAATTTCCTCCCAAGGAAACAAAAAATTGAACTGTCCAATTTGAACATGATACTCGTTCTCTAATCCTCCACATCTACTATTTGGTTTTTATATAGGGCCAATTATTGGTTTCATAATCCATTTTTTATTTGCCTTTATTGGATTTATTTCTTTGAAGGACTGTAAGCATTCGGAAAAGTACTGCAACTTCAATGATTTCATAAAAATTCAAGCCCCAAACCGGCTGGAAACAACCAAACCATGTTAGAAATGCCTCAAGAATGGCCTGGAACTGTTTCCTAGTGCTTCCGTTGTAGGAAACAGCTAGAAGCGTAAAGTTTCTGAGTTGTTTTCAGGACTTTCAGAAGCTGAAATGTTTCCAGATGCCTCAACAGGAATGTTTCCAGGTGCCTAAACCGGATCCCTCTGGAGTCCCATAACACTCCTTCCAAATAATTTAAGCACACATAGCACAACTAAGACTATCTCCAACTTATATATATAAATCAAGTGAATGATGCTCTTCCTAGTGGATTCAAATACAAGGCCTTTTAGATTGTATATATATCCAAAAGTAAATCTAATTGCACAAAAAAGAATATTGAATTGTATAGTGAAAACAATTTTACCACTGAACTTCTGAACGAACAAACACCTGATATAAGTCCTTACCCACAGCAATTGCACAACAGATACAACAAAATATGGACTTTAAAACCAAATATAAGGGATTATTGTCATCAAGAAATTCCTTGCTTGTCAATTAAGCTCTTATACTCCATTTTGATGAGGAAAAATTAAATAAATATAAGAAAAATAATACAAACTACAAAGGCATGATATTCCAAAACAATTACCTACAAAAACTATGGTGTCGGCCAGGGTCTACAAGAACCCAACACAGAACTGTCTCATCGTCATTACTGCTTAGACGTTCAACATTTTCGTCAAATCCTATGATGGTCACACCCTCTTTCTCCAGAACTTCACGCAGGAACCAACCATACTTTTCGTTGCCAACTTGACCAAGTGTTACACAATTAAGACCAATCCTTGCAGCTGCAATAGCAAAATTGCAGTTACCACCTGCTTCCCAGTATCTCTGCACAAATTAGTTTCACCCTTAATTACAGATCTTTCTATAGGTGAAGACATCCACAAAGTTGAACAAACAACCATTGATAAGAACTTATTTCTATCTAATTCCAAGCCAACAAAAACTTGTCTTTGCAAGCCACTTAAAAACAGAATTGCTTAAATTATATAGTGCATGAAAATCATCCTGAAATATGCTCCCAAAAAAGCTCGTGGAAAACAAGATCTTTCCAAATCATTGTGTTGAGGACAGATCATTATGAACCATGCAGACAAGTTTTGAGGCACATGTACAGAATAAAATTTGCAGCATAGCTTGAAATCTAAGGACACAAAATCTACAAATGCTTGGCTGACAAAGGATGGAACCAGATACACACACAAACACACATATAACATTGTCAGTTGAAAAGGTGCACTATACCATTCAGAACATGAGAAAAACATTAAATACAATGGGTTAGATCAAAGGAGGATTATGTCACCTTTCACCCCACTTCTACCAATCAACTCATAGTGATACTCTGCAAAATGTAACTTTTGTGCTACTTTTCTCTTGAATCAGCAGTCGGAGAAATTTAATTTTTAATTTAAATATTAATGCCCACTAGTAGCCAAGAATGTCAGATGGGACTGAATAAAGTACATAGTACAAAAAGTACAGATTAATGGGAGTGACTAGTAAATTGAAGATTGATCAGAAACTGTATAGAACAAAAACAGAAAGCAGCACAAATCTCTATAGAAACCAAAGCATAAAACAACATATCTCAAAGATGTAATGTCCCCATTTTCACATCACACATGAGAAAATTTGAAGACCTTTAGTCTATTTCCCCATAGACTAGAGGGTTCCTTTTGTGGATTGTATTTTATTAATTATTTAATTATTTGCCCGAATTGTGATTTTAATCATTTGTTGTTTTAAGGCAATTAATTATTTAATTAATAGAATATGTTGGAGATTTGTTTGGTCAGCTTTAAGTGATCAAAAGAGAAAGAAGAAATAAGAAAGTCGGCAAAAGGTTGGGTTTAATGAAGCTATACTCCTCCCAAGTGATTCACCCCACTTGGAAGGGTATATTTGCTAGTTGGTGGACTCTTCTTGCATGTGTGTGTGAATTCAAATTATTGCTCTTCATACTTGAAGGGAACTATTGGGATGCATGCCTAATAGTAATTGTTCTTGTGCTCTATCTACAAAGGTGTCTTTTGATGCCACCTTGCAAAAGAATTATTTGTTGATGCCCTATGAGCCTAGCAATTTGCTTTTGGAGGTCTAACATAGAGTTTTTGAGCTTATTTTGATGTGACATGCCTCGACAATTTTTTGCTAATTATTCCAGGTGTGGCGACTTGCATTGAGAGTGGTTTGCATGTGATTTTGGGGTCAAAAAGGCCAAGCAAATATTCTGAGATTTATTGCTAATTTTCTGCTTGCTAGCGTTGGGGTTTTGATGTGGTTTGCGGATGTTTTGAGGCTCCAAATTGATGCAAAGGTTCTTAATAATTTTCAGATTATTCTTTGATGAAATTTGATGCTTTTGAGGGTTGTTTCTATTAGTGGAAGGCTGGAAATTAACCTCATAATTTTCTGGTATTTTTCCTTGGCTTGGGCGAATTGGGCAACTTGCCTTGAGGGCTTGCAAGGGTCATTTCTTGGCTCAATAAGTTTGCTGTAATTTTTCTAATATTTTTCTGATTATCGTGGCTATTTATGATAAGGGTTTGAAGTGGAAATTCAGTCAAAAAGCAAGTGCAAGTGTGGGAGAAAAATCAGAATTTTAAGATCATTTGCAAGTGGCAATTGGGCTTCAAAAAAATAAGGACAAAGGTACATATTTGTGTTTTCAGCTTGTTAATTGTTTTGGCATATTTTGTGGTGATTTGTGAGTCAATTGGTTGCTGAAAATTCCCTACAACACCATTGAAGTGTGGCACCCAAGGTTTGAAGGGCAGAATTTATAATTGGATAAATTGTTGGGAGCTAGGGTTGGATGAATTTATTCATTTCAGTTTCAATTTGTTGTGGATTTAAGGTATAAACAGTTTTGCATCCAAACATCCTCTTTTGGGATATTACAAAAGATGTCAATGCCGTGAAGGCTATCGGAGTGATCTTGAAAATGTCAAACATCCTCTTTTGGGATATTACAAAAGATGTCAATGCCATGAAGGCTATCAGAGTGATCTTGAAAATGTCATTTGGTTGCTTAGTCTGTTGCAGCTCAAGTCACCCACTGTCTAAAAGTAGGAGGTGACAATTTAGGAACTGCCAAGATTCGATGATCACGCGTTGAGTGTTTTTTTGGTCCAAGTTGGAACATCTCACTTAAAACAAAGCCAAACGTCTCTAACCCTCACATTGAGAGAAGGTCCTCAAGGGTCTATGAGAATATATAAGGGCGGTATCTCCAGTAGATCCCGTAGTGGATAGGACATCCAAAAATGTTCCTCAATCTCAACCTCTAGAAGATAAATTCTACATTTGCGTTCATCCCGTGGGGGATTTTGATATGAATCCATCTAAAGTTGATGGGAAAAATCCCAGATTATGCTGAGGGGACTCGTAGGCATCAAGGTCGTGTCTTCTTCTACCCTACAGCCTGGATTTAACCATCTTGGAAGAACAAATAAAATTGAAAGTAGTGAAGAAGCTTCAATGTCCAAGGCTCTCTCCAATCATTCCACGTTACCTTCAAGTAAGCTTTGTTAAGTGTCCTCACGAATTCCTCTATTAACTTCTTGTTTAATTAGATAAGGAGCATCAATAGAAAACAACAAAGGAGGGAATCGCTCTATGTCAATATCCAGCTATTGGAGAAGAGTAGCAACAATAGCATACCAACAAAATCTGCATCCTCATTTATCCTGCTACATTGAAGATTAGGGAGCTAGAAAGTGATATCTTGCTGCCCGAACAAGAATATTCCATACAACGAGTCTTGTGCAGCATGGCAACAAGGTAAATCAATGAAGAAGAGGACAAGCTTCAGATTCTGCTAGAATCATTGTGAGGAATTTTCCATTGCCTCTGTGTGTTCTGATAGCATAGAAACAAGAATTCTCTCGACACAGTTGTGACTTGTTTGTCTCAAATATGGGCCCGAAAATTCATACCCATAAAGAAGTGAGGGAGAATCTAATACCTAGAAGAGACAAATTTTGGCTCAAAGTCTTGATTAAGCCAAAAATATTGTCTCCCTAGGTATGTCAATCTTACATATCCTTTGTTGAGTCATGCTTCTTTTGCATATACAAGGCTAAAAGACAGCCCCACACCCAAGTACATGTAAGAGGATACCAGCTCAACCATATAATTGGGGTGGAATGTTATACGCTTAGGGCCATTGTATTATGATTTATATGAGGTTATGGAGTATCCAACTTGAGGTGAAAATAACCCATGCTTAGATGGGACGGGCTCAATGGGTAACTTCCAATGTTACATAAGTTTCTGAGATGTGGGGACAAGGGAATATACAGATGTGAATCTGGGAATGGCAAATAAAAATCCCGATTTTGGGATGATGGGGAGACTACTAAAAATACATAGAGGAATAATATTTGAAAACTAAATAACAGTATTAACAAACTGAAATGAAGCTGAAATTAAATTAAAATAACATGATACATTCTCAATCCAACATCGAATAATGTTATCACATTACTCGAGTTTGTTAGGAATATTTGTTGTTTAGTGTTCACATGTGAATAGATTAATACGAGTGCAAGAATAATAAATAATACAATCTCACATTGAGTTGTATTGGATGGTTGTACGTGAGTTGTGAATATAACTCATGCAAGATATTCTAGGAATGTGTAGAGAATAAAGGAAGGAGATAAAATGAGAGATTTTAGGGAGGAGTTGAGTGATATAAGGGATTCGTGATTAAAGTTGACTCCTTGTATTAAGGAGATCGTCCTCCTATATATTGTAATCTCTCGCGGTGAATAAAACATCCCAAATAAAATAATATAGAATATTTTTATTAGTTTTGAGTGAGGTTTTATTCTATGTTGAAATTGTGTAAATCTGTCCAAAACATATCATCTGGTATCTCAGAGCAGGATGGGTTGATTCTTACACCACGTCCACTGAAATGAAAGTCCATTTGAAGATACATCACATAGCAATCTGTGTTTATTTTTTCATATCCATGCTGGGTCTGTTATTTACGGATACATGTGAGAACCCACAGAAATTTTATATCATCCATTTTGACGTCTATAACTGCACAGGTTCTAGGTGTCATTGTTTACATATCTGCTTCACCAAATTGTGTGAAAAAAAAAATTAGTTGTGAAAACCAGGAATCAGCATGTGTTTTGAAAAGTGCATGTTCTGATCTCAAAAGATCTAGCTTGGCAAAGCGTTGACGTCATAAACAAGAACAATTTCCCTGAAGCTTGTCTAGGCCTGGTGAACAGCAGACATATTTGTGCATCTCTGACAATTCACTGTGTCTGCAGACCTGTCAGATCTATTTTTCAGTTTCGCTGATTTTGACATCCATTCTGGTTCTTTTTGAAGAAAAGGAGAGACACGTGGTGGCTAATCACAGGGAGAAGATTGAAAAGCACAGAGTAATTCCATTTCATCAAGCTCAACTCAGATCTGTCTTGTTCGGCTTATGCCAAAAGCTGTTAGACTGTTGTTGTTCTCATCCAGCTGTTTCATCTGTGTCATTCAACTATGCTGTTTGCCTATGATTTTGTCTTCATCTGCTCATGTTGAGGAGTTGATTATTGGAATCTTGCTGTTTGTCTTATTGCTTAAGACCAGATCACAAAAAGTCTGCCTCGGTTTTCTAATCCATTGCTAACTCCACCTCCACAAACAGTCTAGGGATTTCAAATACAAAGATATCTAGGTCAAGGTCATGCAAATCTACTCCCTTGAAGTCGCCTGCTGCAGCTGCTTATCTACACATTTTATTGTCCCTTAGAACCGTGTGCAGTCCTGTTGACCGAGACGTCCAATAGCAGTTCACTAGTGCTTCTAACCATGTGCATGTACAAATCAGATGTGGATCTTCCTTATCTTTTAGAATCATAAAAGTATTTAAGTTTTCCGTTTTATTTAGATATAGGTTGTTAGTTTTTTCAATAGAAGGCCTGCAATCCATATACGGCAGCAAGCAAGAGACTTAAGAAAACACTGTCGAGTTGCAGCCAAAAAGAGTTTGGCCTAGGGAAGGTTTTGACCAAGTGCAGACGGTGTGAAGAGAGACAGTGAGCAGATCCGATTCTGAGAACCGGATAGAGCCATAGAGCTCCATTGTAGGCTGAAGAGCTTCGAATACTTTGTAACCTGAAAGGTTTAGTTAATAAGAAGACAAGGATTTTGTGATTTTGTTGTGTTGTGTGTGAGTGAATCCTTGTGACTACGTGGTGAGGCGTCCCTTAATTGGGAACCCCTAGAGCAACTGCATCACATTTGAGGCAAGTGTTGCAAAGGTCGAAGGAGAAGTTGCTAGTCAACTTGAAGAAGTGTAACTTCATGAAGGAGGAACTGATATATTTAGGATTTGTAGTCTCACAAAATGGGTTATGAATTGACCCCAAAAAGGTAAGAGCTATTGTGGATTGGCCGTCACTTAGAAGCATACTTGAGGCAGGAAGCTTTCATGGGTTAGCAAGTTTCTATAGGAAATATATTAGGAACTTTAACGGAATATGTACACCCATTACGGAAACAATGAAGGTCATAGAAAATAGTTTCAGTGGACTATTTTCAGATTTTCAGGGAAATAATGACAAAACAGCCATTGCTAGTAATGTCAAATTTCAACAAAGTATTTAAGGTTGATTGTGATGCTAGTGGGACAGCGATAAGAGCAGTTTTGAAGCAAGAAGGTAAGCCCATTATTTACTTTAGTGAGAAGTTGAATGAAACAAAGCAAATGTACTCCGTCTGATCAACAGTTTTATGCTATGATACAAGCTCTCAAGAAGTGGAGGCATTATTTGTCACTCAAGGAATTCCTATTGTATCTGAATCATTAAGCACTGCAGTTCATAAACACCCAAGGTAAGTTGAATCAAAAGCAAATGAAATTGGTTGACTTTCTTCAAAGATAATCATTTGCGTTGACGCACAGAAGTTGCAAGTGAAATAGAATTGCAGCTGCATTGATTAGGAGATGTCTTGTGTTGCATGAGATGAGGTGAAAGTAGTCGGGTAGTTGGGTTTGATTCAATGAAGGAGTTGTATGAAGAAAATTTAGATTTTAGAGATGCAGAGCAGCATGCAAGAATCCGTCTGGCATGGATAGAACTCCATGGCTGGAATATTTGTTGCAAGATGGTTTGTTGTTCAAAGGACAACAATTGTGTATACCTCAAAAATCAATGAGGGAAAACCTAATAAGTGATTAGCATAGCAGAGGCCTAGTTGGGCTCTTTGGTATTGATAAATATCAAAAATACTATTAGCGTAAGATTAGTGTTGATGTGAGGAAGTTTGTGTGAGGGTGTAGAGTTTGCTAATATGCCAAGAGAAAAAGTCAAAATGTAAGTTCGTATCAGCCTTTATCAATACCAGAGAGGCCATGGGCAGGACATAAGCATAGATTTCGTTCTTGGCCTGCCAAGAACACAAAGAGTTAATGACTCTATCTTCCTTGTTTTAGATAGATTTTCAAAGATGGTACACTTCCTAGCATGTAAAAATACAAGTGATTCCCCACACCATAGATTCAAAAATTGCCAAAAATCAGCAATAAATCACAATAACTCATGATCAGGGCACAAAACAATTTATCTTTCAATAAATCGCAAGTTGATTTTTTCGATTACTCAGATATTTTCACTGAGTAATCCCCCTCAACTCGCGAACTTTGTCAATAAAAACCCATGTCAAAAAAACAAAACGATTTGATCATTTTACAGCAAGCTTTCTCTGCACTTTTTCCAGCTGTGGGACTCATTTACAGCAAGATTTGAATCAAGGCGATTACACTATATTCAATCATTCCTTTTGTTATATCATGTGCTCATGCAGTTGATAGATATATCATCTGAAATTTTAATATCAGCGATTCAGCAGTGATATTTGAATATCGGTGATTCAGCAATTAAATAGATACATGCATTTCTGAATCTATGCATTTAGATGCCAGTACAGTCACTTCAAGGCTTCAAGTTGAAGCCCCAAGTGACTGTCCCATCTGATACAATCATACATAAATGAATGAATCCATATTCAAGTCTGATACAGTCATACATAAATGAACAAAAGCCATATTCAAATCTGATACAGTTTGATAAAGCCATAGTCAAGTTTGATACAGTTTGATAAAGCCATAGTCAAGTCTGATACAGTCATACATACATATTTGAAAATTGATATTATTGTTTGCAACTTTACTTTGAACTTTGAAGTACACACTCCGTTTCCAAGCCTCAAAGAAAATAGTAACACAGTCAAAGTCCAAACACTATCATTTCTGATGTAACTTTGTACTTTGTACTATGTAGTTTTTACTTTGTAGTTTGTACTCTTTTTTGGTCAAAAATTAATAGAAAATATACTTATGGCATTCTCTACATTTATTTCTCGTGTCATTTGACAATGTTTTACATGTTATTTAAGTTTATTTTATGAATTTATATGTTTTTTAAAATAGCGATAAAGTTGCCAAGTACTTGTCAAGAAACTCCCGAGTCCCAAGTACCAGTCGAAATTTTGGCCTGCCAAGTACGAGTTTTTGAGCTATGCCACACACTATGCCAAGTTGGTTTTCAAGGAGATTGTAAGACTACATGGTTTGCCGAAAAGCATAGTCTCGGATAGAGATACAAAGTTTGTTGGACACTTTTGGAGAACGTTGTGGAGAAAGTTGGCTGCAAGGTTGGATTTCAGTTCAGCCTATCATCCACAAACGGATGGGCAAACAAAGGTAACAAATAGAAGCCTTGGAAATTCGTTAAGATGCTTGATAGGAGACAAGCCTAAACAATGAGATACAATTTTGGCACAAGTTGAGTTTGCTTACAACATCTCAGTCAATAGAAGTACAGCAATGTGTCCTTTTCTAATTGTATATGGCTGCAGCCCTAGAGGCATTTGTGAATTGAGAGATACAACTGATATGGGTAGATAAAGTGCTGAAGCTGTATGCAGCATGTATGCATGATGTGCATAGAGAAGTGAAGGGAAGGTAGGAAAAGAGCATCAAGAAGTATAAGCAGCGTGCCGATTAGAATATAGGAGAACAAGAATTCCAAGTTTCCCTAAAGGAGCGTACAATAAGCTCAAATGGAAGAAAATTGGGCCTTGCATAATTCTGAGGAGATTTTCAGCGAATGCTTTTGAGATAGAGCTACCAGATGGGGTTGACATATCACCTATCTTCAATGTAGTGGATTCGCACTCTTACCATGAGGGATGAACAAGTGAAGAGAATGTAAATTCAAATTCTTCAATTGTAGATTGGAGAAAGCAATTGCCTAAGAAGGCAAGGACAAAGGTTGAGATGGTGTTAGTTATCAAAGTCAACAAGAGGTCAAGAGCCAAGGAGTACAAAAAATATTTGGTTAAGTGGAAGAATAAAGCAACTGAAGACGCAACTTAGATGAGTGCATCTAAGGTTGCCCAGTACAAAATGACAATTGAAGAGCTCGCGGAAGGTTCATGAGCAGAAGCTCATGGATCATTGCATTTAGCCAGGGTGTCTAATGCAAGAGCATCCAAGTCAACAAGCAATCTTGCATCAACCAAAAACATGGGCCAGGGTTTGTGCATGTATGTGCCCTTGTGTGCATGTTGTGCGACTTGTCAACAATATTGACAACCTTGTGCACATCAAAGATGCTCAACAATAGCCCAAGGAACAACATCAAAACTCCAGCATGTGATGGAAGTCAAGTAGATATGGTTTCACTAATCTCCCAAAGGTCAACTGACACCTTTTTGGGATGGTGACAAAATTTTCGATTAATACAAACCGGCGGTTGTCTTAAAGGTCAATTGACCCATTTTTGGGATAGCAACAAAATTGCCACTTAATGTAGGCAGCGGTTTCAAAACCGTCGGTCTACATTAATCGGTTGTCTCCCCCATGGTGGAAGCAAAACTAAAGTAATTGCCCATATCATCATTTTCAACATGTGGACCATTTTCCAAGAAGGAGGGAGCTTGAAGAATCATTGTAGCTTGTCAAAATAGTCGGTTGAGATTGAGATAAGTTGGTGGGAGCTAAGAAGAGTCAATTAAAGAGGCAGCTTCAGATTGGTTCCAAGTCCAAGAGAGGTAGAGGGGAGTTAGCTCCAGACACAGAGAGAAGCAACAGCTTGAGGAGCTTGTTAGGGCGACGTACATCCAGAATAAAGAGTGTAACCAATCCATGAGAGACTGAGATTTAGTTGTCTTCTTCGTAGCTTAGTGTGTGTAATGAAATCTCTGTGATATTTGGCATTCATTAAATAAAGAGAATTTGTTTGGATTTCCAAGTCTGAGTATTGTGTTTGGTTGTGTGTGTCCATTGACGAGTGCAAGTGCCGATTTGGTAGTAAGGCAAACATTAATTTGGCCCCCTCATTATCATCTACATCACTGGCCATACATCTTGTGTTTTGCATTTTGGCCATGGTCCATCATTATTTCTGCATTTTGGATATTTGGCTCTTAACAACTTTCTTAAATGTGTTAGAGGCCATAATCTTTGTCTTTACAAGCTTTACTTGAAGGCTATGTTATTCACAAAATGAACTCAACATGTCAAGTTTTTTTCCGAGACTTGTAATAAACCGTGATAATAAAATAGTGTCATCTAAAAAGAATAAGATGACAACGTGAATCCCAACGAAAGTGGATCTGCTCATACCTCCCAAGCTTTTGGAGAAACGTTCCTCCAAATCATCAATGTGTAGCCCAAAGAGGGTGTGAAATAGTGGACATCCATGATTTACACCTATTACAGTGTGGATGTTATTTGTAGTGCCCATCTTCCTACGTATGTGCCCAGAAACTACCTTGTATAAAGTTGTTACCAAAGAAACCTTACATGGTTTTTTTCTTAAATCACAACTTGGCATAAGATTAGTGGTGAGTAATGAGAATCGTTCATCATTTATAAACATAAAGTATTTAGTTCCTTTTAAATGCATCTCATGGCAGTCAATAAATCAGATCTCTAGTTGCAAAAACAGATCATCTCCTCTCATCAAATAGTTTATTTTTAAGTAAGATTCTTATTTTGATTTTCTTTAATAAAATCCACAGTCAAAGTCTCTAAGAGGAAAAATCTGACTGAATAGAAGATAATATTTTATCATCTGATCAAGATTACAAGCTTACACACTGTAGGATTTTTCTATTAAAAGGTGTTCCAAAGTGCTACTTTGTCCATTTTCAATAACAAAATGCTCAAGAGACCTAAAAAGCATCTACAGATGGGCTGGTATTACATTGTGGGTAGGATGTAGACCTGCAAAATAAACTGGATGGTGAAAGTGCAGTAAGCACTGACAAACAGAACCCCAATTTTCCGTTCAAAATTCAGAATCATTTCCAAGCAATATCATTTCAAACATGAACTAAATTGCTCAGCATTAATAACATTGAATTCCAACTGTCATTTATTTTTTTCCTGACAAAGAGGAGATAGACATAGAGGAAATTCATTGAACAATTTATGCTTTAAGGGGGTTGCTTCTCAGTATGCAAAATAACCCTTTTACCAAGAAGATAATGGCGGAACTAGTTGAGTGCTTGGACTAGGGAAAAGATAATTAAGCTTGGTTTGCGACAAGGCCTATGAATAATAAGCCACTAAATTTTCTCTCTACTTAAGTACCACACCAGAGACATCTTTGGAAATGTCAAACTCGAGCTCGACTGGCTACTGAAATTTCCGGGAAAAGATAATTGAGCTTGGTTTGTGACAAAGCCTAAGAATAATAAGCCACCAAATGTTCTCTCTACTTAAGTACCAAGCCAACGACATCTTTGGAAATGTCAGTCTCAAGCTTGAATGGCTACTGAAATTTCGGGGAAAGCAAGCATTGGAGCAGAGAAAGGAGCCTCAACAAAATATTTGATTGCTTGAAGAGTGATATTGTCAGCATTATTCCCTAATGATACTAAGAGTCAAAAGTTTATGCAAAATGACCTTTTTAGCCACAGATCTACCAGAGAGCAAAGGCCTAATAGAAAAAATAATGTAAAAGTTTTTCACTTTACAGATATAGTATTCACAATTAACAGACTGCTTTCGAGAAATTCTAGTCAAATAGCTTATGCTGCAAGAAAGTTGTATAATTTGATTTGACCAAAATATTAACCTGGGCAAAGCGGCACTTCCTCCAAAAACTTGCAATTAACTTGATATTTTCAGCAAATCATGGCCAATAAATGTAAAAACAAGGAACAAGCACATCTTAAATCATATAAATTTAATTTTCATTTCCCAAACAATATTGTTACTAGTGATATCGATTTAAAGAATGTGTTTATTACTTGTAAAGACAACATTTCTGGTTGTAACTTTTAACCTATCATTAAAAGTGAGTAGAGGTCCACCAGGATGGGTCTATTGGTTGAGATGGGGCATCGCCAGGCAAAAGACCCAAGTTCAAGCCATGGTGGGCTGAGAGCCCCTTAATTACCTCAGTAAAAAACTTGAACTCCTTAATTACCAAAAAGAAGTCAATTGTGTGCAGGAAGTGAAATTAATTTACATGTGTATTAAATTTAAATTCAAGCCATTTCCGGTGGTAACTTTGCAACCCATCGTCAGATGCGAGTAGGAAGTAAAATTGATAACCCTATGTTATTTTCTTTTGTTTGCTAAGATACTTGGAGACTAATGGAACCAATTCCTTTTTCTCACAATGCAATGAGGCACACATGGGTGGCCCACTTTTAGCATTGCCACTTTAACACAACGAACTTATCCAACAAGTTTTGAACCTTGGCCTTTGCAATGGTAATTACTCTGCCTTACCACCATAGTTACCCAGTTCGGAAATCAGGATCCACTGGTGAGGGCAAAAAAATCCAAATATCCGGAATTCTTGAAAAAGTTCGGAAATACTCGATCCAGAATCTCTATATATATGTGAGCATAGTTTCATAAATATGCAAAAATTGATAAATACAATGAAAAACATTAATAAAGTAGTATAAAATGTTAATATTATATAATATCTATGGTTTCTACGCATTTTTTTTCCGCATAAAAACTATTAAAAAAAAATTGAAAAATAACAAGGCTGACAAAGACCAACTTATCGAGACCAGCTAAAATCAGGATTCAACTGGATTTGGTAACCATGCTTACCACTCAGACTAAGCATGCTGGACTTTCCTATGTGTAAGACACGCTGTTTCTAAATATAACTTTGTAATGCATCATCAGCTGTAAGAGGGAAAACATATTCACTGGTTTCCCTAATTAAATGACTTTAAGAATATCGTAGGCTGACTAGTGAATAGTAGAATAATCTATTTGTTGAAATTAAGAAACATCGAGCTTATCGTGATTACATAGAGTTATATAAGACATAAGGTTTTCACAGTTCAGTTATTATGAAACAAGCTTTTAGAAACAGCTGTGTAAAAAAATTGATGTGTTATTACATAGAATTAGTTTATTAATATTATAATTATTATTAATTTTTAGAGTCGATAGGATGAATTGGGGTGGTAAAAATATTGGGCTTCCAGAATAGAGCTCTAAGTTTAAATCCTTAGGAGAGATGATAACGTGTTTAAATTAAGTAAAATAAGACATGTAATCTGACATATGATGTTGGATGCAAGTTTCAAGTGACTTTTTCGCAAAGAAATACCACAGCGATGGAATCTAAGCCAAAGGTTCCCCACAAAGACCATTTACCATTTTAAAAAAATGATGTGAGCTTGTGATTTGCCACGCTGTGGTCTTATGGTTGAACGGGGGTCTTGTGGTTGAAAGGGGGTGTATTCAATGCAAGCGACCCGGGTTCAAACCTGTTTAGGCTTAGAGACCCTGTGTGTAAAGTTTGAGATTGACCTCCCCTAGCTTCAGACAGTAGGACTACTTTATTTATCTTATTAATTCTTCTTAGTGTTTGATACATTGATTGGTGGTTTGAGCATATTGCTAAAGAAATTCACTAACCTTGTCAGATAGAAAGCCACAAGTGGGAGCATGTAGAAATGCTCTTGCAGAAAATTTGTCGAAAATATAGCCAATTGGTGAATATTAGCCTTTAAAATCATCCCTAATTTACAAAAAAATAAAAAATAACTAACCTTGTCAGGATCCGAAGCTACGAGCTTCAGCATGTACTGATACCTGTTCTCCAAAGAAGAGGGTGGCAACTCGGGCACATTCAACACAATGTCCACGCAAAGATTCCCCAACGTCACAACATCCACACTCTTCAAAACACTATTATTAACTCCTCTAAATTTTTCGCCATTAATCAGTACTGCTGCTGTTGTCCTAGTGTTGTATTTACAGCTCTTATTCTTTACTGCACAACCATTTTCCCGCCACTGAAGCTTGCGACAATTATCTCCCCAACCAACCACGGTTTTAACCCTAGTCAACCCTAAGGCTCCTTCTTGCCTACATGACTCTGGTGTAACGATGCTCCTAGTTTTGCGAATGCAGCCGTCATAATTATAATGCCCTATGTGTAGAGACATCTGCAATATAACTTGTTTTTAGCACTGACAAACTAGTTTTAGCGTGCTCGCACCAGTGTTAATGGTTATGCCTCCTTTGAACCATGCCCTGAACTCACTGTGTTTTGCATATAAATAAAATTGGGGAAAAGACAGGAGAAGCCTTTTCAGATACTTGTTTGCAGAGATGGACAACAAGGTAATTGTAGGCCATGCAGAAAAGAATGGAGCAGGGATGTTCTTTAATTGAATTTTAAAAATGAGGCAAATGCGGTATTTAGCGTGTATATTATTTTTTATTTTTCTTTTTCGAATAACCCATTTAAAGATTTTATTACGTTTCCTAATATCCCACAAATTCATAAATTTCCATGGTTTTCCTTGCCAAGCACGCCTCTCATTTGGTGTTTAGTGTGGACTCACATTTATGAATGAATGATTTTAACATCCACGAGACTAAGTAATTTATGGGATTAGGGATGTTGTAATAAAGGTGTTGTGTGTTAATACATTTATTTGATATAATGGTTATTTTATCAGTTTTACAAAAATTACAATTTTTTTTTGATGTTGGATATTTTATTATAGATTTTGATCAAAAAAATATTATTTTGTTTAGCGTCGCCTCTCCAAACAAATCAAATAGGTTTGTTTTTTTTTGGAATGTTGGTGTACTTGATACAAATGTTGCTATAGGCTACACACTTCCTAATGTAGTGTCATTTTGTCTTCACCACCACCTTGTCATAAATGGGCATGTTCTCATTTCCAACTTCTTTGTGGGCATTGTTTATCTATTAGTCTCACACATAAGATGATACAATCTAGTCCTTAATTAATCCATCAACATTTATGACTTCTACTTGTTCGTTGCTCTTATGTAGCCCTTTTCATCATGGTTCCCATGTGGGATTAAACTCTTTAATATAGTACGGTTTCTTTCGCCCCAATTGTTTTGTCCACATCATTGTCTTAAACTTTTCTCTCGCATACTTTTTTATTTTATCATTAGTGTTTGGACACTCTTACGTGTTAATGTCTCATTTACTCATCCACTTGTCATTTTGTTTCGTTTACATATTCTTCCTTTTGCTTAGCTCTTCCTCTATCACCATTTTGGGTAATGAATGGATCGCATGTCATGTCCCAATTTTGTTCTTTGAATAATGTGGTTGTATATATTGTTGTAACCAAACATGTTTTTTGATGGATTTATTGTGTTGAGTATCATGAAGTACTTATTTACTTTACTTGAAACCCAACTATTATTTTTTATTTAATATAATTGTTTACTTCAGTTATTACAGCAGTTTATATGTATATGTCTTTCATTCATGTATTGTTGATGTTGTTTGACTATTTCAAGTTGTACGAGATGAGTTAGGCATGTCAATGAAGAAATTTAACATGTAAACAAACTATGACATACAAGGATACACATGTGTAATTCTTAGAGAGATATACATTCCACCTTGGATGAGAGTCTGTGTGTGATGTGGTTGACCCGTGATGTGTGTATTTATTTTTGTTGTCACCCTATATTAGGGTGGTTGTGAGCATTGATTGATTGATTCAGTCAACTAATTGACATGTCATCACTTGTGCTTTTGATATTGAATGCATCATTGGTGTGTTCGGTGTCGTAAAGGTGATGTCGCATATTGAACTTAGTCTTTGTTGAGAGTGAGAAGAAGGAAGAAGATTCTTAATAACACTTGAGTGCCCATTGCATATTTGTTACTTATTAATTCTCTTATCACCTAATGCACTTGGTTGTGTTGGATTGTCTCATGTGTTGGTAGTTGTGCTTGATTAAGCACCATTAAGTGCTTATCATTCAAAGTGATTCAAGGTCCCCACCATGGTCATTGACATTGGTAAACATAATGATTATGCAAACTTTTGAGTTTTATTATTTATTGCACTTGAGCAAATAAATCACATAAATTGCTTGGTATATAATGGATTAGGGGATCACCCCTTGACTAAACATTGGCATTAGACATTAAATGATTAATTAAATCTTTGACAAGTTTGGAAATAAATATTTTATTCATGCCCTACATCAAGGGTTCACCTAGCCAAAAAGGAAAGAAGAGAATGAGGGAGAAATAGAAGAAGAAGGCAAGGGAGCTAGGGTGGAACCATGTTGCATCACTTTAGGAGAATGAAAGAGTGGGCGAGTGGGAAAATAATGGAAAAACTACCAACAATCTTTTCAACATCCATGTTTTCACTCCTACAGAGTTATTAGAAGTTTTTGGTGTTATTTGATGGTAGTTTTGGTGGAAGAATACACAGAGGAAGAAAATAAAATAAGAATATAGTAAAAGATAAGATAAGAAATAAGGGATTCCAACACTGACAGTGTAATGTCCCCAAATCGGGTCAATGATGATAAAAGAGGGTTTCCCAAAAAAAAACCCTTAATCAAATCCAAACAAACTAAATTCTAAAAATTAAAAGTAACAAACCCTAGCTGAAATATAAATGCTCAAAACACCACAAGTAGAACAAACCCTACATGTTAATGTTGCATAATTAATTACAAAACATATGAAACATAGATCCACTAGATTTTTACCTTAAATCCATAAACATGTCATGCATAAACCTTTAATTTGTTGCCGTGATAAATACCTGTGTATGTGTGAGAAAGGTGGATGTACCTTGGGAAAATGCCTTTGCAATAATCTGATTTTTCTCCTGAAAGTTTAGTTGCATTTTCCCTTGTAAATTCAACCCTCAAACTCTTGTAAAACTCACCAAAAATAATGATAAATTATAGAAACATTTCAGAATGAAATATTTCCAGTGTCAGCCCTTCAAAGCCTCCAAAAACCCTTCAAGGCAAATTGCTCATGTACAAAAATTTATTGTGTTAAAAAAATCAGATTTCTCTTTTTGATTCACTCACAAATGATGTCAAAGGAACTTGAAAAATATGCCAAAAATAATAAAATAATTATAATATTATTTGTGCATTTTTTAGGGCCTAATAACACCCTAAAAATCTTTAAAAATGTTCCTCAAGTGAATTGCCTTGCTCATAAAATAATGGTAGAATTTTTAGGATGAAACCCTAGTATTTCCCTTCCAAATTCCTTTCAAACCCTTATGATAATTCTGGTTTCTTATTTTTTTGGCTCTCGGTTTTCTTCTATAGTTTTTCATTATTTTGGTTGTTCGACCTTTAATTGGCCTATTTAAACTTTTTGTACTGCACTTTGATGGTTCCAAGATCCCTGTAAAACTTGGTTTTTTACCGTATCAAATAAAAAAATTGCCACAATAATCAAAAAATAAATAACAACTAGTACCTTGCCAAACAGAGTCTAAAAACCCTCTGATATGCTCAATTCTTCTCCCCAACTGGTTCATCATACCTCAAAAAAATAAGGAATAAAATTCAGAATATTCAACTCACACAAAATCCTTTTGAATAACCTCCAAAGGTCTCCTAGGGCAAGTTGCCCAAGCTAAAAAAGTAGTATAAAATATTAACAATATTTTATACACTACAAAACACTCCCAATCAACCTCAAACCCTCAAAATCCGCTCTCTAATCAAGTCACCTTAGGTGGAAAATTCCATGAAAGCATGTGCAACCCTATTTGGCCTCCAATAACCCCTCCAAGTGGTTTGCCTAGCTCCCTGGGCAAGTCCCCACCCCTTGGAAAGGTCTTCCACAACACGAATAATCTCCTAAAAGATTCACTCCTCTTCAAACCTATAAAATTACCAAAAACCTATTTTTGATAGAAGTAGCAATATTTCTTCAATGAAGGTGGTGTTTAAAAACACCTTTGTATGATATACTTGCATGAACACATGCAATTTGAATCTCACTTACAACCCTTGAATAAAGTTTCCCAAGTAGAATGAATAGAGGTTTTTGCCCTCAAACCTATGACACTTCTTGAAGGTTTTCATCCTCAAGAGGTGGAAACCAAACTTGACATACTTGATTCAATTTTCCAATATCAATATTCAACATGCCCTTTCCAAAAGAGCCTCTCTTCCTTTTTCTAATCTTCCTCCAATTGTGGCACCCAAAATAGAGAGGGGGAGTTACTTTTCCTTTTTATAAAAAGATATATAACAAGCTTTCTTTTAAAAGCACTTTTAGAACGACCCTTAAAAAGGCCCCAAAATTAGATAATAAAGTGTTGTATCAATATAACCTTAAAGCTAACTAATGTTCCCCTTTTTTTCCTTTAAAACCTTAGCCTTAAAGAACATTGAAGCTAAGGGTCTCATCCAAGGATTTGCTCAAAAAGGGGGACATTATAGACAGTTTGCATTTGGGCCTTTATAAGAAGTAAGTAGTGCATTTTTATATAAATTATTTATCAACCCTGTATACTAATTATGTGTTGATAATCATGCTTTCAAGCTTATTTTATTGTGTAAAAAGTATTGGTTGGTATTCATTCAAAGGGGTGGTTTTTCTAGGGCACACGTGCCTTCACCTAGTCCCTTTTTGTATTCATTCATACCAGGCAACCCTTTTTGTATAATGAATGCCTGTAAATCTTGCCATTTTTTTGTTATTGTGTGTTGCAATGTAATATTTCTTGTGGGTGTTGTGGTGGAAATAATAACTAAAACACTAGGTACCCTCTTTAATGACTTAAATGAGAGGTATGGGTGAAATCTTGATAGGTGCCCTCAAAAGGGTGCAAGAATGATAAATGGCTAGATGCCCTCATACAAATGTCATTTGAGGGTGGGTTTGTTTAACTTGGACCATCGCAAGCTTATTGTTTTGTGTTTTGTTTCTTAAATTTTTCCTTTATTTTTCATCTACTATGTAAACCCTTTAAATATATGCTTCATGGAAAAAGTGTATTTATATGGATTATCTGCTTGCATATGTTTATATCTTGTTACATTTATCTACATGGGGGATAACTTTGTCTTCATGTTGATGGTTTGGGTGGTAAGGGCCATCAATGGATAGGCTCATCTTACTCATTTCCCTTCTATTAGCAATTGAACAAGTTAATGTTGTTATAAAGTTGTTTGATTCTTAGTTGTACTTCAAATCTAAACAATCCAGAATACATTCATATATATGTGAGCATAGTTTTATGAATATGTAAAATTTATAAATACAATGAAAAATATTAATAAAGTAATATAAAATGCTAATATTATATAATATCTATGGTTTTTGGACTTATTTTTCCACAGAAAACCTAAAAAATAAAAATAAAAAAAATTATAAAAAAATAGGGCCAACCCAGACAAACTTATCCAAGTCGGTCAAAAAATCCAGATCCGCCCAGATTTGGTAATTTTGGTTGTAATACTAGTGCAACCACCTAACAACATGCTAACAATATCTAATAATACCCCCCCCTTAATGACTAATCAAATACAATCTAAATGATTTGGTTAGTAGGTCGATTGTTTGATATTTGTGTAAAGCCAGAAACCATTGTATATGATGCTCAAAAATCCTAAGTAAGTCCAGAAATGAATTTAAGCAATGTGCAAACCTATTGTCAATGCAACAAATATCATCAAGTGTCCCTATGGTCACCATTCCATCTCACTAGAGTAAACGAGTAACAAGCCATTGCAACTATTGAGTATATTGAGTTCATTTTGTTGTGATTCCATGTACAATATGTGTCGACCAATCTTGAATGTTTCAATCTTCACATGTTTGTTGTTAGAGTGATCAATTCTAACACAACTATATTATCATACTATATCCAAGACTAAACAACAATATAGTGTCATATGGTAGGCTTTGGTCTATCCCATGAACGTCTGACGCTCTCCAACCTTGAAGTCTCCTACGACATCGACTCGATGAATGCCCCTACGACACACCCTAAATATGGTGGCCTATCTGAATTCTTGGAGGTACACCTTTAATGACCCTTATGTTGGATGGTACTACTCATCCCCAATGATTCTGCCACTCCATTACAACTGCAAGGTACTCCTTACAATCCTCTCTGTCATATGGGACTAATTATCCCCAAAGGTTCTACTGCTCATTTTCGTAGCATGATTAATCCACTGTTGTCTTCAATTTGACATTTGCGCGCCTGTCACTATGTTTCCAACGGCTAGTCGGCTGTGTTGAATTTGACGTCTTCGAGCGCGTCACCCTTTGGTCTTCTTTTGGCTTTCCATTTGGCACATTTCCAGATTGGGCTTGCCCTTTCGGGCCTTGAGAAACAACCCATTTTGAGTCGGAATAGCCTCCCGCAAGGGTATCTATCTTTTGGGCAGTTTTTAAATGGCATTCGGGCTTCTTCGGGCAACCCTTCAGCTTCAGGAAGTGTCTTCAAATTGGCAGCCGAGAGTCCCCCGCAAGGGCACCTACCCTTCGAGGTCCTTCGTCGGCCCTTCACAAATTCCCCTTGGGCTTTTCCCCGAGCTATTCCCCGTGGACGTTTCCCGCAGACATTTTCCCTGGGAAAATTCTCGTGGATAAAAAGTCTGGGGAAAATTCCCGCAGATGAGAAGTCCGCAGAAATTTGTTCCACCAAGTCTTTGAACAAGTCTTCAAATTTTGCCTTAAACAAATCCGAAAAAATTACCTTTCGGCTTAAAAGAAATGATCCTATAGAAAGGTACTTTTCTTGATTAATTGCCCTCCGCAAGGGTACTTGTCCTTTGAAAAGTCCTCTTTTGTGTTGAACTGTCCCTTTGAACTTTGGCCGATGAACCATTAGTTGAACAGGTTCAAAGGTTCAATGAAGCGCGCCAAGTCCCTTTTGAACCAAAATGCCGACGAACCGTTGGATGAACTTTGTCATTGAACCAATCGGTTGAACCAAGGCTTTGAACCAAAATGGTTCAAGCCAATGGTTCAAGCTGATGGTTCAACGAATAATACAAGCTGATAAACTAAGCATTGAACCAAACATTTGAACTTATCTGTGAACCGGTTCAATGGTTCAATGAAGCGTGCCAAGATTTTTTAACTTGGACGATGAACCATTTGAACCAAGTGAATGAACCTACTGTTGAACCTTTCCGTTGAACCTAGACGTTGAACCAAGTTTTGGTTCAATGGTTCAAACAAGGCTTTGAACTGACTGACGAACCAAAAGACACTGAAACAAAGGAAATGAACCATCTGAGTGAAATAAAGCATTGAACTGCTTGATTGAACCGAGTGATTGAACCGAGTGATTGAACTGTTCCTTTGGTTGAACCGAGTGATTAAAACAAAGGAAATGAACCATCTGAGTGAAATAAAGCATTGAACTGCTTGGTTAAACCGAGTGATTGATGGATAAATTTTTTAAATTGTTTATATCTGCATCATAATTTTTTGTAACAAGCATTATTATAATAGATAAATAAGATGGTAAACCCTAGTGCATGTCTGTGAATATTGGTGAGCTTCCATTTGACTATAGCTCATTTTTAGTACAAGAGATAAATGAAAAGTGTGCTCTATTATTCTTATGGTTGTTATTAATTTATCTTAAGCTTGTTGACCTTTGCATGCTACCTTTAAGTTATAGATATGTGTCTAAATCTGATACTTATATTTGATTTATAACATAGGAATATTACTCAATGACATTTGCTTGGACCATTATCTATAAACATAGACTAATTTGATTTATCCAATGCTCTAATAACAAATTACCTTCTCATGTTTATTGGTTAATGCAATCATTTTTTGAAATGGTAAAAGCATTGTTACTTGTATTGCATCTCATACATGGTTATATGTTTCATCCTAACAAACATAATGAACCGTGTGACAATTAGCCTATAAATGGTACAACAGACCATCTAAACTAGGATAGTTGTGGGTTTCAATTGAATGCTTTGTACTTAGAATTCATTGAGGATAAACCATCTTTATAATTTATAGATTTGTGATATCCTTGATTAATAGATGCAGATTGTTACATTGAATGATCATTTACATTTGAATGAATGTAGTATTATTTTAATATTATGAGTGTTCTTGAGATTGTTAATCTTGTTACATAACATCTAGGTGAAATACAAGTTTAGACCTATTATTTTGAGTTAACATACATACTATGGGAACTTTATAACTTGTAGTATGACATTATGTGTTTGTAAGCTTTTTGAGCTACTTGTTCCCATAAATAGTTTACAAGAAGGTTAAATTTAACGGTTGTACTAAGATCTTTCATTTAGAGGAAGTGTAGAAAATTATGTAAAGCATTTTTTATCTGACATAAGGCTTTTGGGGGTCAGTTTGCCTATAGTAACCCTACTTGGCTAAGGCAACCGAGAAATACAAGGAAATGCCATGTATTTCATTGTCAAAGTATGAATTACTTAAGAAAGTATTGAACTATGACATTATTAAACCATAATATGGATAATTTACTCACAATTAAATTGTTGTAAGAGTAAAGGGTTGGGTTATGAATGTGTTGGTACTTCCCTATATATGTATCATTATTCTTTGAGTGTGAAAACTTTTATTCACTATGTTCAGGTGATTTGGAAGATCTTCACTTGGTGGTGGGAAACGTAGGGATAAGGTCACAAAAATGAAGGGTATCAATAGTTGGAAGTATTATGTTTTATTTAAATCAGAATTGGTGACTAGTAAGTCTTGGATTTGTGGCTTGGAGCAACTGCTTTAAAAGTTGTTATTTTAGATCAGGGTGCAAGGTAACTCTACATTGTGTGTTGCATTGTATACTTTGTTTGGTATTTATATTTTATCTGAGATAACACTATAAATATTGAGGTGTGATTTGTGATTTAGGTAATTAAGTATAATCTATATGATCTCTAAGATGTCCTTGCATGTACTAGATATAATGAATATTGCATGCATTTGTTGATGTTAAGTGAAAGGATGATCATTTCTTGGTTATTTTATGTAATGTATAGCCTTAGGGGAAAGTTACTAATATTAGAGTTCACTCTGGATTGATTTGTTAATACCTTAGTGGTGGTACTAAGATTAACTTTTGTAATATGTTATTAGTTGTTGATTCAATGTTATATTGGTCTTGGTCTATTAAAGGCATACAAGATTATATCATAGAATGATTGTTCATTATCATAAAGTTCCTAAACATATTATGAGTGAATATATATGTTACTCCCATTCTGATGATCCTACGATGTTGTGTTTTCATTGTATTGTAATTGGTTTATTGTTGAAAACAAAATGTGAAGTGTATAGTCTTATTCTCTATTTTAAAAGTATGGTGTAATGATTCTTTTGAATAATTGAACACTAATATTGTTATCGAAATATGAGATATGCGAAGCTATGATAATTATTATTTCAAGATTCGGTCCCCTAGATCAACTAACTCATATGCAAAAAGAGAATCACTTGGTAAGGATGAGCTCATTTCTTTTAATTAAACTTATTGTGTAAGTTACAATTGATATTTTTATACATTGATTGTGTTGGATGATTTTACAAAGTATTATTTGGAATTGCTCTATTCTAGAGTATAAATATTCATTGTGGTTTATTGGATACAGTGAAGTGGGAAATAATATCTACAAATGCTTAATTGTATTTAATAGTTTGAAAGCCCAACAATAGTTCTTGGGATACTAATTGTGGTCTCTAAAATTATGTCTTCACTTACTATAGAGTAATGGTTGCAATAAGTTGGCCTGAGTATAAATTAAGAGAAAGGGAATTCTCTAAGATTAAAATATTATTCATTGTATGTTACTTATATGTTGTGAACATATTCTAACTTGGTATGGAAACCCTAACCTCATCATTGAATTTATTGATGTTTTCGATGATAAAGTATTTTAATCATCATGTTGAACTAACCCTGCTCTTCATAAAGAAGCAATAACATATATCTTGTTTCAAGATGACTTAATAGTATATTGAATGATTTTTTTATATGTCCTTGATTTATTTGAGGTTCTCTAATGGATTTGACTCTTCTAGAGTTAATTTGTATAGAGTTACTAAATATCCATGATATTTTTATTGTGTTTACTTTACTAATTAAAATATGTTAGAACAAGTGGTTTAAAGTCTGATAAATAAAATGAGATAATTTAGAAGAAGCATGTAATACTTGAAAGCATTTATAAAGTAAATTCACAATATATGGATTTGCTTTTATTTTATTAGTTGACTTATTTTCAATGGATGACATAACGTTAAAATTAAATGTTACACTAAACACAAGAGTATGGATTATTACAACACGTTGTATTAAACCAATAGTGTTTGAACAATGCTATGAGTGATATTAAGGTTGATCTCACCTTTAACTGGCCTTATGTAACTCTCTAGTGATTAAGTAAATCTTATTGGAGGGCTCTAAGGAAATTAATAATGTTTTACCTTGATTTAGGTAAATTGGGGGGATGTATAACCCTAAATTACCCCAGTCAATGTATAAGAGTAGTTTGTTAATCAAACATTGAATTTTACTTATTTTACACATTGAGAAAAACTATAACCCTTATAACAATCTAGTGCAAGTTATGGAGTTTGGTTGTGGACCTAGCTCATTTTTGCATATCTATGTTTTTTGATCTCACATTTAACTGGCCTTAGGGAACTCTCTTATGATTAAGTAAATCCTATTGGAGGACTTTAAGGAAATTAAGAATGTTTTACCTTGATTGAGGTAAATTAGGGGGGATGTATAACCCTAAATTACCCCAATCAATGTATAAGAGTAGCTTGTTTATCAAGCATTGAATTTTACTTATTGTACTCCTTGAGAAAAACTAAAACCCTCATAACAATCTAGTGCAAGTTATGGAGTTTGGTCATGGACCTAGCTCATTTTTACATATTTATGTTTGTTGTCTTGTAGCATGATGCACATTGTTATTAAGGCATCTTGCTTAACACTGAATTATGTGAGTTATGCTATGATGATATTTTTGTTTGAGAATATTCTTGCTTAGTGTTTTATTAATATGTGAGAAAATATATCCTTGATTATTAAAAAATATATAGTCTAAATTTTTAAGCTTATGACATTGGTATCAAATCATTAGTTGATACCCTAGGGATCTATGGGAAAATTTGTCTTGTGCATCTCAGGATGGCAAGAACATGAATCACTAGATGTGCAAGTGTTAATAACCATTGTTGATAGGACCTAGGTTCCACAAAGCTCTGACACCACTTGTCAGAATTAAGAGCACATATGATTACCTTTGTATAAGCAACTAAATGCGAAATTAACCAGAAGTACAAGTAACTAGAAATCAGAAATAGCACAGAATATGAGAGGCAACACACAATTGTATTGAACTCAATCCAGAAGGAAATTACAACAAAGAGATCACACTCTTTCATCCACTTCGTGGGCATACTAGTAATCTTCCCTCAAGAGTTATCTTCTCTTAATACAGGTCACAACAAACGGCTAACACATAGCTGTTGTTCACCTTAACCAGTTAGTATCAATACTGCCATTACAACCGAGTACGAACCGGTACTCCAAGTAGATCTCACCTGATCTTGCTCCTTGATGTGTTGTTGTCACCTTTGATCTTGCTACCCCATAGATCTACCTTTGACCTCGCACACACACACCCCTGCAGATCAACCGATCTTACTTACCCATGTAGATCTCCTCCATGATCTTGCAACAACCTACAGATCAAACCTGATCTTACATACCTAAAAGAACCCCTGTGATTCCACCAATGGAAGAACTATTCTGGTTCTACACTTTACAATATAGCCCATGAGTCTATTATATAGATCCCATGCATACAATAATTAGACAAGTAGCTCAAGACTTGAATTAGTCTTTAACATGAAAACAACCGGTTCGTTAACTAACTATTCATCAACAAGCAGTTCTGGAACCACACAGGCGATCGACGTCAGTCCCTATTCATCTAAAGGTGACCAACGTTGGCTAACTCCTGACCGATGTCAGTTGCTTTTTGTCGACCTCTGACCGACATTTGTTGGCCTACCGACGTCGATGACTGTGACACTCAGCAACCTCCTCCATGTTTGCATCCAGGTGAAGCTTTTAGCTCCACAACCTAACAATCTCCCACTTGGAGATAAACAGCTGCACCTGTACCTATACCAATACATTGTCTAATCTGTATCCTGGCTTGTATCCCTCTTCAAGCTCAATCTTGAAGACCAACCACCACACACCCTATGGTGCTACACCTGTGTCTGAATTTCTCCATTCTTAGCTTACCTTCTTCTGCCATTGCTATACTCCCACTCAAATAGAAACCCCTGTGAGTAACCTGTAATCAACAAACACTAACCAGATTTGAACCACCTGTTAGTCAACCTTGCTCTGAGAACCTCCAACCTTGCTCTAATACCAATTGTTGGTATCAGACTCTTGAACCTACAACCAGGCTCTGATAGCAATTGATAGGACCTAGGTGCCACAAAGCTCTGACACCACTTGTCAGAATTAAGAGTACATATGATTACCTTTGTATAAGCAACTAAATGCAGAATTAACCAGAAGTACAAGTAACTAGAAATCAGAAATAACACAGAATATGAGAGGCAACACACAATTGTATTCAACTCAATCCAGAAGGAAATTACAACAAAGAGATCACACTCTTTCATCCACTTCGTGGGCATACCAGTAATCTTCCCTCAAGAGTTATCTTCTCTCAATACAGGTCACAACAAATGGCTAACACAGAGTTATTCACCTCAACCAATCAATATCAATACTACCAGTACAACCGAGTACGAACCGGTACTCAAAGTAGATCTCACTTGATCTTGCTCCTTGATGTGTTGCTGTCACCTTTGATCTTGCTGCCTCGCAGATCTACCTTTGACCTCGCACACACACACCCCTGCAGATCAACTGATCTTACTTACCCATATAGATCTCCTCCATGATCTTGCAACAACCTGCAGATCAAACCCTATGATTCCACCAATGGAAGAACTATTCTGGTTCTACACTTTACAATATAGCCCATGAGTCTATTATATAGATCCCATGCATAAAATAATTAGACAAGCAGCTCAAGACTTGAATTAGTCTTTAACATGCAAACAACCAGTTCGTTAACTAATTGTTCGTCAACAAGCAGTTCTGGAACCACACAGGCGATCGACGTCGGTCCCTGTTCGTCTAAAGGTGACCGACGTCGGCTGAATTCTGACCGATGTTGGTTGCTTTCTGTCGACCTCTGATCGACGTCGGTTGGCCTACCGACGTCGATGAATGTGACACTCAGCAACCTCCTCCATGTTTGCATTCGGGTGAAGCTTTTAGCTCCACAACCTAACAATTGTAAGAGGCAATAAAGTGGGAAGAAGAGTTGACAGAAATAGGTGAAGGGATGAGCCTCCTTGTAATGATGGTTATAACAATGGCATTAATAAAAATGTTGGTGTTAATCCTTTGGTGGGGAAAGATGAGGTTATATCCATTACTTTTGGAGTACTCACCACCATCAAAGAAAGGCTAGAAGCTAAAGAAAATAGGATGGATAATCTAGAAAACCACAACCAAAATAATAACTAACCAAACAACAAAGTGGAAGAAGCAGATCAAATTCTAGAGCCCTGAGCTACACTTAATCATTTTATCAAGTAGCTCAAGAAGCTTCCTCCACCCACTTTGCTAGAGAAGAATTTGGTGATGCTATTGAAGCATGGCTAGTAAATTTACAAAATACTTCACTCTGCACAACATGAGCTCTAATATTAAAGTTTATATTGAAGCTTATCAATTGGTAGGTGATGTTGCCTTATAGTGGAATAATATTTTTACTCTCAAAAGGAGTAGACCTCTGACACTTACTTGGGAAACCTTTGAAAGACAGTTTAGGAAAAGGTATTTGAATGCCAACTACAAAGAGTAGAAAATCACTAAGTTTTAGTTACTGAAACAAATCAATGTGATTGTAACTAAATATGAGAACAAATTTATTGGTTTGTTGCTTTATGTTAATTACTTGCATGTTGAAGAGACAAAAGTCACTAATCTTAAATTAGGCTTACGTGAATTGTTAATGTATAATGTAAACATGACAAAGCCCCGTACCCTAGCCACTACAATTGAATCTGCCCATTGGCCTAAATAAAAAGAGAAGTATCACCTCAAGACTAGAGAAGACTCTATAAATAATATATTGCAATCTAAATCTATATCTTTTTCACCTATTAGAAATAAGTTCAAAAAGTAGGAGTAGAAGAAGAAATTTGGGAAAAATAACAAAAATTAGAGTAAATTTCAAAATCAGAACAAAGGTTCAAAACCTAAAAAAAAATCTAATTTTAGCCTCGTAAACAAAAATCAAACCCAAACCAATCAACGTGGTCCACTAACTAGTGATAATTCGTTAACATTCCCCCACAAGGATTTGTACAGTGCTAAGAACATGGAGGTAACCACTGCCAGAAAGATTACCCAAAGCTTAGAAGCAATCAAGCTGCCAACCACAGAGTGTATGTAGTGGTTGAAAATCATAATGCAAATTTTCAATCCACCTTGATTGAAACCCGAGGTATAATTTTTAGTTTTTCCTTGATGTTGGAGCTACAAATGGTTTCATTTCTCCTTCTATTATAAATAAATGTAAAGTTAAATCCACTAGTATCAAAGAAGGATGAAAGCTAGAGTTTGGCATAGGCAAGAGAGTTCCATTTTACGAATGCATAGAATAAGTTGAGCTTGATTTAATTATTTTTATGAAAAAACTAAACCTTTTATTTTGACACCTTAAGGGTCTTATGACCTGATTATTGGTATGGATTGGCCACAACAACATCAAGCTAGAGTTTGGCACAGATAAGAGAGTTTTTTTTTTGAAATGAATGGAACCATTTAAGCTTGATTTAGTTGTTTTAAAGAAAAAACTAAAGCTATTTTTTGGCACCTCAAAGGTCTTATGACCTAATTCTTAGCATGGATTGGCTACAAAAACATCAAGCTAGGCTTGATTGTTTTAGCAAAAAGGTACAATGCCTTGATGTTATTGGTAACTTGGTAGAAATCCAAAGAATCTTGAAACATGTAGTTTGCAAGATCCTTTCAACCTTATAGTTCAAATGAAAGAGATTTCTAAAGAGAAAGAACCATTTCTAAGGGATTCTCCAATATTAAGATAATTCAAGTATGTATCCCCTAAAAAACTTCTTGGTTTACCACATAAAAGGGAGTTTGACTTTGCAACTGATATTATACTTAGATTTGCACCTGCATCAAAGGCTCCATATAGGATGAACATAACAAAGCTGTAAGAGCTCATGAATAAAGTGTTGATCAAACCATTTTTTTCCTTAGGGTGCTCTTATTATCTTTGTGAAGAAGTAGGATGGAACACAAAGGCTTTGCATTGACTACAAATTGTTAAACAAGGTCATAATCAAGAATAAATACCTCTTGCCTAGAATTGATGATATTTTTTTATCATATGTAAGATGTTGTTATTTTATCTAATATTGACCTTAGATCTAGGTACCATTAGCTCCAATCAAGGAAGAAGATGTGCATTAGACTAGTTTAGTACTCAGTATGGTCATTCTGAGTTCATTGTCATGTCCTTTGGCTTAACTAATGCACCTGCAATGTTTATGAACTTAAAGAACAACATTTGTAGAAACATATTGGATCACTTTGTGTTAGTTTTTGTATATGATATCTTTATTCATTCCAAGAATGATTTTGATATTGAAAAACATCTATGCTTAGTCTCATTGAGACTAACACAACACAAGCTATATGGTAAGCTTCTAAAATGTTCATTTTATTAGACTAATACTCATTACTTGAGATATATAATTTCTAAAGAAGGTTTTGTTGTTGATCCTACTGAGATGAAGGCTATAAAGGAGTCACCCACTTCTAGGAATGTTCATGATGTGCAAAGCTTCATGTAACTATTTGGTTATTATCGTAGGTCTATGGAATTTTTTAATAGAATAATTAATCCCATTACATCCTTGCAATGCAAGGGTAAGAAGTGTGTTTTATCACCTTGATCTGAAGAAGCATTCCTAAGGATTAAGGAGCTACTCACTTCTGCACAGATCCTTGTTATATATATTCTTAATGGAAATTTTGAAATTTGGGCTAATGCATATGTTAATAGGTTTAGTGTATTATAACCCAAGATGGTAAATTTGTTGCATGCAAGTCCCACAAAATCAATAAACATGAGAAGAAATATCTTACTCGTGACATGGAGTTATCAATGGTTATACATGCACTTAAAAAATGGAAGCATTTTTCACTTGTTAACCATTCCAACATGAAATCAGACCATCACAACTTTGAATATATTTATTTACAATATGATTTGAGTGAAAGGAATCAAAGATGGCCAGAATTTATCAGGAATTATGATATGGACATTTCTTATGTAAAAGGTAAGTAAAATCATGATTTTGATGCACTCAATATATGCACTTATCTTGCTGTACTTTTTGTTTAAAGATCTAATTGTAAAAGTTATATGTTGGAACAACAACTAACTGATGAAATTTGCAAAGAAATTTATGTAGAATTATAAAAAAAAGTATGTTTATTTTTTTATATTATTCCTTGGACTCATATGGTCTTTCAAGGCATCAAGGTAGAATTTATGTTCCCAATTATAGTAAGTTAAGAGATGAAGTGTTTAAATAAATTCATATTGCACCTCTTTTTCTCATCCGAGTGTCACCAAAGTGACACACAAACTAAAAAGGTAATATTTTTTGCATGATTTGGAGAAAGATGTAGCTATTTTTATTGAAAAATGATTAGAATGATAACGAGTTATATGTGAGCATTGTCACCTAGGTGGTTTACTTTATCCCTATTATGTACCAATAGACAAGTGGATCACAATTTTAATGGATTCCATATCAGGACTACCTAAGTCTCGAGGTTGGCATAATACTATTATAGAGGTGATTGATAAGTTGACCAAGGTTGCACACTTTATTTTTAGCAATCTAATTGATTATGCCTTTGTTTTCACTAAAAGGTTTGTGAAGGTGATTGTTTGCCTTTATGAAGTTTCAAAAGTGATTACTTTGATAAAGATAATTTGTTCACTTCAATATTTTGGCAGACTTTGATTATTGATTTAAGAACATGCTTAAATTTTAGTTACACATAATGTTCTACCCTATTTTTGATTTAGCAATCAATATGTTTGTGCAATAGGTATAAAACTTGAAAGAGATCATACTGTTAAAGATATACAACTATTAACAATTCTATGTAAATGTTAAATATGGAAAATTACTATTTTCAGAAAATGCTAAGAATAGAGGTACTTAGCTCAACTATGACTTTATGTTGAATATTTTTTATGTTTGATGGTATGAACCAATAGAAATAAATATTGTGACTATGTTTGATTAGTGAAAGAATCTAAAATTATTTCTACACAAGTTCATGCTCCCTAGATAGTAGAGCAAGTTATTTATGTATGTTGATTGTGAACTTGTCCCATTTGACTATGACTAATGAATAAGAGTGGAAATAGAGAAAATTAAAAATATGACAATGTAATATTAAGAACATGATATCTAGATATTCCTAGACAAGACCATACTCCCTGAATAACAGGATAGGTTAACTTCATTTGTTGATTGCGGACTTGTCCTAGTTGATTATGACAAAAAATCAAATTACTTTTCCTTTTGTGCATGCATATGCTAATTGGGATAAGATGCTTAAATTTGGATTGTGTTGTGCATAAGTTATTATTTTATTCTTATTTGCTTTGGAAAATCTTAGGGCCTTCATGAGAGCTAAAACATGCAAAAAGAGGGGGGATTTATTGAGTTGAGTTGACACCAATCACCCCCTTTATGATTTAATTATACCTACATATCCAGATATTTTAAAGAGGGAAATCAAGCCACACATAATTCTCCCACTTAAATTGATAATGCAATTGTGTTCATTGACTATATGTATGTATCTAGAAATATGGCTTTGATAATTGACAACAATATCTCTTGACTTGCTATGGGATGCTTTAGACTTGCCTCATGCCTACTCCTTATGAATGATCTTGAATTTGAGAGGAACAAGGTATATTTGCTTAATGTGAAACATTTTGTAAGTGTTCAATAGACAGGCCAAGCTAAGGACCAAGTTCTTTTAAAATGAAGTTTGGATTTGCTTGTATAGTAAAATATTTTGATAATTTTTCTTAGTTGACCTTATGAAATGGGCAGGAAGACCCAAAAAGATGTTTCAAAATTTGGAAACTAGCCATTATTTGGTGTAGGATGTTGTTGCTCTAGGTAGACATGTATAGCATTTGACTTATCCTAAGAAATCAAGGACAATTGTCTTGAGCTAGAGATAGTCTAAGGGTAGTATAAATTAGTTTAGGAATTTGAATTGGAAATTTCTATGTAGTAGTGACAATGAATAAAGGGTTGATCTTACATATAGATAAATGGCATGACAAATGGCAAATAAAAGTCATGTATTTGGGCGCAAGTCATGTGGTTTAGGATGTGTCAAGAATTAGCATTGTCAAAACTTGTAAATTGATTTAGGTATCTACATCCCCCCTCCAACCTTCCCCATTTATTCTAGTAATGAAATTGCTAAAGTAAATGAAAAATAATTAAACCTAAGTGTGTATAAAAATATTTGTCTTTGAGAGGAAACTCAAATTGTGCAGGGCACTCCAAATTTAGTAAACTCTACAACAACACATGAAGTAGTCATTTGTCTATATTTGAAATTATGAAAAATATGAAACTTTAAAATTGAAAATAAAAAAGAAAGGAAGGCAGGAGTGCACCTATATGGAGATGAAACTATTGACGAGTGTCATCTAACTCCTCATTTAACTAATATTCAATTAGTGTCTTATCAACCAGGGTTGGTGTCCAAAACTATCTGCAGTAAGGTATGGGATAGTAGATCTAGAAAGCTTCTTATGGGGGTACTTATTGATCCTATTCTAATTTTGACTAAAGAAAGGAATGTATCCTAAATTATGTGATTTACGCTTTTATTGAAAAAGAAAGAAATCAAATCAACCCACTCTTTTACTAGAAGTAAAAGATCACACTCCTATTTTACGTTTGCAGGGAAAGTAAATTCACACTTCTACTTACGAAAGGAAATTTGCTTCACACTTCTGCCATAAAAAAACGTACTTTGCGTAGAAAAGAAATGAAATAAAAAAAAGCTCTTTTTAAACTATGAATTTGTTTTGATGTTTTTTTAAATAAATGTAAACAGTAGCAAGATTCTAATTAATAAAATAAAACATAAATATCGTACACAATTCCTGGTTCCAAAGAGAGTGGGCCCTTGCTCCTCTCGGACTCAGGAATAAAGATTAATCAGTGCTGGAAACTTGAAGTATTAATTCATAGAAATGAAATGATTATAATCTAATTGAAACCTGTATGCTTCTAAAATATCTTATTCTTGATTCTTTATTTTCTCTATATCTTCTCTTTTTTCTTTATTCATAGTCAAAAGTCTTACACTTTATACTAATACAATCAACTCAAAATAGGATGCAAAAGAATAGGACTCCTGGGTCGATCCATTCATCCAAAGATAGGAGATTGGATTTCCAAGAGATCCAATTATTTCGATGGAATAAATATCATATCTTATAATAGTCCTAAAATTTGATTACATACAAATTTATCAAAAGCAAGTCCTTCAAAATAGTAGGTAGTTATTTTCCTTATTTGATTCCAGCTGGAATGGTTCTTTCTTATCCTATCTGGTCTCCAACTTCCCATTTGTGGCGTTGTCCTTAAAAAATTCTAGAATTGACCTTGCGGAGTCCATAGAAATGAGCCTACAGAGTCCATAGAAATAAGCCTGTGGAGTCCATAGAAACAAGCCTACAGAGTTCGTAGAAATAAGCCTGAAGAGTCCATAGAAACAAGCCTACAGAGTCCGTAGTTCTGCTGGATGGAGATCAAAATGGAATGTTCACTATACATTGCCTGTGTCTTCTTTTTGAGCATTCTTCACACCAAAGATCACTAAAATAGGCTATGTATTAGACATTAATGACAAAGTAAAGGTTCAGTCTTTAGTTTAATATAGACAAGACAAATATCTATTTTCCATGTAATAGCTATCTAAGAATCTAAGATTTGCATAGGATAATATCCTTCAAGAGATGATTTTAAGGAAATAACATGTCAATAATGAACCATATTTTGAGCTCATCATCTCCCCCAAGCTTTACCTTTTGCAAGTCCCATTGCAAACATTTATTGGCCTTCATAATTATGGCTTATACTTTTCATACTCTGACTTAGGTCATATTCATCAAATTCATCTGTTATATGTCTATCTGAATTGATTGTAAATCCTTGATGTGTTTGACTCATTTGTTTCTATATGCTGAATTTCTCCCCTGATTGTGGAGCCCAACTCTGCCATCCTAGAATAAGTATGATCAGCAAAGGGGGTCTATATCTCATGCCAATCCATTTCTGTTCTCCCCTAGAGTTGATTTCCTCTATTAAAATTTCTAGAATTGAAGATGTTCTCCTCATACTCCATCTTAAGTTATTTAGGGACATGACCTCTCACCTTTTAAGAGGCACTAAAAGTTGGTCCCATCTGTTTACACTTGTAGTCACTACTGATTCAAAACTCTGTTTTGAAAATAAATCAAAAGAAACAATACTATCATATAGATCTTATAAATAATGTGTTTTAACCTTATCATTTAACAAAACACATTTAAAATTCTGTTTGATCAATCTGAGAATAGGAAAGGCTGGTCTGACACATAATCCTGTAGTCTTAGCATGATTTGGATAGTCCTCAAATTTGCCTTTCCATGCTATTTGATTTTTGAATGTAGAATGTAATGCTCTCAATTAAACTTCTCATACACGAAGATTTATCAAAAACTTATTGTGCTCATGATCTCCTAGAATCAAGTCATATAAATAAAATTCACAAATTAAATCCTACTGATCAGGTTCAATACTATAGAAAAATTTCAAAAATGTTGTTGGTTGCAAAATTTTGTAAAGAAGATGACAAGTGATCTACAGAATCTGCCATCTATAAGATTGTTCAAATAAAAACAAAATATATGTAGGAGAAGGATTCCTACATGCCAAAAGAGTTTCACATAATTTTCATGCATCTTGCAAATTTTCTTCTAACTCTTGGACTTTAGCCTTTAATTCTTTCTTTTCATTTTTCAAGAGTTTGTTTGAAGAAGTTGCATCTTTGTTTTTCTGTTTAAGTAGAAAATATTCTTTTTCAATTTGATATAGTATTTATAAGGGAAGAATACTTGGATCACTTATTTGACAACCATGGTCAACAAATAATTTAGGAGGAGAAAGTGCAACAACAGGTGCTTCGAAAGAGTTTACCAAATTCTGCAATCTCTTATTTTTCTTCTTCAGACTTTCTACATATATCCAAAGACCAATCTGTTCATCTTCATGTTCTTTTATTATTTCCTCTAATCTGTTAATTTTTATTGCATGATCAGCAGATATTGTATCTAATTTTTGCACCAAAGATGAGTTAAGATGATCTTTATTTTGCAATTGACTGATCAAGTCAGCAATGTCAGCTATTTGTTATTGTTCAAGAGCTTGAGCTTGAGAAAGCTGCAAAGTTAGCTGCATAATAGGATCATTTAGATTTGATGATTCACTTTTATTATTGGTACATATAGTTTTCCCTTTGTCCATTGTAGTTTCAATTAGAACAGGTGGTTTTTCTACCATACTTAATTCTTCTGTCGTGTGTGGCTCTTCCTCTGGATTTCGCTCTATGATTGGAGAGTTCCTTTCGAAAGGAATTTCTTTAATATCTGTAGGTGCAAAAATATTCTGATGTATGGAGGAATGAGACACCATTTTAAGACTATCTAAATTATCTGTAGCTTTTTGTTCATCTTCTTCTATTAAAATGAGTCTTCTCCTTCTTTTAGTTACTCTTTGGGCTACACTTAGTTGATTTTTCTTCTCAATCACCAAACCCTTGGTCTTCTCAAGTTCTATAGTAACCTTTCATCTCAATTTTCTTTTTCCTATCAAAGGAACTGGTTGTACTACAGACTCATGAGGTTCTTGTGGGGACCTTGAAATTTCAGGGTTTTGAGACCTTGTGATTCTTCTTTAAGAAGAAGAAGGGATTTATGTGGAGACTACAGTCTGAAGTTTTTCTCTTATTGTTGTTTTCTCAACTGATCTGGCAGGTGGAGATGAGTGTTCCTATGGTACATTTGGGGTTTCTTGTGCATGAAAATCTAGAATTTGTTGTGCTATACTGTTCTGAAATTGCTCCCAGACCTCTTGACCCTGCTAAAGGAAATGATGCTTGATAATAAGTTGAATAAGGCCATGATGCCTAAGAGCAGCATTAGGGGTTGTAGACATAACTTGCAGAGCACCATATAAGAAATATGGGAGGTTAATTTTATACTGAGGGTTTTGTCTCCCATGCTTAAGATGTAATAACATTTTCATGGCGTCTCTCTCTAAAATACTGTGTTACCCTTCACAAATGATATATTTAAGTACCCACTTGGCTACAGATTTCTAAGGTTCAAGAAGTGAATTTCTTTTAATCCCTTTTGATTTTCCCTTAGAATCTACTAGACATAAAGTTTTGGTCTGCTCATTACCATTAAATTGACTAATTAAATCACTAAATGAAACTCTGTCTGTAGCTCTCATTCCCTCTTCTGGAACTTGTATAATTTGGCTTATAATTTGAATTGTAATAAGAATAACAATGTCTTTCACAATTGAAAATTCAGGGTTGAGATTGGTAATGAATTCACTTACTATTGTTTCATCAAAACCTTAGAATTTTTTAATGAAAGGTAGCCAACCATTGGCTCTAAACACTGCTATAAAAGCTTTATCTTTATAAAACTTTGCTGGATCCTTTGGCTCTGATCTTGTCTTCTATCCCATTTCTATGTGGAGTTACAGTCAGCTCGTTTCCTTTAACTCCAATTAAGGTGTAGACCAATCTTTTGTTGAAGTCAATAGGTAACAGGCCCTGAGGATTGGTATACCAGCTTCTATTGAAGTCCGTAGAAAGGAAATGGTTCATTTGAAATGCTACAGCTGCATGAGTCCGTAGTGTGGTATGATGATTTGATACAGTTAGGTGCCGCACATTTCTACGGAGTGTGTCAGCCATTTTGTCTCATCAATACAAGTTATGTGAAATGATAATGTGTCATATTGATGGTGACAATGATTCATTATTTCATTTAAAAACCATTTTTATGATATCCCGTCATTATGATACTTGATGACTCAATTGATGATATCAAAGTTGCACACTTATTCATACACTTTTGGTGGCTCAGTTGCATGCTTTTTTATTATGGCATGTATCATTCTATTTTGAAAGATTCAAATTTGGGTCATCTCCAGAGAATAGTGTATTAATCAAATCATAAGATAATTAGTTAACTAAACATAGATAGATAAAATACATGTCTTACTTTCACCTTAGACGTTATCATTTGCTCGCCATGTGTTCTGCACAAATAAGTTTGCATGGATTAGTTTATTGCATGGCAACAACCAATCATAGTGTCATGATGAGATTTTCTTATAAATTTTTATTTTTGCCCTTTGGCCAGCCATTGCTGGTTTTCTAGCCAAAGCCCTTTTTTTGCAATGCATAGCCAGCTAAGAAGCTGGTTTTTTGGGCATGCATTATCAATAGCGTCCCTGGAAGGATTTTCACTATTGATTTTTTTTTTGCTGGAAGATTATCAAGGAGCATGTTCACTGAAAGAAGTAGAGATTTCCAGAATAGCTACTTGATCCTTTACTTTTTGAATAAATTCATTTTTATTGAGAGGTTTTTGATAGAGCTTCAATCTATGTCTATTGACTAACAGAGCTCTTCTACTGTCATTAATAGGTATCATCTTAACATAAGCATTTTCATAGACCTCTTCAATCTCATAGGGTCCCAACCATCTTGTTTATAGTTTTCCTTTGAACTGTTGAAATTTAGAATCAAACAACAATTCCCAATCTCCTTTCTAAAACTTTCATTACTTGATTTGTGCATCATGCCAAACTTTTCTTTGATGTTGTACCAATTCAATTCTTTGTAGTGCTTCCATCCTCATTTCATCAAGTTGATTAAGCTGTAATAGTCTTTCTTTCTATATTTCTTCTAATTCAATTCCTACTTCTACAGCTATTTTCAAAGTTTGTAATTCAAATTCAACAGAGAATAAAGGCTTCGTACCATAAACCAATTCATAAGGTGAAAATCTAGTTGTTGTTTTCCAAGTAGAATTATAGGCTCAAACAACTTCTGGTACCTTATCTGCCCAATCCTTTTTACTGGAATTAACAACTTTGGTTAAAATGGTTTCTAGTTCTCTGTTGGTGACTTCAACTTGTCCATTCACTTGTAGATGGTATGGAGATGGTTTTCTATGCTGAGTTTGACACTTGCATGAAATACTTTATCATGTTTTACATGAACTATGGTCCTTGATTTGAGACTATCTCTCTTGGAGCACCAAATCTTTGCATGATTTTGAAATATAAGAAATTAGCTACCATCTCCTCTCTTGCATGAGTTAATACTTCCACTTCTGCCCACTTGGTCACATAGTCTATACATACTAGGAGATATTTTTTTCCTTTGGAAGGAGAATCCACTGGACCGATAAAATCAATTCTCCATTTCTCAAATGGTTCTAAAACCAATTGAGGATGAGGGTACAGAGGCATCTCTGTTGAAAGAGTAGGTTATCCAATTTGCTGACAAACATCACAGTGTCTGACATATTTTTTTACTTGCTGATGAAGATGAGGCCAATAATATCCTGCTCCCAAGATTTTATGTATGGTTCTTTGAGCTGAGTAATGACCCCCTCCTAGTTCATCATGACAAGCTCTGATGATATCATAAGCTTCACCATTTGTCACACACCTATGAAACACATGATTAGGTCCAATTTTAAATAACATTTCATTAATCCATTTAAAAGAACTTTCTTTGATTAAACATTTATTTTCTTTTTGTGAAAAGTGCAGAGGAAACTTCCCTATGGCAAGGTAATTGGCTATATCAGCAAACCACAGAGATTGTGCTGAAATAGCAAAAAATTGTTCATCTAGAAAGTCATCTTCCACTGGCTCTTCTTCACCTATAGTTTTCATTTTTGACAAGAAATCAACAACTACATTAGACTTCCCAGGTTTGTCTATAATAGTAACATCAAGTTCTTGTAAGAGTAATAGCCATCTAATAATCCTACCTCCCACAATTGGTTTGTTGGTAAGATATCTAATAGTTGAATGGTCTGTATAGACAAATATCTTATAGCCTGTTATGTAGTGTCTGAATTTGTTGATTGCATAAATTACAGCTAAGAATTCCTTCTCAGTTGTAGTGTAATTTCTTTCAGCAGGTGTCATGTTTTTGCTAATATAATATATAGCATACATGTTACCCTCTTCATCTTTTTGTCTGAATTACTCCTAGTACTATATTGGAATCATCTGTGTATTTATGGATTGGCTTAGTCCAATCTGATCCTCTCAATACTGGAGCAATAACAAGTTTAGCTTTGATGGTCTCAAAGGCCTGCTGGCAACTATCACTCCGTTCGAATGTACTGTCTTTTATAAGGCAAACATAGGGCCAACTATTTGACTAAACTTATCTATGAAGCATCTATAGTAACCAACATGTCCCAAAAAACTCTTGACTTTAGTTTGTGTTTGTGGAATGGGTAAGTTGGAAATTATTTCAACTTTTTTTGGATCTACTTGAATGCCTTTTACAGAAATATGGTGTCCTAGGACTATTCCTTCATCCATCATCAACAAAAATTTCTCATGGCTCAAAGATAATTGATGTTCCTCACATCTAATCAATACTCTTTCCAAGTTGGTAAGAGCTTCTTCATAAGTTTCACCATAAACAGTGAAATCATCCATATATACCTCAACACAATCATTTGTAAAGTCAGAGAATACTACCATAACTGCTCTTTGGAAGGTTGTTGGAGCATTATAGAGTCCAAATGGAAGTAATCAGTAAGCAAAAGTTCCCTAAGGGCAGGTAAACATGGTTTTATCTTGATCTTCAGCTGCTACCATTATTTGGTTATACCCACTGAACCCATTCGGGAAAAAAAAAACATTTCTTTCCTGTCAAGTTATCAAGAACTTGATGAAAGGTAAAGAAAAGTAATCTCTTAATGTTGCTTTGTTTAGTTCTCTATAATCTACACATACTCTTAAATTTCCATTTTTCTTGGGCATAATTACCAGAAATGACACCCACTGGCTGTCTGAGATGGGGTAAATAAATCCAACTTCTAGCAACTTTTGGATTTCTATTTTGACTATTTCCTTTAATGCTGGGTTTATTCTTCCTTTAAGGTTGTCTGATTGATTTGACAGATTCTATGTAAATGTGATGAGTGCATATGTTGGGGTGAATTCCTTTCATGTCAGTATAATCCCAAGTAAAAGCCTTGGTATGTCTTTTCAATACTTTAAATAGTTGATCTTCCTCTTCATTTGTTAACCAACTATTGATGTTCAAAAAAAAATTAAGTAATACCATTATTGGTTTTGTACCTGAGTAGTTGGATTCTACTTACTTAAACTCACTAATTAATGAGTTTAGAGGACATGGATGAGGAAGTAGCTTATGAAACATAGTTACATTATCAAGAAACTCTTTTCCAGGAGTAATCAGTCTTGTTAAGGAATAATGAAATGCATATAAGAAATGAGTTTGTTGTTGTTCTGCCAATTTCTACACACTTTCTTAAATCAATTTATGATCATATGATGAAGAAGTACTAGCAGAAGTATAAGTGTAGGTTTTAAAATTTTCCATCTGACACAAGAATCCAAAACTAAGGCAGTCCATAGCTTTCAAACTGGTAGAGTCTGTAGTTTCTAGGTATATGTCTCCATTCAATTCTTCCAAGTGTTTTTTAACTGCGATCATGGCTAAGGAGGAAATATTGTTTAATGTGTTATCTAATTCATCCACCCAAAGTTCTTATATGCAATTTGTTGATGGTTTTACAAGAGGATACAAGGAGATACATTTGGATTTTAACCCATTAGAAATGGTCATGTCTCCTGACCTGCAATCAATCAATGCTGCTACAGTAGCCAACCATGGTCTACCTAGGATTATTAGATATGTTAGAGTGTCATCTAACTCCTCATTTAATCAATATTCAATTGTGGTCTTATCACCCAGGGCTAGTGTCCAAAGCTATTTGCAGTAAGGTATGGGATGGTAGATCTAGAAAGCTGCTTATGGGGGTACTTGTTGATCATATTCTAATTTTGACTAAAGAAATGAATGTATCCTAAACTACGTGATTTACGCTTTTGTTAAAAAAGAAATAAATCAAATCAACTCACTCTTTTGATTGAATTAAAAGATTACACTCTTATTTTATGTTTGCAGGGAAAGTAAATTCACACTTCTACTTACGAAAAGAAATTTGCTTCACACTTCTACTGTAAAAGAAAACATACTTTACGTAGAAAAGAAATGAGAAAAGAAAATGCTCTTTGTAAACTATGAATTTGTTTTGATGTTTTTATAATTAAATGCAAATGGTAACAAAATTCTAATTAATAAAATAGAACATAAATACCGTACATAGTTCTTAGTTCCAAGGAGAGTGGGCCCTTGCTCCTCTTAGACTCAGGAACAAAGATTAATTAGTGCTGGAAACTTGAAGTATTAATTCATAGAAATGAAATGATTACAATGTTATTGAAACCTGTATGCTTCTTGAATATCTAATTATTAATTCTCTATTTTCTCTATATCTTCTCTTTCTTCTTTATTCATAGTCGAAAATCTTACACTTTATACTAATACAATCAACTCAAAATAGGATGCAAAAGAATAGGACTCCTGGGTCGATCCCCTCATCCAAAGATAGGAGATTATATTTCTAAGAGATCCAATTATTTCGATGAAATAAATATCCTATCCTATAATAGTCTTAAAATTTGATTACATACAAATTTATCAAAAGCAAGTCCTTCAAAATAGCAGGCGATGATTTTCCTTATTTGATTCTAGCTGGAATGTTTCTTTCTTATCCTATCTGGTCTCTAGCATCCCGTTTGTGATATTGTCCTTACAGAATTCTTGGAATTGACCCTGTGGAGTCCATAGAAATGAGCCTATGGAGTCCGTAGAAATAAGCCTACGGAGTCCGTAGAAACAAGCCTGTAGAGTCTGTAGAAACAAACCTACAGAGTCCGTAGTTCTGCTAGATGGAGATCAAAATGGAATGTTCACTATACATCACCTGTGTCTTCTTCCTGAGCATTCTTCACACCAAATATCACTAAAACATGCTATGTATTAGACATTAATGACAAAGTAAAGGTTCAGTTTTTAGTTTAACATAGACAAGACAAATATCTATTTTCCATGTAATAACTATCTAAGAATCTAAGATTTGCATAAGATAATATCCTTCAAGAGATGAATTGAAGGAAATAACATGTCAATAATGAGCCATATTTTAAGCTCATCAACCGTGTTGCTCTATAACATATAAAAGATGGAGAAATGTGCCCCCTTATTAAAACACTTGGATAATTTGAGCTATTGGTAAATTGAGAGTTACCAAGTCTCAATTTTGAATAACTAATCAAGCCTTTGAGTTGGAAATATGCATATTTCAACTCTCACAAATGGAGAAAAGTACCCAATATACTAATCTAAAGAAGGTTAAACCACGATGGATTTGATAGAATTGATGCCAATGCTATTGAGTATCATTAGATTCAAATGTACTTCACTCATAACATAAGATGAAAACTAAGAATGCATTTGTTATAAGTAATGTCAATTTTTTTTAGTGTCACTAGATTCGAATGTATAGTACATATAATAGAATGAATCACACCATTGTAGATGGATCTAGATTTTATTTGCATGACTGAAAGAGAATGAAGAATATTCGTGCCTCTATCATGACCTCTGTGCCAATATATTTGAATTAAAATGAACATTTTAAAATTGTAACTTTTAAAGTTTGAAAATGTGTATGAACAAGTATCAT